>SSNR01000083.1:2083155-2143865 GCA_006937965.1 Callopanchax toddi
CCCCACCCCGGGTGCCTGGTGGCCCCTCACTAGTTCCCTGAGCGGCCATGAACTGGTTCCAAACACAAAATCGACTATATGTGTGAGAAATACTCAACTTAAATGTAACAAAATAAAAAAGTTGAGCATTGTTCTGCAAATGACAAATCAGAATTTTTGTTTCTCTAGAATAAAAAATATATATACTAATTACAGTTGTGATCTTAAGGTTTTCATAACCACTCATCAGAATCTAATGCATTTGTTGTCTTTCTGGTTTTAAGCAGCCTGGCAGCATTTTGATGCATCAAATGAAAATGAAAGCAGTTTTAATGAAAGGCATCAGGATATTTCTGGGTTGGGTTTTATTGTGGAGCTGATCAGGAAAGTCCCCGACTATCATCTGTGTTTTATTTGGAACACTGCCTGATGGTTGGTGTCACAAACAGAAACGCCCGCAGCGTTTTATCAAAACACCGTCTCCCTCTATCGACTAACATCGAGCTCTCCTTGACGCCATTTTGCCAGAAAACACTGAACATCAACAAAATGGAGGCGGAGGTCACGAGTCATTAGACATTGGTTTATCTGATTTTACCATTACCGGTGAATTCAAAGCAGAAATGTCTAAATTTGGGATAGGAAATTAAACTAAAACAGTCTCATCTGCTATTTTTTCTACAGTTACACAAATTAAGTGAAAAAAATCCTTTAATGTTGACCTTTTTCCACTGAAAAACAATACTTTTATGTGTGCCTTTATTAAATTTAATGTGAGGGTGACATGTTGCCTTCTAATTTCAGTCTTTAAACTCCACTGATGAGGTAATAAAATCGTCAAATCAAATGTCGAGTTCAAACATGTCCGTTTGGATGTAGAGGGTTTTTTCAGGCTCAGTGACTCATTATTAATCTTGGCTACTTCCCATCATTCATCCTGTTCCACCTGCGGGTTAAAATGGCGGTAGGGGGGAAGCATCAACGCTCAACCGCCGCCATCTTAGGCTGATGTTTTCACATACAAACACAAAATGGCCGATAGAGAAAACAGAACATAAAAATGACTATAAATAGATTATACTCTGGTGGTTTTATGGTTTTCATTTCATGTCAGTTTAATAAAAAGGACAGAGATGATTTTCCAGTCCTCGTTGTGTACGTGTTGTATGAATAATGTAATAAATGTGTGTCTCTGACAGTGCGTAGCGCCGTGAGGCCACCATACCGCTGCACCACAGCCAGGCTGGAAAGTCCCGTCTCTCTTTCACTTTCTGTCTTTACCTCATTGTGTAATCAGAGGCTGCCTAACGCAGCTTAACACCTAAAGCAGGAGTGTCCAAACTTTTCAAGATGGGGGCCGACAAGTTAAAAGTCTTCAGGGGCCAAATAAATGTCATTTTTTTATTTTAAAAATCTAAAAATGGTTTTAGAGATTTTCTGATTTTGTATTGCTCAAAAATAGACATGAAAGGATCTCATATGTTTGCCTCAGTAAAAGAAAAGCATCAATTTCCCTGAATTTGATTGGTCAATTGTTTTCATAGTTTCTTGAAAATACATTCTAGTATGTTATCAGCAACAAGAATAGGATCTGGGTCCCTCTTTCTTCAGTAAAGCAGCTGGATTTAGACAGATTTAATGAAAGAAGTCACGTCTGCTGTTTAGTGAGAGTCTTTGTGGTTCTATTTACCAGGAAATATAATTAAAAGAATAAACCTGGGTAATGAAAAACCAATACTTCAGATTGAACTGAAACATTTACGTTTAAAAAGACAACATTTTTTAAAATAGGACTAAATTCTACCATTTTGGAAATGCAGCTGAGGGCCACAGAAAATCACTCAGAGGGCCGCAAGTGGCCCCCAGGCCGCACTTTGGACATGCCTGACCTAACGCCTATAGTGACTTTCATGAGTTTTTATGAACTTTTAGGTGTTTTTTTGTTGTTGTTGTGTTTAATACGGGGAAATGATGGATGTAGGTCACTGAGGAACCACTAAAGCATCAGATATGAGAAGAAAAACTTATAACAATAAGCAGCTCGGCCTGGGGAGCGTTCAACACTGCCCCTGTTTGAAAACAGCTTTATGTATTTACACTTTATTTATACAGTAATATATTTACTCCTCAGACCATGTAAGACTAATATCTGTACCATGAGGGGGATAAACCTTCTATCCTGATCTTTACAGTTAGCCCTGACTTTAGTTATGAGGTCAGATAAAGAGTTTGTTTGCAGATTAAATTTAAATCTAACTGAACTCCAGCTACACTTATTAATCATGATATACCAGAAAATATAATATACACAGAATGCCCTGGTTTAAATTAAACTCTCTGGTTTGCCTCCTCTACTTGGAACAGTTGTTGTTTTTCACCCCCAGCAAACAAAGCTCCATCTGCAAATCTGAATTTGTTAACAGTTCCTAAAACTGCTTCTGCATTTGGCCTGTTGTCCTTTCAGTCTGCTGCTGCCAGAGTCTGGAACGACCTGCAGAAAACCTAAAAATTGGACTCTCTCCATCTTTCTGAGCTGGGATCACGGAGCATTTTAAAGAAACCTGCTTCCCATTACCCATTATCTATAGCTGCTCTTCTTCTGATCTTCTTTTTATGAAATCACATTGTTGTGTGTGTATTCATATTTTAGTAAATGTTTTTAATCTTCTAATTTCATGTTATTTTAAAGTCTGTTTTATGGTATTTCTCCTTTGCCAGGTCACAGCTGTAAATAAGAAATATGTTCTTAATCTGGCTTTAAATAATAAAACCTAATCAGAGTGCATGCTTCATTCTAAAATCTATATTTATATTTGCTTTAGTTTTGTTTTATAAACCTGAAAACATTTGGAGAACTTTGGAGTACTTTCAGAAGTTAGTGCTGCCAAAGGATGCATCTCTTCTCCAAACGCTGCTTACTAATGAGACAGAAAAACAAGAAACAGACATTTCCCAATAAGATACATGTATAATTATGCATAATTTTTGTTTTTTTAAGTTAAAGTATTCAGAGTAACAAACCTTTTTTATTAGTCACATTTGCTTTTCTTATTTTTGAGCTAATTAAATCACATTTTCTGAATTATAAATTTGCAAAAAAGTCTTGGAATTTTGCTCAAACATCAAACCTTTTGAAAATCAACATATTTTAATGAAATGTGATAATCTGCCTCCTTAATAACCTCTACTTATGTTTACTTGTACTTAGGTTTATACTTTATATGTTATTCTGGGAAATGTTAGCCTGATACAGCAGCATAAAAGAGAAGTGCTGGATCCTGATGAGTCATCTTTAGTAGAGGACTTGATAAATTAGCTTCTCTGCAACATAATACATGCTTCTTTGTTCCTTTCTAAACCGAAAGTATAAATAACTGATGCCACACCAAGCCCAGGAGAAATGCCACCAACGCATCATGATTCCTAAACCTCAGCGACTTTTGTTTGGTTTGTTTGAAATACGAGGTGAGCAGAGGAGAGACGTAGAGCTTCATGAGTCATGGTAAATCATGATAAGATTTTGGATAAACTATCAGTTTGGGAAATATTAACTTCATATCTACAGTGTGCAGTGATTTGGTTTTATAGGCAGGTAAACTCCCATGATCCTTTGTGAATCCCCTAAAGTCCCCTGGGGAGTGTGAGAATAAAACTTTTACTGCAGCACAGGTCGATGAGATTATGGTTGATAAATGTTGCCATATTTGGTGCTGATAAAAACAAACACCCAACCAAACCGAGTCTGACCGTCTGAGGGAAGTACCTGACGGTAAACACAATAAAGGTTTAGGGGTCAAAGGTGTCAAAACAGAAACTGGTCCTCATAAAACAAAACAACAACCCAGCCCTGTCTTCATGGAGTCACAGCGCCGCGGTCGGTTAGACTTGGCACTTTTACCAAAAAGTCATGTGATTTACTGGAAACTGTAGAGCAGATAGGCAAAAGTTAGGGACTTCTCCAGTCAGAGCAGAGAGAATCCTCTGCTCGTGGCTGACATCTAGTGAGAGAAGCATCAGAGGGAAGTCACAACAAAGAAGTGATGAAGAGGTGGTTTCAGGTCACGCTGCAGCGTTTACTGTGCTGGGAGGAGATGCATTAACAGGAAGTCGTGAACGTTGATGTGCACAGAAGTGACAGCAATATGAAAACCACAAGGCCATCCCGGTGTTGACCAAACCCACTGAAACTAATGCAGCTCCTCTGGGTGCAGAGGAGATATTAAATGATTGGTTGGGGGACTGAAGCAGGAGAAAATATTCAACAGAAAATCAAACCTAATCTTTATATCGGATCAGCTGTACGGTCAGGATGTCAGAGGTTAAGGAATTTGAGCGATGATCTCACAAAACTGGAAAACAAACAAAACCCCAAACAGAGCTGTGATAGAGACCAAGAGCACTCCAAGTGCTGGTGTTTGGTATTTTCACCAGCCGTCATGTGATTTCCTGTAAACCTCCAGCCTGGTGAATCAGCAGCTGAGTGCAGACTGTTTCAGTTTGACAAAAGACCTGAATGATAGAGCAGGAGTGCCCTCAAGTGGGGTTAGATAGTAACTGGAATGTGCATGAGCTGAAAGGTTATCAGGGCAATCATGTCAGATTATTTCATGTTAGAGGTTGGAACTCAAAATACCAAAATAAAACACAGATGGCTGCATGTTGGTGCAGTTGTTGTAAAATGGTTGCATGTTCAAATCCCAGTTGTGGTCTTCCTGTGAGGAGTTAGCATGTTCTCTCCATGCATGTCCAGTGATGGTGGTTTTCAGGACCTTACAGCGAGATGTTTGAATCACAGGTTTCCATGAGGAGAGTTTAGGTTTTGTCAGGATAATCTGATTTATGCTGCGTGGGGGTGCAGTTTGTTGTCTCCCAACAAGAAGGTCAAAGTTCAATACCTGGTCTGCATGGAGTGAATTCAGTTTAATCTAACATTAATGTTAGATAAACTGGTACCACCTAAATGTCTCTAGGTGCGAGTGTTGTTGTTTCTATGTGAGACCCTGTGATGACTATCAGAACCTGTTTTTGTCTGATGACTGCTGGAGACAGGAACCAGCTCCGTGTGACCCTGAATGTGTGCTAGAGGGTGAAGTTATATCAATGTCAAGTTTAATTACAGCACTCTATAAACAACAGCTGCACTAAAGTGCTGATCAGTGAAACAGTTTGCAAAATAGAGGGGAAATTTACCGGCATCTTGGGGCACAGCGTTGAAGTGAAGTAAAAATGGATCAAATAGACTAAAGAACAAGCAGAAAATCAACCAAAAACATCAAATCACAGCAAACAGAAAACCTTTATTTAGGCTCTCAGCTCTAGTCAAATGTCAGTGAGTATAAATGGGTCTTTAGTAGACTTTTAATGTTTCCCTGGCTCTGATCTGATCAGATCTGTGGATGTAGATTGATCCAGAGTTTAAGCTAATTCTGATTGCTTCCACTCTTTAGTTTAAAAGCATCTGATTGTTTGACCTGAGGGTTCTGGATGGGACCTGATCAATAAAAACCTTCAAAACCAACAAAAAAGTATTTAAAGTTAATTCTGTTTTGAGGGATGAAAGATGTGCTGCAGCTTTTTGTGCAGACTGTAAATAATGAAAGGTCTGATCTGGACCCTTGAACTGCAGTAATAAATCCAGGTATGTTGTGATTTAAAAGTATGAATACAATATTTTATCACCAATTGTATCACATCTGATCCACATGTTTACATGTTTCTAGGAACTTTAGCTTTTTAAAAAGATTATATTTTCCTTCAAAGCTGCTGTGTTCAATCTTCTACAGGTTTTCTGCCCCCTGGTGGAAGATTTAAGAACTGAAGTTGGCAAGTATTTAGTTTTGTTGTTGTAAAAGCTTGTTTAGATAAAATAATATATGTTAGGGTAACTCTGTGTTCTAAAATGTAACTGAATTAGAAAATTCAGCCCTTTCAGTTCTCTGTTTTTCTGTGATAAACCCTGATTCTCATTATGCCAGGAGGGACTCCAGCCCCAAACATTTTTTTTGCATCAATAATGCATAAAAAACACACATCCTTTATCTTTTAAAAAATGTATGCAGACATTCTCTCACTTTCAAGCTGATATGAAATATTAACTAGACATCAAACATTAGACCTGACTTGAGGCTGAGGGGTGTGATCCCCCTGTAGCTGGAGCACACCCTCTGGTCCCCTTTCTTTAAAATGGAGACCACCGCCCTGGTCTGACCCTGAAGAACCAACACAATGTTGCAGAGACCTGTCAACTAGACCCATACATAGCCTTGAGAAACCCAGGATGGATGGGTTCTCTTACCATGTAGATGTTTGACTACCTCAGTGACTTCTGCTCCAGAGACTGGACAGTTGCTGTCTTCACCACTGAGGCACTGGATGGTTTACTCTTTAGTCTTTCTCCATATTCTCAGCAAACTACTCCCCTGCCCAGGATTTAGCTTCTGCAACTGCCTCTGCTCCACCGCCTGGTCCTCCAACACCTGTCTGCTGCTGCCCTGTAGGTCTCCATCTTCAGCCTGATGGCTCCTCTAACCTCTGGTGTCCACCAGCACGTCAGAGTTACCACAACAACAGGCATCGCCACCTTGTGGCCAAAACTTGCAACAGCTGCCTCAAAAATAGAGGAGCAGAACTATTCTGATTCAGACTCAGAGTCCCCACTGTCCTCAGGACGTGGTCAAAGCTGTGCTGGGGGAGTGGGAGCTGAAGATCTTAACAGATTCTTGTTTGTGTGTGTGTGAGTTAGGGGTCTTTACAATAAAACAGGTCCTAATTTAATAAGTGAAATATGTTCAAACTTGTAAAATGTTTTATTTAGCAGCTTTTTTGTAGTTCAGAGATTTCACTTCTCTCTGTTTCTGCTCTCAGTTTCATTAGAAGCTCCTCTTCCTGCTAAACACCTGATTATTGATTATTATTGATTGTTATTGTTGATGCTCCTCTTTCTTCGGTCAATCTAATTCTCTGACCTCTCCTCAGCTGACCACACTCAATGTGTTGCACTGCCTCAGTCCTGGTTTGACCTTTGACCTTTTCCAAAGCATTTATTGATGTCTGAATTACAAATAAAAGGTTAAAATGATTCTTCCACACAGCCTAATATTTACTGTGCACTTTTAAAGTTTTTGAATAGATTTAATTTGACTTTTTCTTGGTGTGTTACATGATTTCAGACCCTGCTTTTCTCCATCTACTCTATCTTTATCACTTTTATCCTGGATCAGAGGTTTGTATAACGTCTCAGTCATGTTCATCCTGTGGGTTTTTTTTAATCTAAGTTCATTTTGTCATGGTAAGAATGTTTGAGACACTTAATGTCGTTGTTGTCTCTTTACACAGATACTGAAGAGAAACTCGTCACTTTTCAGCAAAATAGTCTTAATCGTTTCACACACTGATCAATTTGTTTTTGTGTTGATGGACCATAAAACTTTTTTCTGATCAATTCTGTGTTTTTTATGTGAGTGAACAGGTACCTGGGTAGTTATTGGTCATAGAAAAGGAGCAGTTAAGATATTTCTAGTGTTTGATGTCCAAATATCATGAGTTCATATTTTATTTTACTGTTTTAATGTTACATAAACTCTATACCAGATTAGAAATTTAAATGCAAAGGAATACAATATTAACTCAAGAACAACTCAGTAAAAATAATTACCTTTACTCCAGCTATATGATGGAAACCTAAATGCACCAAAACTGAGCTGTTTTAGACTCACAGGGATTTAAAACAGAATCCAACGTTTTCTGTGTCTCATTAAATGTTTCCAGAGCTTCAGTTCTCATTCAGACAAGTTTCATAAAAGGAAAATATTGACCTGATTTTACGTCTTTATTTTTAATTCAACAAGAAAGAAAACAAATCAAATACCTCAGATTTTTCAGGTATCGTTTATATGAAAATAGAAACGCGTCTAAAAATGTGGCTCCTTGTTGAAAACCACAACTTTCTGTTAGGATCCCATGATGAATGCTTTAGATTGCAATCATTTCACTACTCAGTTTAAGTTCACATATGAATAGTTTTTCCACTTTAGTTTAAAACTGGTTGAATTGTTGTTTTTCCCCTTTTCTTTGCAAAACTGAGTCATCAGTCAGTTTTTGATGGGTAAAATAAATGTATCCCCCAAAGTGACGGTTTTTCCTGATTTGTAATCAAAGGATTTGATAATAAAAAATTCATTTGAGGGCACATTTGTTTCGCCTCGCCTCGCCTTCTTCCGCTTATCCGGGTCCGGGTCGCGGGGGCAGCATTCCAAGTCGGGCAGCCCAGGCCACCTTCTCCCCGGCCAAGTCCACCAGCTCCTCAGCTGGGACGCCCAGGCGTTCCCAGGCCAAACTGAAGATGTATTTCCTCCAGCTTGTCCTGGGTCGACCTGGGGGCCTCCTGCCGGCAGGACATGCCCAGAACACCTCCCGAGGGAGGCGTCCAGGAGGCATCCTTACCAGATGCCCGAACCACCTCAACTGGCTCCTTTCGATATGGAGGAGCAGCGACTCTACTCCGAGTCTCTCCCGGATGTCCGAGCTTCTTACCCTATCCCTAAGGCTGAGCCCGGCCACCCTGCGGAGGAAACTCATTTCAGCCGCTTGTATCCGCGATCTCGTTCTTTCGGTCACTACCCAGAGCTCATGACCATAGGTGAGGATTGGAACGTAGACCGACCGGTAAATCGAGAGCCTTGCTTTCTGGCTCAGCTCTGTCTTCACCACAACAGACCGGTTCAGCGTCCGCATCACTGCAGACGCTGCCCCAATCCGCCTGTCGATCTCCCGCTCCCTCCTTCCCTCACTCGTGAACAAGACCCCGAGATACTTGAACTCCTCCACTTGAGGCAGGATCTCTCTCCCGACCCGGAGTTGGCAATCCACCTTTTTCCGGTCGAGAACCATGGCCTCAGATTTGGAGGTGCTGATCCTCATCCCAGTCGCTTCACACTCAGCTGTGAACCTCCCCAGCAAGAGCTGAAGGTCAGAGCTCGATGAAGCTAGGAGGACCACATCATCCGCAAAAAGCAGAGACGCGATTCTCCTGTCACCAAACTCGACACCCTCCACACCACGGCTGCTCCTAGAAATCCTGTCCATAAAGGTTATGAACATGTGGTTATGAATGGTTATGAATATGTGTTTATTTCATTCATAGGTGGTCGTTTCACAAACTAACAAAATGTGTTTTCATTAAGAGAAAAAAACAAATTAATTTCCTGTAACAGAAAATAAATCAATTACGCTGCTTAAAGGATTCTACATGCTAGTATTTAGACGTAAAGTCATTTATTTTAATATTATAAAATAGAACTTATAGATTTACAGAATTTGTTTCTGGAAGGTGTTTAAATAGTTCACCTAATTGGCCACAAGAGGGCGCTTTAACACAAGTTTTATTGAAAACTGAAGGTAGTGACCTGTAGTGGCCACTAGATGGCACTGCTTATGAAGTCTGGGTCACATGTTGGAGGTCAAACAGAAAACTGGATCATATTTGTTTTTATTTTATCTTTAAATAATATCAGAAATACATTATATTTTATAACATGGACAGTTGTTTTTGTGATTCTTCACTACTTCTTTGTATGTAATGTCTTTGTTTCTCATAGCTATTCTACGCATGTTGACATAAGAGTAAACACCACCTTATTGGCTACAAGCCTTTAGATTTACCGTAAAAGAGATTACTTTGATAGGATTAGGAAGCCTGTCGATCCTAATCCAGTTTCTTGTTTCTCTATCAGCTCTCATCTTTTCTTTTTCTGGTTTATGAGGTGCACAGCTCCACAACAAATAGAAATCACTTCAGAAATAAAATTCATGAATGTATATTCTGCTCACAGCACAGGTAACATGATCTCTGTGTGTTTTAAGTCTCTACTCCAGATTAGTGAAACAGAAAGTCCATCCTCATTCAGGAGGAAATGACTCACCTCCCAGTTTCAGCTTCATGTTTTGAAAGTATAATGAAGCTTTCTCTCCAGCCTCCATTTGCATGGTTACATGATCAATCAGCAGTAGTTTTCATAATATGTTACCTGTAGATATGATGATCGATTTGATTCTAAACAGAACTCTGATTTTTATCTGTTGAATGTTTTAACATCTTGGTGAAAACAGGTAAAGCTCCTACTAATGCTGATCATCATAATTCTAATTTTCAAGATGACATAACGTGTTTTTATTATGATTGATTACAGGTTATCAAATATAGGTTATTTTTACTTGTTTCATAACAAAACCCCCCTGCTTTTTCTGAGACCTTTTTATTCTTGTTTTGCTATCAAAGAAGAAGACAGGTTAGATTTTGACAAACAATAAAGAATATGCTGTTAAATAATCTGATTAGGTAACTTAAAAAAATAGCATATCTGAGTCACATTCATGGACGTAAATGTCTGTTTTTAAGTGACATTTCTTTAGAGAGGATGTGAGGCTCAGTAAAAAGAGAACAAAATGATGAATAGGAACTTTAGATGTGTCCTTCTGTGTGTTGTCAAAGGAACTGATGTTGCTAAGGAAGGCTTGTCATAGCTCAAACTAAAAAGACTGAATGCAATGAAGCTGTACTAATAATGGTATAGAGAACATTCATTAAATACTGTGTTGCAATCAAGACATGATATACAAACAGCATGAAGCAGTGTGTGAATACGGAGTCATAACTGACACAGTTACTGAAGATTAGTAAACGTATGACTCAGGACTGAGGTGTTGTCAAGGGGAGAGCTTCCCCGGCAACCAGCGCTGGACTTTATTATCATGTGACACAATGATGCTGAGAATAACAGAAAGAGGGAGACAGAGAGGGAGTGTGCTGAGAGAGAGAGACACAGAGAGAGAGAGAGAGAGAGAGAGAGAGAACAACTGATGAGTCAGAGGAGGCTGATTCTGATGTAATCTTCAGCTCCTCCCTTCATCCAGTTTCACAGCATGGTGGTTTCAGAATGAATCCTGGAATTTGGTGACTAATTTTCTTTTAAATTAACAAAAATGTTACCTGGAATTATATTTTGTCTTTGCCAGATCCATATTTTAAAGAAATCAACAACAGTAGAATCTGCATTTTTTTAAAAAATCTTATGTTTTGGCAAAAGTTTAAATTAAGAATGTAAAAAAAAATGTAAGTAGCCTTTTAAACATGCCTCCTTGTGTGGATGTGTCACCGTTAAATGCATCTTCCTTAAATCAACTTTTAAAATATCCAGTTTTACTTTCTTTAATGTAGTATCAGATATCTAGAGTGATCCTACTAAAATGTGAAACAGTCTTTCACTTTCAGGTATCTACTGTTTCATTTTCAGAATGAACATGTTGATGATTTAGCCTTCAGTTCTCTAGAACTCAAAGCAGTCTGGGGGAAGTGCTGGATAAACAATCCAGTCTGTAGAAATCCAAACAGCTGTTCATCTGACTCACTCTGAGCCTGGATAGTGACTGTAAATCAGCATTAATGAGGCTCAGAATCACACAATAACCTGGATCATCAGCCTGCAGGTCTGCAGGGACAACTGTGAGGACAACGTTTGTTCTGTAGGCAGCCAATAAAGAAATCTAACTGTTTTGGTTTAGGACTTACAGGTAAAGTATGACAGCCATTGTAACTAAAGGAATAGTCTGTGGTTGGTTGTGGGCACAAAGATGTGGCTTTTGTTATTGAGTCAACACAGTTAATGATCATAAAATGGCTCAACCTGATGAGACCATTCTCTCAAAAGTTCCCTTTACATCTTTAATCTGTCACTATCTTTAGTGAGAAACAAAACACAACAATCAAAAACTCAAAAAGACTTTGTTGACATAAAAAATACAATTCACTTTTAGTAAAAGTCAGTATTTGAGAGTCACTGTTCAGGAATGCAAGCTCTTTTATGTAGCAGGTTTTATAAATCTAACCTTTTGGCTCAGAAGCCAAACACTTGGTAGAGCAGTTTCATGTCTCTAAGTGTGTGCTGAACTTATTGATTAATGAAATAAACTGTGTGTTTGAAAACGATCTATGAAAATTTAATCTAATTTAAAAAATGTATGCAAGAATTCAAGGATTATTCTTATTGTGATCCACACAAATACTGAAGAACAAGACTATTATAGTAAAAAAGGGTAACAAAACTGTCTAAAGGTGGTAAAAACATAAGAATGGCAGCAGCATCGGTTTATCTAAATTATTAAATCATGTCTTTAATGCACATAAACGTTTTACCTGTCATTATTTTCCTTGCTGCTCTCATAATTTCCCCTGCAACTGAATCCATCCTATTTCTCAGCTGAACTTGCCTTCTCACTGCACCGTAGCGATGCTAAATACACGCATGCGCATTGTGTCAAACACGTCTACGGCTAGAACACGGACACTTTGACAGAAGTCGTCATCTGAAAGGAAACATGTATTTCACTAATCTTTGAGTGAAATTGGTCTGTTTTAGTGGCATGGATTACTGCAGCGAGAGAATAGCATCAGTTTAGTGGAAATCAGCGTAATCTGAAATTCGCCCTTGTCACATGATCCAAGCTGACCAATCGGAACGAGCCAAGTCCTACGGAAAAGTACGTTCATTGTTCGGATTTTTGGCCAACTTTATCTTCAAATCTTTGGAAAATACTTTGCGCACTGATGTGGATGTAGGTGTAGAGGTCCTGTTTGGAAGAATACAACAACCAGTAGATGAGTGGAATTATGGTTTTGAAGAATTGCCACGTGTTCAAGTTTGATGAACAGTGAGCTGAGGATTTCATCACATGACTCCCCTCCCCCACCCAGCTCGGGGAAGGGAGGAAGAAGGCGGACATGTTGGAGTGGAAATGTGGTGGTTAAAAAGTAGCCAAGTGGAAGACAAAGAAGATTATTGGAAGAAAGGTTTCGCTCAATTTTTGGGATTTACCAGCCGACTTTTTTGTTTCAAATTTAATACTTTTAAATTGACAGTATTTTTTGTTTTTGTTTTAACTTTTATTTTTAGGGACAATGTAGTTTTAAAAGTGGCAATGTATCAAAAACTACAGTAATTTTTATTTTTCTGTATGGACTGAAAAGATACTTGTCCTTTTTATTTGTGTGACATTGTGGGTCGTCTGTAACCTTGGCAGTGGGGGATGGGCGCAGGCGGTTAGGTAACCATCCTGTTTGCTCGTTAGAATTAATGTAAATCGTTTATAAAAACGTAAACATTTAAGTATTATTTGTATTGATTATTTTGTTTTGTATTGTTGATATAAAACTTAAGGATTAGAAATGGGATTTTTAGGGTTAAAATACATGTTAGCCGTCTAAATATGTGTTTATTAGTGCAGCTGGATTAATGGTTTCGGTTGGCTGTTGATATTTTAATATAGGCCGTCCATTAGAAAAGGTGCTGTGTCATTCTAGGTGTTGTTTTTGGGGCCTTGCTAGTTTGTTTGGTTTTTAGTTGCCTTAATTGCCAAGTTACATTTTACAGTGAGTTAAAGTCTTTAACTTAAAGATACCAGATGGGTTTATTTTAATTGCAGACCTGGACTGAGTATGTTTTTTCTAACAGAACTATAGTATGTGGGCCACATGGAGGCCTTGTTTTATGGCTGTTTCTAAAAATTGTTTAATTTAAACATACTCGATAAATATTTAACTTTCATCTGACTTCATGTAAAATTTTATTGTTTTACCCGCACGTCTGGTCGTTTTTGTGTAAAATTATTGACAATTTAAATAATAGTTCACTGTGTTCCAGTACTCAAAGATGGCGGGCGTGCGAGTGTTCTAGAAGAAAGAGATGAGTTCATGAGGGAGAGGCTCGCTACATAATGTACTCGTGACTAAACCGGAGGACCAATAGGATTCATGGTATTCAGACTGGAAGCCCGCGTTACAGCCGATTTGACCAATCCCCGTTCTCGTCTTGCACACGTTGACGTAATGTAATATGATAAAGAACATTGTGGCTGTGTTCCGTTTGCTTTCCGTGAAGAATCATATTCAGGAGCCAGTAAAATGCAGCATATCAGTAATACAGGATTGGCTGGACCAATGGTATTGTGCAATGTTCTTGACAGACAGGAAAAACGTTCGAATAGGCAGGGCATAAAGAGTGTTCGCTGAGCTTCAAGACTCAGTGGGTGTGGTAAGTCTGACTGACATCTTCAACGACGAATCAAAAGTCGATGGGCGGAGTAATACTAGGGCGCTTCATCCAATGAGGTGAATGGTGGGTTTATAAAGGACCGGGTGTAGCCGCTCAGTCGCCATTTCAACGAAGTAGAGCACGGGGATTTTGTCGTGGCGGTTAGCGACGAGAGCTGTCTACCAGCGACTGGTCCTGGTTTTGAGTCTTTCCAAAAACAGAATCCGGATCCATCCTGATGGATATGGCAGTTAACTCGCCCCTTGACAGGTATCTACCGGTAAAATTGACTCATCTTTCCATCGAAGGGATTATTTTTGTTGTTGCCTCTTTTTTTTCTTCTTTTTATCGGTACAGATTCACCGTGGTTGCTTTAAAACGTTTGGAAGTGAGAGATGGACACCGGACATGTCGCAGGAATAAATTATTTCGCCCGTTAAAGTGATTGGAAACAAAATAACGTTAAAAATGACAGTTTTTAGTTAAGTTTATCGCGATTGCTGATAGCGCTATGCCGGCGCCATCTTCGGGTCTACTCTCAGCCCTTGGCCGCTATCTCCTGCAGCTCGGCATTTGGTGTTAGCATCGCTAGCATTAGCTTCACGGACTAAAGCTTTGTTTTAGACGTTTGTTGGCACTCGGTTACAATTGGAATTAGATCGGCGCGCCTCTTGATCGATTTGCCCGATAAACTGTCAATAAGATAGGCGCCAAAAGTTTCCCTACAATGTAACTGCATCGTATGTGACATCTGATGGTTAGATTGAGATGCATGTGTTGGGAGGGTCAGGGGACAACATCTTTTTCCGGTTTGTTGTGGTAGCCATGTGGCCGTCAGGGAGTGTTGTGATTGTTGGTGCAAAGACTCGTCTCAACTCAGCAGCTGTCATAATACAAAAGACATTAAACATGACGGGAAAATTCAGTTTATGTTAACAGTTGAATAATCTCATGTGTGTTTAGGTCGGTTGCCTGGTTACAGAGCCCAATGTCACTCAAAACAGACCAAATAGATGTTTACTTTCTTTCATTAAAAATATGCATTGCTTCTAGGACTGTTAATACTTTATAAATATTATGAAGATGCATTTTATTCTCTAGGTATTACATATTGGATATAGTATTTTTTTAAAGTAATGATTTTTTTTTATGTAAGTGATTACATTGCTTTTTGTAAATAAAGTTCACTAACTGTCAAATGAGTTTCCAGAAGTATCATTTAAGATTTTGTTTTCAAAAGTTTGATAGAATTTTTAATGCAGATTTCATTTTGTAAACTGAACAATCTGAACGCACTCATGTGAGTAAAATTAGCTGCAGGTGATGTATAAAATATGCTGTTTTCCAGCAGATGATCCAACTTGGAGAAGGTAAACTATAGGAAATCTGCAGAATATGTCAAATGACATTACAGAGTAGTGTTAAACTCAAAGGGAACTACAGTATAAAACAAAACATGATGGTGCTTTTATGAAACTATTCCTATTAACTGACCACTGTAGTTGGCAGTATTTGCTGATGTGATTGAACCTTATGCTGGTAAGTGGGCTTCTTTGAAGGGACCAGATCGAATTTGAATTTTAAGCGTCAGGAGGATGTAAAAAAATCCACAAAAATAATGTAATCAACACCAGCTTAATTTAAATTGTGTCTTTTGGAAAACACTGTACAGTCCTTGCTGTAAATCTGCAGATTTACCTCCGCCCACAGTCTTGAGGTTTTTTTTTTTCACTCGGAAGTGGGCGTGGAGTTTTGAGTTGGTGTGTAAATGATTGGGAGGAAAGGTACTGAAGAGGAAGTGGCAGTCCGGACTGTTTTAGAGCTGATATTGCCATTTTGTACTCCCGTCTGACTGATTTATGACTTTATATTAATTGGCTTTCCTGGCATCAGCATGTGTGCAGTGAAGTGAATGAGTGATCAGGTATAACAACAAAATAATTGCTCAATGCCAGCGTGTAAAATAATTTAAATATTTTTTAATAAAGGCCTACAGAGAAGATTAGGTTCTGCACAACTGACAGATTCTTTAATAAAAAGCTTGAGTTGGCTTAGTCAGAGATCTAATTTCAACATGCAGTTTTAACTGTATCAAAGAATGGAAAAGGCTTAGAGCTTATTGGCTCTTTGACTCTGTTCTTTGCAGCTTTCATTCTGGATCTGAGGCTGGCTTTATAGGCATCACAATGGACCAGGGCTCCGGCACAGCTGGAAAACGTATCCGAAAACCCTCACAGCTCTTTGAGGGCTTCGAGAGTCCAGGGATGCCCCCTATCAGTCAGATGATGTCTTCAGGACCCCCGCAACCCCCAGTAAAAGACCCCAACCGACTGGGAAGGATGACCAACCAACTTCAGTTCCTACAGAAAGTCGTCCTCAAGTCTTTGTGGAGGCACCACTTTGCCTGGCCTTTCCATGAACCTGTAGATGCCGTCAAGCTCAGCCTGCCTGTGAGTACACATGTTATGAACCTAGGTGTTTATATACTGACAGAATAAAGATGTGACATAACATTTGGATAAATGGCAAGTTGTAGATTATGATATTTTGCCCTGAAAGTGTCTCTCTCTACCTCATCAGGACTATCATAAGATCATAAAGAATCCCATGGACATGGGAACCATTAAGAGGAGATTAGAAAATAACTATTACCGCACAGCTAGTGAGTGCATGCAGGACTTCAACACCATGTTTACAAACTGCTACATTTACAACAAGGTAAGCAAGGCTGCACGTTGGTGTCTGCTATGATCTGCTTTAAAAACTGCTGCAGTTGTTTTACTGTTGTTGCAAATTTGTCTGCAGCCAACAGATGACATCGTTCTGATGGCCCAGTCTCTGGAGAAAGCCTTCCTGCAGAAAGTGGCTCAGATGCCCCAGGATGAGATTGAACTGGCACCTCCCCCTCCACGCAGCAAGTCTGCAAAGTCCTCCAAAAAAGGCAGAAATAACGCAGGTGTGTTGACATGTTGCATCTAACATACCTAAACAGCACATTTCTAGTTTTTAGGAGTCTTGAGATTATATTACTAATTTTGATTTTGTCTTTATATCTTGCAGTTTTAGGAGGGATAACAACAGCCCATCAAGTTCCAGCCGTCTCCCAGTCGGCGTACTCTCCTCCCACCCCAGAAACTCCTGACTCCATTCTCTCCACACCCCCACAGACAATTTTAGGAAAGATCCTGACCCCCACCTTTCCTTCTGAACAGAGTCTCCCTACTATCACAGCCATGCCCCCCACACAGCCAACTGCAAAGGTAAACGCTGAGCTTGTTTTTGTGTTTACAGTTTGCAGTTTTATAGAGCTGAGTAAAGACCGTGAAGGGAAACGCTCTGACAGTCTTCATCTTCTTCTAAACCACAGAAAAAAGGTGTGAAGAGGAAAGCGGACACAACCACTCCAACAACAATGGCCATGCCCATCATGAGCACCATGGGTGTCAGTGGAATAGGCCTGGGGCTCGGAGGAGGCCATGACTCCCCGCTGACCCTCACCTCTCTGGGGATGGATCACAGCTCCACTCTGGGAATGAGTCAAGGACTTGGTCTGGGTCTGGGTTTGGGTCAGGGCATGGGAATGGGCATGGGGATGGGGATGGATATGGGTCATGGAGGGATGATGATGGGCGGCAAAGCTACAGCGGCGAGCAGGCGAGGAGTGAGTGGACGTCCCATCAAGCCTCCAAAGAAAGACCTGCCGGATTCCATTCTGCCAACGCCGGTGCGTCGCGGCAAGCTGGGTCCACAGCTGCGCTACTGCAGCGGCGTCTTGAAGGAGCTGCTGTCGAAGAAGCACGCGGCGTACGCCTGGCCGTTTTACAAGCCCGTGGATGCCACATCACTCGGTATTCATGATTACCACGACATCATTAAACAGCCCATGGACCTCAGCACCATCAAGGTACTGAAGGACATGTAGCACAGCTGTCTGCAAGAACAGAAATGTGTTATTCTGAATTGTGTTTGATACAGAAATGTGATGTTTTTGTTCTTTTCCTCTTATAGAGGAAGATGGACAGCAGAGAGTACCGTGACGCCCAGCAGTTCTCTGCAGATGTTAGACTGATGTTCTCTAACTGCTACAAATACAACCCTCCTGATCACGATGTCGTCTCCATGGCCAGAAAACTCCAGGTAGTTCAGACTAAAATAATAACTGTTTTTAAACTGCAGGTCAGAAAGTAAAAATAAATCTGTTCACCTGTCTGAAATGATAACTGAACTCGTTTTGTTTCTCCTTCCAGGACGTGTTTGAGTTCTGCTTTGCTAAGATGCCAGATGAGCCTCCAGCCCCACCCAGCTCTTCATCTTCCTCTTCCTCCTCATCATCCTCTTCATCTGAGAGTGAGCTCAGCAGTGAAAGTGAGGAGAGCGACAGCAGCCCGAGCTCCGACTCCGAGGAGGAGAGAGCGAACCGACTGGCAGAGCTGCAGGAGCAGGTTGGTCCACGTCAGACCAGCTGATGCTCTTCAAAAGCTGTTTCAGGTGTGAACTATTTATCATGTTTTTCTGTGTCTCTTCAGTTAAAAGCTGTACACGAGCAGCTCACTGCTCTGTCCCAAGGTCCCATAGTCAAAACCAAGAAGAAAAAAGAGAAGAAAGACAAGAAAAAGAAGAAAAAGGTTGAGAAGCATCGGAGAATAGATGATGACGACGATGTGCTGTCAATCAAACCTCCCAAAGGCCCCAAAATGCCCAAAACCTCAAAGTCAAAGAGCAACAAAGGGATCAGCTGTCCCGTCATACCAATTAAGAAGACCCAGAGCAAGAAAAACAACAAGAGCAAGTGAGTACTGCCACCTACTGGGGGAAGAGGGAACTTAATGCTTTGTCATGGCTCTAACTTTCATCTTTCTGTCTCCCATCAGATCCAAAAAGAGCAACATGATGTTTAGCATGCCCCAACCGATGCACGAACCCATAGTGAGCCACTTTGACTCTGATGAAGAGGAGGACACGGCGCCCATGTCCTACGACGAGAAGCGTCAGCTCAGCCTGGACATCAACAAGCTGCCGGGCGAGAAGCTGGGCCGGGTCGTTTACATCATCCAGTCCAGAGAGCCGTCGCTGCGGGACACCAACCCCGAGGAGATCGAGATCGACTTCGAGACGCTGAAACCGTCGACGCTGAGGGAGCTGGAGAGATACGTCATGACGTGTCTGAGGAAGAAACCTCGAAAGCCCTACGGTTAGTAGAACATGATGTCACCGTGTGTTTATATTCAGGCTTTTAAAATAAACTTTTTTTAAAGTAGGTATCAGATCTTTAATGCTCTCTTGTAACTCTTCCGTTTGCAGCGAGTAAAACCAACAGTGCGGGCAAAACGCGAGAAGAGATCACTCTGGAGAAACAGCTGGAGCTGGAGAAACGCCTGATGGATGTCAGTGGTCAGCTCAACTCTGGGAAGAAACCTGTGAAGACCAAACGTGAGTCCTCCATGTTGTTTTTTAGTTTAATCACTAAACATCAGAGGTGTTGGTTCAGCAGCAGATGATTTGACGGCGTTTTGTTTCCTCCAGCTGATAAACCTGCATCAGAAGCCCACACCCAGCCGTCACGACTCAGCGCCACCAGCTCCTCCTCAGACTCCTCTTCATCATCCTCTTCATCGTCCTCCTCAGACACAAGCGAGTCAGATTCTGGGTGATTCCAGGTCAGACTGTTTCTGTGTGAGGGGGTCAGATGAAGGACCCAGGTGTTCCTCCTGAATGGACTGAGTGTTGTGGAGGATCAGATGAGATCAGCAGAACTGGTCCAGAGAGATGGGGCTCTTCTGAGCTCGGCTTGTTCCTGCAGGTCCTGGATGTGAGGAAGAAGACCGCGACTGATTGTAGCGTCCTGCTTTTTTCAGGCAGAGTGATGGAAGCTCCATCTCCTGCTTATAAAGATTGATGCATATGCCGGAGGGATAAGGGTGCTAGAGCCAGAGTCTTGTGTAACTTCTGGATATTTTTCCCTTCTTACCATGCTCCCTGTCTTTATGCTGTATAGTTCAGATGTACAGTTGTATAAATATCTATTTTTCTTTTATAAAGAAGCCTTTTATGGAGCTTATTTATTCCCTCGTTCTGGGGAAAAGATTGAACTGGTTTTGTGCGTTTAGTTTCTTAATTCTTGAGCGATGAGGAGGGGAAACGAGTTTGTGTGTGTATGCGTTTGTATGAATGTGTGCGTGTTTGCATGTGTGAGTGTAAGATCCGGCACCACAAGTGCATCCTTGTGAAGTTCCTCATAGTTTTGATGCAGGCACAGCAAACGGCTCTGCACGCAGAAGCACCTTGTTCAGTAGAAAACAGAATGCATGCAATACAGAGGAGCTGACTCGACTTTTCTGCATCTCCACGTCCTCCTGTTTGCTGTACAGAAACGTGTCATAGTTTCTACGTTAATATTTCTGTTCTCATGTTGGCTGTGTGTTGTTTTTTCATCCATTACAAGTTCTCTGTAAACGTTGCTTTTTTTATTCTTTGTGACCAATCTGCTAATAAATTGTGAGGACGTGTCTTGTTCGCTCACCTGTGCCCAATTAACATCTGTTCTTTTGATTTATTCAAACTGAGTTTCAAGGTGAGATTTTCTGTTTTTATTCAGGAGTTAACTAGTTTTGCCTTTTTGAAATTTGGCCTTTGAAATCTACGGCAGCTGAAAGTTTTAAGAGTAAATTTCATTTTTTGTGAAATTAACTGGAAATATTTCATATGTTGATGGAAATATTTCCTGATTTTGTGACTGATGTCAGTGGATAACGTAAAGGATGCACTGTTTATTTTAGTGTTCTTACTAAACGTGTTACTTTTTGGGTGTTTCCTCTGTTTAGTATCTAAGGATTAAGGAGTGCTGTATGTCTAAATTATTTATTCAAATATAAAAAAGTCATAGATGAATGGTTTTAGTTTGGCTTTAAAACATTCAGATATGATTGTACAAGTTTGTAATTTCCCATTTCTGATTGTGTGGCTCTCCACTCCATTAGCATTTTAGTCATTTTTGCATCTGTTTTAATCAAAACCCCTCCTCAGATGTCTTTTGAAGTTTGTCAGAAATTTTAGAACATCTGTACCTGTTTTATCTACATAAATAAAGGTAGACATGTTCATCTTTTCCCTGCTGATATACATAATTTATAGTTTGAGGAATAAATCCAGACCATAATGTTAGATGAGCATATCAAATTTAAATAGGTTTAAATAAAATGCATTATAATGGAGCAGTTGGTAGCACCGTTACCTCTCAGCAAAGAGAGGCGTTGTCTGGCCCTGTGATGTCCAGGGTGTCCCACCTCTCACCACATGACTGTTGGAGTTAGGCATCGGATCCATGTGACCTTAAGTGAAGGATGAAGTGGTTTAGATAAATGATGGAAGGATAAAATTTATTAGTAAATCTAAAAAATAATGTTTTATCTTTAAAATTTATCAAGCTATAAAGCAGTTTTAATATGGTTGTCTCCTGTTGGGCATTTGCTAAATTACTTCTAAACGAGGACTCAATTTATTCTATAAACTATTGTTTTTATAATTAATATAGTAATATAAAAACCATCATAAACTAAAGCTATACTGTGAAAAAACTAACTGGAAATAAACGCCTTAAAAATCAGAATTTAACTATTTGTCGCCACCTAGCGGACACTTAGCCACAAAGCACTATTTATCTTTTGAAACTTTTCTTAAAAAAAACTTTCTCACGAATGAAAAATGAGCATAAACAAAATAAACCAAAAGACACATTTGAAATTTAAGCAGCCCAAATTTCACATTATTTGACAGTCGTTATACATGATAAACCTCATATTATCATTTATTTTAATTTCACAGAGCAGTGGAAGTTTATTTATGACAAAGTCCACTTGTTTATTGGACTAATGTCTTCGGAATAAAGGCTGTCAAATTCAATTATCAAAACTCACGATGCCAAAAAGTCAGAATAACATTGTTTTCCCATCCAGTCTGGTTGAACATGGATCATGATTAGAGGAAAATACAAGAGGATCAGTAGTGTCACTGCCCTCTAGTGTTCACAGAGACAAACTACAGCGTATTCATCAAGTTAGGACGAAAACTAGTTGTTTTTCTTCTTGTCAGCAACTTGAAAATAGCACATTTTTAATAGTGAGATATTTTTTTGATATTAAAACTTGTTTTAACCATTTTAGACCAGTAAGCAACGTGTGTATTAAAAATAAAATTACCGGTAAAAATGTCAGTAGACAAACAGTCTCCCCCTAGCGGACGATTTGAAGATTACAACAACATAGAAAACCATCATGGCGGCCACCACAAGGCTAGTATCAAGGTTGTCGCTGGTCACAGGTTAGTTTAAATTTAACAATTTTACATTATTTGACAGTCGTTATACATGATAAACCTCATAATATTATTACCATTTATTTTAATTTCACAGAGCAGTAGAAGTTTATTTATGACAAAGTCCACTTGTTTATTGAGCTAATGTATTCGGAATAAAGGCTGTCAAATTCAATTATCAAAATTCACGATGTCAAAATGTCAGAATAACACTATTTTCCCATCCAGTCTGGTTGAACATGGATAATGATTAGAGGAAAATACAAGAGAATCAGTAGTGTCACTGCCCTCTAGTGTTCACAGAGACGAACTACAGCGTATTCATCAAGTTAGGACGAAAACTAGTAGTTTTTCTTCTTGTCAGCAACTTGAAAATAACACATTTTTAATAACGAGATAGTTTTTCGGTATTAAAACTTGTTTTAACCATTTTAGACCAGTAAGCAACGTGTCTATTAAAAATACGATTAAATAAAAATGTCAGTAGACAAACAATCTCCCCCTAGCGGACGAATCGAAGATTACAACAACATAGAAAACCATCATGGCGGCCACCACAAGGCTAGTATCAAGGTTGTCGCTAGTCACAGGTTAGTTTAAATTTAACAATCTTATCATATTTTAATTTGAACAGCTCATCATTGACACGGTGTTTCCATTTAGATGTTGTTACTTTAAACATTTTGCTAATTTAAACAAAAGTTTGTTACGTAAAATCAATAAAATCAGGATTCGTTGTAGTAAAAAGTTTGCTAAGTTGATTGAGATCCTGGCAGCAGCAGAGCAACATAAACGATCATTTAGGTTAACTAGCAGGTCAATTCATGTCCGCGGTTTGTAGTTTTCAAACAAAAGGATTTGCATTATCCTACAATATGGACTTTGCTGTTTTTAACATATTTAATATAATTTTCAGTTGTTTCTTAATATTTTTATGCACATTTATGATATTATTAAATAACTTCCACATCATGTGACCAAATGACTCCAAATACATTCCTTAATGTGTTACTAAACTGGACTAATGACACAGCAGTAACATAATTAATTGAATTTCATATTTTTATTAATATTTTTATGGATATGTATGTAACCAAGAAACTTTAAATCAGTTCCAAATTGTGGTCACATGACTTGGACGCTGGATGCCAATAAAAATAATAATAAAAAATTGGAAGTCCTTTGAAAAATATTAAAAACGGCGGTGTCTCATTAGACCAGTTTAGGAACACAATTATGAATTGATTTGGAGTGTCTTGGTCACATGACCTGGAAGCTTTTCAATACAATTGCAGGAATTTACATAACCATGTTGGTTAAAATATGAAATACCATAAAATATGTTAAAAACAGGGGGTTTTAGTTGTCCAGTCAAGGAACACAATTAGGATTGGATTTGGAGGCTTTTGGTCACATGACCTTAAAACTATTAAAGAAAATTATATACATTTTTATAAAAAGGTTATTTAAAAATATGAAATACTATGAAATATGTTAAAAACTGCTGTTTCTTTTAGGAATACAATTAGGAAGTGAACTGGAGTCTCTTGGTCACATGACCTGGAAGCTATTGAAGAAAATCCACAATTTTCCAATAAAAATATTAATTAAAAAATTGGAATTTTAAAGAATGATGTTAAAAAGTGCAGTGTCTCATTTGTCCAGTTTAGTAACACAATTTAGAGTTGATTTTTAGTCTTTTGGTCTTCTGACCTGGAAGCTTTTGACTTTTTTTGTCAGCGTTTTGACTGAATGGATATTTGTTGATGGTCCCTAAGTCAAACAGGGCACTCAGGAGCCAGTCCACTGTGTCGGGCTACCCGCCGTCTCAGTGGTATCGTCCGGTATGAAAATCTATCGCTGACCTTGGTGAACCACGGAGAGAATGTCTGTCAAATATCTAACTTCACCATGGTAACGCAAACATACCAGAATGAGAGTGAAGAAGAACAGATACTTAAAGTTTAAAGGTTTCTGATGTGTCTTATATTTTAACATTATTTAAAACATTTTAAGGCACAATTTGACTCCCAGTTTGAAGAAAGTAAAAGCCTGATTTAACATGATTAAATACGCCACATTAAATCAAGTTCATTAAATCAAGGAGTTCAAGTGTGAGGCTCACTATGATGTCATTTCAACAAAATTTAAATATTTCTTTCCAGTAACTGGATGTGTGAGAACTTGAATTTCCTGTTCATGGTGGAACAGCAGGAAGCACAAAATCTAAACAAGCTGAAGGTTAGGAAGTTGAAGCTCTTTTAGTGTCAGAATAAATAAAAGTTGTCTCTAAAATTAATCCTCATGCAAAACTAGGAAAAGGATAGTAAAATAAAGCAGCACCTGAGGGTTAGGATATCGTAAATTAATCTAAGGGCCTTGAAACAAATCACAGTTGTCTCAAGAACTCAACATCCAGCTGATATATGTCTATAGCTCCTTTCTCAGTTGTGTTTTCTCTTTGATGAGAAATCTGCTGTGTTTTAAGATTGATCAGTAACCTCTGGTCCTTCTATCCTGAGTGAACCCACACATTCTTTCCTCTGAGGTGATTAACCCCTTATGGATTGAAGCTTTGAGCTCAGGTCCCCCCCCCCCCCCCCCCTCTGTGTAGTTTCCTTTATTACTTCTCTCTCCTCTGTTCCCAGGTGGAGGCAGTGGGATTGGACGGGCGGTGTGCCAGCGTCTGGCCTCTGAAGGAGCTTCAGTGGTGGTTGCTGACATCAGCGAGGAGTCGGCTAATGAGACGCTGGGGAGTTTACCGACTGACCTCAGAGGGCAGGCTCACTTGGCGGCTGCTGTAGACGTGTCGTCTAAGGAGAGCGTAAAGAGGCTGGTGACGAGTATACAGGTGTGAAACAGCTGGAGTCCTGCTGGGATGGTTCTTTCTTTTTTATTTATGTCTTCGTCTCTGCAGACTCATTACTTCCAGCCTCCCTCGGTGTGTGTGAACGCAGCAGGCATCACTCAGGATGACTTCCTGCTCAGCATGGAGGAGGAGCAGTTTGACAGAGTCATCCAGGTCAACCTGAAGGTAACAGATCTGTCACTAAACAACATCTAAATACACAAAAACACACCGAATCCAGCTTTAACAACAACAGATAAACACAAAGGTACATGAATGTTTCTATTTAACAAACTAAAAGTCAGTTTTGTTTAGTGATGAAGTTTTTCTGTTACATCCTAAAAGTTTTCCATAAATCAACATTTAAAAAGCCTAAAAACAAACTAAATGATTTCCTCTTCCTTCCTTCCTTCCTTCCAGGGTTCGTTCTTGGTCACTCAGGCTGTTGCTCAGGCTCTGGTATCGTGTGGAGCTCCTAAAGGATCCATCATCACTTTAGGCAGCATCGTAGGAAAGGTGAGATCCATGCAGGTGTGGAGAGCATCGCATCTTTAAGCAACACACTGCAAAAACTGATTTCTAAGAAAGTTTTTAAAAAGCCTTTTTAGATATTTTAACTTATTTTTGTCTGAAAAGAAAGTATATTCTACTTGAAATGAGTCAAATCTTCTTAAGTATGGTCACATTTTCTAGATTTGAGAAAAAAAAATCTGCCAATGGGGTAAGCTAGATTCCTTAAAAGTAGCAACATTTTCTGCATTTAGAATAATTTGCTATTTTTAAGGAATTAAAGTTTGCAGATTTTAGTGAAAAAAATTAATAAATCACTTGTGAAAATGTAATTATTTTTAGAGTACATTTTGCCTTATTTTGTGGACTTTTTAAAATGTGTACTATTCATCTGTGTATAAATCATATAAGGTGATGTAAAATCTTGAAAATCATTCTTTACATTTATAAAATGTGTTGTCTTTTATTGTTTTCCTGTCTGTTTGCAGGTTGGAAACCTCGGACAGGCGAACTACGCTGCGTCTAAAGCTGGAGTTGAAGGTTTAACCAGGACGGCTGCTAAAGAGCTGAGCAGGTGAGGAGAAACCTGGAGTCACACGGAGCTGACAGATTAGATTTAGACATGAAGGTTTTATTTTTCTGTCTCCATCCAGGTTTGGGATTCGCTGTAACTGCGTCCTGCCTGGTTTCATATCGACTCCAATGACGGAAAAAGTACCAGAGAAAGTTATCAGCAAGGTCCCACAAACACTTAAATGTTATCAACTCTTAATCAGGACTAAATAACTTTTTAATCAGGTTCTGTTTATGTAGATTTTGCTGTCAGTAACTTAAAAATGATCTAAACTGGACAGAAATATTTAAAGTTTAAGAAGAAAACATAAAATTTAATTAATTTATTTTACATTTATGAATTTAAAATACATTTTACTGACTCCTAGTCCTCCTCTTTCTGCTGTTCTGTACGTCATTCTAACAGGATGTTTTTTTGGTTTAGATGATGTCACTGGTGCCTTTGGGGAGAATGGGAGAACCTGCTGGTCAGTTAAATGTTTAAAATGATTCCAGTCGTTGTGAGAGATCAGATTTGTGTCTGATTTGAGTCTCTTTGTTTTTCAGAGGTCGCTGACGTTTGTGCCTTTTTAGCTTCAGACGACTCTCGATACGTCACAGGGACCAGCATCGAAGTGACAGGTAGTCAGCGTTAGTTTGAATGTTTCTTATATGAGTTATATTAATGTTTCCCCTCTTAGTAAAAAAACAAAACTTCTGCTTCTCTTTGTCAGGGGGACTTTTCATCGGTTAAACCAAACATCTGTTGACCTGATGATGAACTCTGACAGGAGGCGATTCCTTATAATTACGGCAACAAATTAATTAAGTTTACCTGTAGTGGCTGTTTAACCATCACTGTGTTGAATGAATAGTTTTTTTTTATAATTTGTAGACTGTGAATCTCTTTTTTGGATCAATAAACACCTGAATTTATTGCTCCTGTTGTTTTTTTAAAAGCAGAATGTTTGAAAAGCATTTTTCATCTCTTGATGGTGAGTCAATCACTTTCTTTCTTAAACAGTTTGAAGGCAGCTTGGATTATAATCTGCTGCTTAATCCCGTCTAGATTATTAAACTTTTGTTTTTATTACAGATTTCTGAGAGGTTTGCTGGGATTCATTAAGACTCATTTTACAGATGGCTGAATATTTCCTTCAGATTAAACAGGTGAGCCTTTAAACAAATCCTCATTTTTTGACAGTAAACTTTCAGTTTTCATCCTTTAATACTAGAAATGTTACTATTCATTGTGACATATTAAAACAATAGTATATAGTATGTGCATCTTAAAGGTTCAGAGTTGTTTTGATAAATTTCTAGGAATCCAAGGGGAGCAGGACCTCTGAATGTCCACTAGATGGTGCTGTTTCACTGTGTTTAAAGGTAAGCAGCCACTTTGAGTCAGTAGAAATATATAAATCTCATTAAAACAAAAACAATAAAAATAAATCAAAGCTTAAAAAAGCTAAAGCTACTTTTAAAGCCTGTGAAATAAAATAGTTTGAACTCTTGTGATATAAAAATTTTAATTATTTACTAATAAATTAACTAAATTAACATCTACCAAAGTATAATTAGCTCTCCATCGTCTCATTTTAACGTTAAATGATGTTTGTTTTCTTCCTATCAGTAGATTTTCTTGATAAAACTAAAAACATCAACACATTTAGGTCATTTACTCTTAAAACGACGACGACAATAAGACGATTTAATAAGAAAAACAAGAGTCAAGCAGCTCTTTTTAAAAAGATTATATATTACAGAAACAAGATTTAAAAAATTACTTACAGACATTATAAAATAATACTTGTTTTCTCTTTTCAGCACCATATTTTATGTTGAAATGTCTTCAGTTCAACACAATAAAAACAAATAGTTGAGGTCATTTTCTCTGGAGGACAGATTTCCTTTTTAATGTTCCTGTGTATCCTTCCACACTTTATCGCTATATATAAAAAACAAATGAACAAAACCAGACCTCTGGTCTAAAATCGCCTCATAATTTATCCCCTCCAACTCCCAGCCTCTCCCCCACCCGCTGTGGTCTCTGAACAGTAAAATAATTTAAGATTTTCTCTCATTAAACGCAGGGAAATCCTGCAAAAACCAGCAACCTGTCGAGTCAAACTGCAAGAAAACAGCAATGTGGCCGAGCTGGAGAGTCACCATTTAATCATTACAGTGGAAGCAAAATTAAACAGCACAGTACAGTTTGATGAGAACACTAAAGGGTTATTACAAAGAAGACACGGCCACAGATTCTTTGGTTGGTCAGGGTGTGAACAGGAGCATCACAGCTGTGAGTTCAAAACATGGAAATCAGTCGAGCTGCATCAAATAAATACAACTGAATCGTTCGTTCTTATTTTAACCTCAAAGCACCCTGTTTGTTTTAAATAAATACAATAGAATATCACTATTTCTGTACAAATGTATTGTAATGCACATTTCCCTAGAAAAAGCTTTGTGAAATTGGAAAGAGACAAAAAAAAAATGGAGGATTTTTTAGGTAATTAGCACCTTGCCACTCAGTTTTATTCTCCAATAGGACGAGTTAAACACCTGGAGGAAGATTCAGCAAATACTGAAGTGGTGTCTGGTGATTTTATCAATACAATTAAAGAGTTGTGTCAGCAAGTAACATAAAAACAATGGCTTTCATTTCACTGATTCATCTTCGCTCTGCCTCCAACAGTTTGTCCGACTCTTAAAAACTGAACATGAATCTCTGCTGCTTCCAGAGTTGAGGAAATAATCACCGAGGTTTAAAAGCACCATATTTTAATGATCAGTTTCAGCTCTGCATCACATTGTTAGATAATAAACTGTAAAGTGTCAGAGAAAAAAAGAACTTCACAGAGTAGAAAATTAACTTCTTGGAAAGAGAAATGAAAACGTTAGAGATGAGAGAGTCTCTGCTGGTGGCGCGTGGTCCGTTCCCTGTTTGGATGATTAGAGTATTATTATAATGTGACAGGATGTGCTCTGTAAGCAACACGACTGACAGTTTAGTGATTATCTAACAGATATTTAAGATTTAAACTTTGGTTCATGAGAAAAACTGAAAGTTTTCAAACTTTTTAATGTAAAACAAACAAAAAAAGAGTGCAAATGTAAATCTGAATCAAAACAAAGTGTTATTGAATCCTGTTTAATGAAGCTGTTAATCGTGTTGCTTGCAGGATGCATGTAGAATAAAGAAACAGGAACGTCTGATTGTGACCCTTTTTTAAAAAGAGGAGGAGGAGGTAGAGCAGGAAGTGGATAAAGGCGTCAGCGGGAGGAGAGAGGAGGGAGATGGGGGTCGGAGACGAGGGGCCTCCTGCTGCTGGTCGTTCTTCGGTCTCGGGGCCGTTTGGTGAAGAACACATTGTTTTATTCCAGGGAACTCTTCCTCCTTATCGTCCTTCCTCATCGTCCGTGTTCTCCTCTTCACAAGTTTATTCCTTTCTCTCCTCTTGACCTTTTTAAGTCCGTTGTTTGCTGGGAGGGTGTTGTTTTCCCGAAGCTCGTGAGTGTGTGTGTCTCACAGTGTATGAGTGTGTGTGTGTTTAATATCATTTACAAGTTAATTTACAAATTACTGGGCCTGTATGTTTACCGTGTGTGTGTGTGTTTCATGTTGTTTTCTGCATGGTGTGTGTGTGTGTGTTTAGCCTTGGAAACAGACAGGTCCCACTTCAAACCCAAACTGCTGGTTGCTCTCCCCAAAGTCCGACACCTTGATGTCCAGCAGAGGGAGATGCTCCACCTGAGGCGTGTTGATCTCCAGGACCGTCCTGTCGAAGCCTTTACGGTACTGCAGAGGGACGGACACACACACACACACACACGGTTATCCAGGTGGACTCAAACACTCGAAACACTCCGAGTCAGCTGTGAACTCACAGAGCAGCCGTCCGTCAAAGCTTTGATGTAAGGGTTGGTCTCGTAGCTCAGCTCCTCGTCGTTGGCTCCTCTGAAGTGCAGCGCTCTCTTGTGGTTGTTCTTGGCGCTCCGGTCAGCCCAGGCCACCGAGCGGTGGCAGTGGTAGGTGAGGCTCTGACGGGCCTGGACGCTCAGGAGGCGCAGGAAGCCCAGCTGGACCACGCCCACAGGCTCGCCGTTAGAGTCCACGTAGGAGAACTGAGAGGACGAAGACGTCAACATGAAAAGACGAGAATTAGCAGAGTCAGGAAGAGAAAAAGATGTTCGGCGGCCATTTTTCTTATCACAGAGAGTTACTAACCTTACTACCAGTGGCAAACTGACTGTACCACGACCCTGGAGTCTCTTTGTCCCAGGAGCTCATCTTTACCTGCCACCAGAAAAGTTCCCATTACATAACAAGTTCAGTTTGATCCTCAGTCAGACTTTTTTCATAACTGTTAGAAAATAAAAGCTCAAGGATTTAAAGTTAGAAAGAGGTCAAAACCTCCATGTTTTCTGTTAAACGAGTCGGGTTGATCTGTTGGACTGACCGTGTCGACGCCTTTCCTGGGGTGCAGACACGTCTCTCCTTTAGTGAAGTTACAGACGACCTTAAAGGAGTCTCTGGAGCAGCCCTGGTTCGGGTCGATCCAGTACTCTCCTGCAGAAGGAGATGATTTTAGTTAGATGTTCTTAGCTGGATGAATAGGTGGTAGGTAAGGTTCTGTACCGTCTTTGAGGTCTGGCTGGCTGAGGTGCAGGTCTTGGCAGGTGCGAGCGGGGCTCTCCTGTGTTCCCAGAGGGAAACGCATCGTCTCGATCTCCTGTCGAAGCGAGTCCAGAGAGCCGAAGATCTCCTCCATGCCTTCGCTGCCCATCAGGAACTCTGTGCCGGCGGTGTCGGACGCGGGCGTGTCGGGGTCGAACTCAGGCAGCAGCTGGCTGGCGTCAATGGAGCGTTTGGTCTTGGGACTCCTCAGGAGTGGTATAGGCTGAATGGTTTCTCCTGGTGGGCCCTGGGATAAAAGTTCATATTTTAAATCACTGACTGATGCAACAAGTGAGCAGAGAAATGTTTAGTGTTGACAAACTTACAGGAGGTCCAGGAGGTCCTTGTACTCCCTTCTCTCCCTTCGGACCAGTTCCTCCCTAAAACAGGAGTGGAAAGATTCTAGAATTAAACATTATTCCTTTATATTCATGTTTATTAAAACAGCCTTCACTCAGTGGTAAAGCATTTTAAAAGCTATAACTCACAGATGAACCCTTTGCTCCTTTGACACCTTGAGGACCCTGTTAAGGAGAACATACTTTAAGTTTCCTACAGTGGATCTAAACCAAACAGGTACAAACAGAGAGCAGAGAAACTCACAGGAAGACCAGGAGGACCAGCAGGGCCAAGAGGTCCAGTTCCTCCAGCCATTCCCTTTAATCAAACACAAGAACATAGATGTTATTAAAACGAGCAGCAGAAACCGTGAGAGCTGCTCCTCTAGACGACAGAAACTCACAGGTTCTCCTTTGGGTCCGTTGGATCCATGAGGCCCAGACAGACCCCGGTCTCCTTTCTCTCCCTGCTCTCCTGGAGGTCCGATGAGACCGATCAGACCTTGGTGTCCCTTCTCACCCTTTGCACCAGGATCTCCACGCAGACCGAGCAAACCAGGAGGTCCCTGTATGGAGACGAGCAGAGGATGAAGATAAAGGTAACAAATCAACTCGTTTAAACTAACATTAAGATTTAAGGTGGATAATAAACGATATCGTTGACTTACAATAGGTCCAGGTGGTCCTTTCTGTCCAGCAGGTCCTGGAGACCCTTGCTCACCCTGTAACCATCAAACACAATCAGCAGGATGCTTCTAACACAACATACGGCTAGTACTATTACCAGTAAAACAATAAAAACCTTACCACGGATCCTGGAAGTCCTCGGAGACCTTCTGTTCCTGGTTTTCCTGGTTGACCCTGGGGGCCAACAGGGCCCGTCTTCCCTGGGGGTCCAACTGCACCTGGATCTCCCTGTAAGAGGTTATAATGATCATTACTATTTTGTAAAAGTACTTTGCTGATATCATTACCCATCTGACTTCAGAGACAGTGAAATATACTCTGACTCAGAATAAACTAAAACATTTTAATAACTTATTTTAACTCCAGATGAGAAACTGTTCAGATTTATTGTTTTATATTTTAGTGAACTAAAGCACTCAGTATTTTATGTAGTAATCATTATTTGAACCTCTGGTTTGAATCTAGTCGTTCTTAGAATAATGCATTTTATTTTGAAAGGTTCCCAAGGACGGCGTATTGATACTTGAATCACTCAGACTAAAATCTATGTACGTTTTGATTTGATTGATGCTAGTGCAATAAATTGAAGACGATTAATTTATCCTCCTCAGATGAGAAGCGAAACCAAAGAAGTCCAGCTGACTTCGTTCAGACCTACCAGGATTACCAGGACCTGGATGACCGAGACCCTTCACCATCATGTTACCTATCATAAACGATGTCCACGAGTCCATGATTTGCTTTGACTGAGGTAAAAATACATTTTATTGATGGAATTTATTATATTAGACTCCAGCCAGGTGACTAGGATCAGGAGACTCATCAGTGGTTGTTAAACCTGGTCCCAGATTGATGGATTCAGGCTTTATCTGGACCAGAAATCAGCTGACTGAGGACTTTAATCAGTTTAAACTTCTCATAACTTTTATATAAAACATAAAAAAATCTGGAAAAACGCAGTACGGGCTCCAGACTCACTTTGGTTCCCTTCTCTCCTTGTCTTCCTTCAGGTCCTCTTGTCCCAGCAGGTCCCTGATGAATAAAAGATGGACATGTAAAAAAATTACATAGTTTACAGATTGTATTTATAAATGTAGACTAAAATGTGTGATAAAAACAGTTTAACTTTAGACGGGAGCTTACCCTTTTCCCTGGGGGGCCGGGTAGCCCGTTCTCACCAGGAGGACCTGGAGTACCCTGCAGCAGGATGCAGATTTATAACATTATGAGGCTGAACTGTATTAAACGTCTAAATGAAAACTGTTGCATCGTTTCACTCACAGTCTCTCCTGCTTCTCCGTCCTCTCCTCGCTCCCCCTTGGCTCCATCTTGACCCTGAAAACGAATCCGATCAGGTTTAAATTATTATTTTTTGTTCTGTTCAGCAAAAGGTTTAGGACTATATGTGGTTCAGTAGATGAGCTGAGGTGCTGGAATCTGTAAATCTAAGTCGATCCATCAGAAATAAAAATAGAAAGCTACTTACTCTGGGTCCAACCTCACCAGGGGGACCAGGATCTCCAGGGAAACCAACAGGACCCTGAAGGTAGACAGAAACCAATCTCATTAAACAGAAGTGGTCAGAATACCTGGTGTTATTGGTCTGGGGGGTAGTAGGTTATTACAGGGTTTCCTTTGGGTCCGTCGTCTCCAGGTCGTCCTCGTCCTCCTGCAGTTCCAGCAGTTCCAGGTTGTCCAGCCTCTCCCTTCTCTCCCCGCTCTCCTCGAGGACCCTGTCAACACGAACAACTCTGTTAGTTTAGAAGCTCCTGAGCAGCCAGTGAAGGTCTGGTGTTCTCAGAGAGTTCAGATTGGACACTCGCCTTCTTTCCAGGCTCTCCTACGACTCCAGGTGGTCCAGACTCACCAGGCTCTCCCTGTGGACAAAACAGGAAACGTTTGAAATCATCTTCTTTTACTCTGAGGTCTTTGAACTCAGAAATGTTCCTTCAACGCTGCACCTTCTCTCCAAGTGGTCCAGGATTACCCAAACCCCCAGGAGGACCTTGAGGACCCTGAAAAACAAACAAGACAAAACAAATCAGACAAAATAATTTCATATTAATAAAGTTTTACTAGAAGAAGAAACTAAAATATGTGTTCATCAAAGTAATTTTGTATAAACTTTATTTATAAGGTGACCAGAAGACGGGTTGTGGACTCACATCAGCTCCGTTGGGTCCAGCGGGGCCCCTGGGTCCTGGAGGGCCTGGAGGACCCTGGAGACATAAATTAGCTTTTGTTTTTATCAACGTTAAAGATTTTATTGTCATAAAAAATGCCACACCACCCATTGTTACAGCAATACTATGTTTTTTAAACTCACCAGTGGTCCTACATCTCCCGTCTCTCCCTTCTCACCTGGTGGTCCAGGAAGTCCCTGCAGAACAGAACCAGAACCAGAGTAGCTGAGCTCAGGAACTTAGTGTGAGAGGAGCTCAAATTAAAAAGAAAAACACTTCAAATCTGGAGTCAAGATCCTTTGTTTATGTCGCCTTTTTGAATTTTATATTACCTGAAGTCCGATGGGTCCTGGGGCCCCTGGGAATCCTCGAGTTCCTTCGTCACCTTTAGCTCCAAAAGGCCCCTGCTGGCCCCTCGGTCCCAGCTCTCCATCGGCACCCTGCAGCACAGAGGAAGAAACGTTAAGACCTGGAGATAAAATAGATGTTTGTCTGCTAACTCAGCAATAAATGCACCAAATTCTCAGCACAAATATTCAGGAATACGTTAAACCAAATGAGCAGGTTTTCTACTCACAGCAGGACCAGGTTGACCAACTGGACCAATTGGGCCAGGCGGTCCAGGAGGACCCTAAAAAAACAAACAGACAAAATATAAGGAACACAAAACTAAAGATAAGATCCTAAAATAGACCTGAGGCTTCATGAAGTCACTCACATGTTCTCCTTTTCCTCCCTTTGCTCCTTTTTGACCGTGTTCTCCAACCTCACCCTGAAATAACAAAACACACGTTTTATTATAACGTCAGCTTTACAAGCTTATGCACACGTTCTAAATAAGTTCATTTAATGTATTACAAGTCTTTTCTTCAGGAAAATATACATATTAATTTAGAATATTCTATACAGACTATATGTAGTATCTAAAATGTCACATTTCTTCTATGAGTTGTGCTACCTAAGTACAATCCTACAGACAGTGAAGGTACAGAACGGTGAATAAAGTGTTAGCGTGTCATATGGAGTCACTGACCTTATCTCCATCCTCTCCAGGTACTCCAGGTGATCCAGCAGGACCAGGAAGACCCACTGGACCCTGAACCCCATCCCGACCTGCTGGGCCGATGGGGCCTTTTTCACCCTTCAAACAAAAAAGGTTATCTTTTCTGTATCTAGTCAAACAAGGATGAATATTTGATCAAATGTGTAGAATACTCACTGGAACTCCCTTTTCTCCTGCTGGTCCAGATGGCCCCTGAGGACCTGGTCTGCCAGGAGGTCCCACAGGTCCAGCAGTTCCAGCAGGACCCCTCTCACCAGGAGAACCCTAGAAAGCACATAAATACGGTCGATTTTACAGCAGGTGTTCAAAGTACCTTCACCTTCAGGTGGATACTTTGAGTTTCAGTATTTTAACATCACTCATTAAAATAATTTCATAAAACGTGATAAATTACTGCCCTCACTGAGTGGCTGACTAGATAAAACTGATCGTAATATTAAAATAAATTTCTAAATGAGGAAAAACCAACATACAGCAGATCCAGGAGGTCCAGCAGGTCCTTCGCTTCCCTTCAGTCCTCCACCACCCTGGAAGAGAACATGACGAGGAACGAATCAGCTTTCACCTCAGCTCAGATCAAAACTGTTAAAAACAACAGCTAGTAGATTAGACTGGTGGAGTTGCTCTACTTCTTTTTTTCCAATGGTAGATTTAAATTTATATGAAATACATCTAAACATCTTAAAAAGGTGAAAAGAAGTCAGATATGAATAGTTTTTTGAAGGTTTGAATTGCATGCTCTTAGTAATACTCACAGGGGTTCCAGGAAGTCCTCTCTCTCCAGGGAATCCTCTCAGACCTGGGGGCCCGTCTTTCCCAGGGCCTCCTGGAGGTCCGGGGTCTCCCTTGGTGCCCTCTTTCCCTGAGGGGCCAGAAAGTCCCTGCTCTCCTGGTGGACCTGGGGGTCCGGGATGACCACGCTCACCCATGGGGCCAGTTTCTCCTGATGGACCCTGGGAGGATGGAGATGGAACAGAAAGATGTTGGAGGAGGACAGGAGGGGGAATAATAAAGTGATTGTGGCTAAAAATGCGAAATTATGGAATTTAAAGAATAGTAAAGACAAAACGGGCATCATGATGAATCAACCCACCTGAGGTCCGACGACTCCTGGAGGCCCAGGTGGACCCACTTTACCTTGGAAACCCTGAAGGAGGAAAAACTCAGTAAACGTCAGTGTGAAGATGCATCATAGAAACAGGTTAACTTAGAAATATCATCAGTTTCTCTTAAACTACAAAAAAAAAACCATAGAATGGAATGTTCATCAGACCCAAACCAGGAAATAATCATTAATTCTAAAGATTATGAGTAGAAGACAGAATAATGTTATACAGAGACTTGAATTATTCTTCTGCACATTGATTTGACCTGATTATAAAGGTTCTGATTAACAAACGTGATGTTAATAGAAGTTAACCGAACCAAGGTTAACTGATCATCCAAAGGAAACAAACAAAAAAAGAAACTCACGACTTCTCCTCTCTGTCCAGGATGTCCAGGCAGTCCATCCTTCCCTGGTGGTCCCTGTAAAGTTAATTAGAACTTATTACATTAGCTTTTGATTAGAAGAACATTCTCCTTAACATCCAAGAAAAGAGAACATCGGTCTTAAGACAACTATAGAAGAAAGGTCAAGTCTCCCATCAAAAAGATGCAAAACCTTAAAACTATGCAGAAAAAAATCAAAACATCTTACAGGAGGTCCCTTTGGTCCGGGGAAACCATTGGCTCCCTGAGGTCCAGGCAATCCCTGGAGATCACGACATATAATACAATCAGAACGTATACTTAGAGAGAAATTATAACTCTTATAATTTATATTAAATAGTTTTCACAAAGCATCAAATCCAAACTGACCCTCTCTCCAGGAGGACCAGGAGGGCCGTCACTTCCAGACGTTCCCTAAAAGGAAACCAAACAGTAAAAACTATTAGAGCTCATCGAGAATTATCCTTTATTTAGATTTAGAATATTATCAGTTCAGTTTTAGGATATTTTAAGACAAAAATCAAAAGAAATATTTAAATGAAAACAAATCTCGTATTTTTGTTCAGACCTGTTTGACACAAAGTCTACATTTGAGATTATGGTGCAAATAAGAGATTAGTCACGAGAAAATAAAAGAAAAGTTGTTCATAACAGCCTGGTTTAGTGACCTTTGCTCCTGGTTTTCCAGTTGATCCTCTTGGTCCTCTCTGTCCTCGTGGACCCTGATGGTCACAAACAACAAGTGTTATCAAAAACAAGCCTGCTTCAAAATAAAAAACTATTTTAATATTACAACAAATAATAAATCCTTACATCAAGCAGCACCCTCTTAAATAAACCTAGTATCTGCTGCCCCCTAGTGGTTTAAACTGATTGCAGCACTGATGCTGCATGATGTCAGAGGTCAAACAGGCTTTTATAAAGTGAATCAGTGGATGAGGAAACGTACCGTTGGTCCTCTTTGTCCTCTGGGTCCTTGTTTTCCAGAAGTTCCCTAAAATAAAGGCACAAACATAAACATATATTCAAACTGTCCACGTCTATTTAGAGATTCTCACTGTAACCAGTGCATTCATTACTAAAATAGATAAAAGTCTTTGACAGGACTAACGGCTCACCCTTGTTCCCTTCTCTCCATTAGAACCAGGAAATCCAGGGAATCCAAGAGATCCCTAAAAAATAACAATCTCAATATTAGCAATAATTAAAAAATAACTTATTAACAAACTCATGTTGTACAGGTGTTTTGTTTACCTTTGGTCCTTGTCTTCCAGGATATCCAGGAAGTCCAGGTACACCGAGTTTACCCTGGAAAAACAGCAAATCTGTCACTAATCAGAAAAAATGATTACAAGGTTTTTGATGATTAATGTTTACATAAGGAAACAAGGTGTGATTTTACTCATGTTGTGCTTATATTATTGTATCTTGTAGTAAAATCAGCAGAAACACATTGTTTAGTAAATCGAAGCTTTGAAATAAAAATGGTTTCATCTTATTATAAAAATATTTAGAACTAATAAAAATTACAAGAAGTAAAAAAGTCACCTGATCAAGAGACAGATTCAATCAGAAGAGGGAATAAAACAATAATAAAAATAAAGGCTCGTACCTTCTCCCCCACAAGCCCAAGTGGTCCGATCTCACCAGGGGGTCCAAGGCGACCCTTTGGCCCCTCTGGACCGTCCTCTCCTCTGGGCCCTGGAACTCCAATCTCACCCTACCAGCGAAACAAACCAATCAGATAACAGTAACATTATATAAATCAGAAAATCATGATCTAGTTTATCCACCACAGATCCATCCATTCACATCATCAATAATCCAGATAGTCTAGATCTTAACTCACCCGCTCTCCCTTAATGCCAAAATCTCCCTTAATCCCTGGAAAACCGTCTTCTCCCTAGAAACCAAAATCAATCATCTGTCAGCCATCAATAAACAAGACATTCTTAATCTAAATCATCATGAATGAGTTACCTTCTCTCCTTTGTGACCCTTTAGACCACGGATTCCTTGACCCCCCTGCAATTAAAGGACTGTTGTTTAGTCTGTTTAAACATGGAATAAAAATCCCCCTCAAATTAAAAACAGCTGAATACTTTACTGTACGGTCTGATTTCTATGAACGTCTTGATAAAGTTAGTGTTCTGACCTTGATGCCTCGAGGTCCAGGATAGCCGATCGCTCCCTGAGGACCGTTAGGACCCTGGAGATGATCAGAGAGAGAAAAATAAATTTAAAGTGTAAAACTCACCTTAAAATAAACACATCTGGTGTAATAACTCTAAACATGCATTTTCAGAAAGCCCATTTAGATGTAAGACACTTGCTAAAACAATTAAGTTTCAAAAAGAGGATCTGGTTTACAGAGACACCTACCTGGTTTCCTTTAGTGCCCGAAGGCCCCTCCTTTCCTGGGTGACCCTGACAACAGAAGACAGAGAGACTGAATCTCACGTAGAAGATAAAATAATGACATAATCCTTTTTATTCAGTTTTAACCACACTAAATATTTAAAGATAAAGAGACTTACAGGAGGGCCGTCGGCTCCAGGCATTCCTGGCAAACCTGGTTTTCCAGTGGGTCCCTGAAAACCAAGATAAAGTGGTCACCAGTTAAAATATCAGTAAATATTTATCCTAAAAGTATTCTTCATTTCTAACATTTCATCTTTAAATAAAAAGTGACAAAGTTCTAGTTGCTGCTTTTGAGATGTTCAGTTCTTTTTCCAAATCTTTAGAGGACAAAAGCATTTTGATCAGAGTTCTAACACAAAAAACTGCCTTAAATATTCCCAAACAAACCATAAAAATTAAAGGAATTTTAAGTTGTGGCTTTTTACGGGTGTTTCACCTGTGTCTTAAAGGCACACTATGCAGTTTTGCTTCTTTTAGCACCCCCTAGTGTCCGTTTTAAATCACTGTCATAAAACGTTAGCATTGTTTCTGCTCAGAAACCCCTAAATGTAACTGTTGAAATGTCTTCTCAGCCTTCACTGCTTTCTACTGGAGCGGTTCATCACTCATTCAAAGAAATCAGCTGGGTTCAAGCAGGGAGAGATGGAAAAAATCAGGAATCATGAGCTAAAAAAACACTCCGGAGCTAGCATAACAGCTAGCCACATTGGGTTAGCCTAACCCTCATGAGATACGTGACTTTGTGAGACTTCAGGACACCGGACCAGAGACTCAGAAGTTACAAACATTGGTATTCTGGATCCAAGCAGCAGATGAGTGACTTTTCATTAGCACAGACTGGCTCAAGGAAAAGATTTAAAATATGAAAAAGTTACATAGTGTGCCTTTAACTTTTTAAACTAAGTTCTGCATTAGGATCAACACTTAATGTAAAAGGTTTTGGCAAAAAAAGTTACCAGGACATAATCAGTGCAACTTTATGCTTTAAACACGTATTTGTCTCATCAATGTTTCTGTACTACAAACAGTTTCAGTTCAAGAACTTTATTAGAAATCCAATTTTTAAGTCCGCTTTCAAATTCAAGCATTTTCTAGAATTTCAAGCATCAACTAGAACCCTGTTTGATGTGATCTAATTAAATTTAAGTGTTGGATTTCCAACTGGAACGCCTCTACAAGCTGAATTCCAGATGAAGAAAGTGAAAAAGGTTTCACCAGGTCTGAATCAAAATCCAACATTGATACTCTGAGTGGATAAAAAGTAGTGAAAGCTGCAGATTTCTCAGAACCTCTTTTCATTTTGTTTCTGATAAAACTTCTGTGAACATACTGCTGCTACATGCCCACCATAAAGCTAAACAAATATAAGATTATCAGAAATGTATTAGTGAGACCTCAGGTTTTAGAAATGGCAAATCGCCTGTACTTGTATAGCACTAGAAGATAACAGGCTCTACATAAAGTTGGTGAAGTTCTGAAAAACTTTACCAAAAAAAAAACAAGTAGGCGCTTTGACCCTGGAGAATTTCACTACTTCTAGTATTTAGGGCATGAATCATTGGTTACTCACTTTCTCTCCTGGAGGTCCAAGAGCTCCCTGAGGTCCTGGCATTCCCTGCAAAAAAACACAAATATAAAAACAACTTTTTGGTAAGATTATGGAATTTATTTTAAGTATTTACACTTTACTTTCAACTTTGTATAAATATGTACAAAATATAAGTACACAAAGCACCACATTTAATAAGAGTGATGTAAAATTCTCAGTTCTAAGATGCAGCCTGCACATGGCTGTAGTTTACATTTAACTGGTGAGTTTTCAGCCTTAGATGAACAAAAAAATTGCAAAAACATGTCAGTGCATTACATAAAGCTACTGATAATGCAGACTTTTTAATCTTAAAAACACATTTGATTTTTAAAATCACTCAGAAAAGAACTTCACTTTAACTGTTTGTAAATGTTAATGAAAAGGTATTGATGTGGTTATATACCAATAATAATACTAATTAATAGTAAATTAAATTGTGTAGTTTGTAAACTCATGCTAAGGCTAATGACAAACACACATCACAGGTAGATGGTCTCACCTGAGTTCCTGAGGTTCCCTGCTGACCAGGAGGTCCTGGTTCACCTTGAGGACCCTGAGAGACAAAGACACAATAAAGAAGTTATGAATAATTTATTTAGAATTAATGACAATACAGTAAGAATCCTAATTAGTCTAAACAACCAGAGAAGTCATGAATAAATTTCATGTTATTCGTTACTGACCAAGTTTCCTTTGGGACCATGAGGTCCGTCATTTCCTCGTACGCCCTAGGAGGAGAAAATTTTAAATATTTGAAACACAGCTGAACATAAGAACAATAACCTCACTGGTTTCAGATCCTATCTAAAAAACATTTAAGCACACGTTATTCATAAAGCAAGTAATGCATCATAAAGGGAATGTCCACTAAATTTAAACATAATGTAACATTCTGAGCCATTAAACACGACTGAAACAAAACAAAGGTGCATCAAACTGAATCATTGCTTTTGCTGAGTTTTGGTTTTTAATCTGTGGGAGCATCCTGTGCTGTTTTTAGATTCCTGCCTGACCCAGTTGTTATACCAGGCTGCAGTGTGTTGGTTCAGGTGTTGTGTGGTTTGACAGTTAGCTTAATCCTGCTAAAATAAAACAACTGTTTTTACTCACAGGAGGTCCAGAGATCCCAGGAGGACCTTTAGGCCCGAGCAAACCACGAGGTCCCTGAAGACAGAAAAACCCAATAGGTTAGATCAAATTTAATATCAGAAAAACAATAAATAACTCATCAGTTTGTGAATCTCAGAAACAATCAGAGCAACGACATCTAAATCTGGCAGTAACATTTAATTTACACCAGTTAATACATAAAGATGTCTCTACATAAACAATAGAAACAACACATAAACAATAAGGAGTTATAAAATCTATTTGGTTGTCATGGAAACACTCACGGGTTCACCTGGGAGACCCCTGGGTCCAACGTCTCCATCGTCTCCCTACAAGCAAACAAACCCATCAGGATGAAGATTAACTCATACAAAGTGACACATTAGAAGATTTTTTTAAAGTCACATATCTTTCTTGTCAGTACCCACCCTCTCTCCGTCCTCTCCCTGAGATCCTGGTGGTCCCAGCGGTCCTGGGTCGCCCTGACAAGATGGAGGAAGTGGAAGAAATTAGAATATAGAACAGTTCTTAACCACTTTCTCAAAAACACATCAGATATTCAATAATCAGTAGTAATATTACACAAACAACCAAAACCAGACTTACCCTGTGTCCTTTGTCACCAGGTAAACCAGGAAGACCATCAAAACCCCGATCACCCTGGAACAAATACACAACTCATTAAAACACAAATAATTATACATTTATGAAGATTTAGGAACTTAGATTAGACAAATGTTGTTAAATGATACCAATTACACAACAGTAGTTGAGACAGGAAACTTTACCTTGGATCCAAGCTCTCCTGGCATTCCTCGAGCTCCATCAGCACCAGCGCGACCCTAAAGGCATCAGGATGTAATGTTTTAATGTAACACCTTCAGAAGCTGTGGTTCTGTTAGGTGATGCTTGTAAAAAAAGGCAGAGGACTAAAATAGGACCCTGTCTTAACAAAAACCTGTCCTGAACTTTAATCTTTATGCTACAAGTTAGTAAAAAGTACGATAAATAAAAGTTTAATTAAAAAAACACTGGGTGTTTTTACTCACTCTCCTTCCTGATTTTCCAGGAGGACCCATCACACCCTGTGATCCTCTGGGGCCCTAAAAACAACAACGACTGATTATTAGTGGTTGAGATCAATTATTAACACTAATAAAGAGTTTAGTGAAGAGAGACTGATTTACCTGGGGACCAGGATCTCCACTTTCTCCCTTCAAACCAGAACTTCCTGGACCTCCCTAAAACAAATAACGCAATGAATGAATGAATTTACATGTTAAAGAAAACAATCATACAACAGAAAACAAAAATAGAATACAAACAAATAGCTAAAGTTAATTCACTCCTATAACAGATTAGATTGAAAATGCTACTTATTTCTAGAATCTAAGGGATAATGTTGTTCTAAGTGGAAAAAAAGCAAAAAATAAAGAGTAATCTGTTAGATTAAAGCACTAAAAACAACAAACTAGAAATCATACCACAGGTCCAGGGCGTCCGGTGAACCCCATTGGTCCAGGAGGTCCTTTCAGAGCCATCTAAAGAAAATAAAATCTCAAAGTCAATAATGATGGAGAACTATGTCTGTTTATGGGGGATTCTTTGGTTCTAAAATCAGCTTTACATAAGTCACATTAACTTTAAAAATACATGTTTTCTGTAGTTTGATCAGTTAGCAGTCCATGTTTTATTTGCAGCCTGAATTTATTGTTTATTTTGATGCATTTTGTTAAATTAAATGCCTGTTTTTATGCAAATAAATATGAAATATCCACCAAAAAGTTGTGATAAACAGCAAAGCATCAGAAATTACTTCAAAAAATTAACATCAGAGTGAAACGGTGAAGTAAGAACTGACCCTGGCCTGAGACAAGATGGCCGCTGCCTGGGCTTCCTGTGCAGAAACAACCGGCCCTTTATCGCCCCCACTCTGACCAAAACGGAACTGCAAGAAGGAAAAGAAGCAAAAGCTTTGGATCAGAGTTTAAACACTGCAGCTGGATGAATTTACCAAGTAGTTTGTGTTTGAGTTTACAGTGTGCAGATTTAACTGATCAGTCTGTATTAAACTTAATATGTACACTGTTAAAAAAAGTAAGTCAGTTCAACTTAGAAACGAAAGTTCACCAGCTGCCTTAAAAATTTGATTCAATTCAACTTAACCAAACACTTTCTTTCAACTCTAAATGTCAAGTTGTACAAATATCATAAATTATAACCATGCATTGTTTTAACTTAAAATTGTTAGTTGAAACAACAAATCCTGTTAGCTTAGCCATTTAAAAAAAATCAGTTTATCTTGTTCAACATCCACCCGTCCATTTTCTGTAACCACTTCATCCTCCACAGGGGGTTGCGAGGGAGCTGGTGCCTATCTCGAGGGGTCAGGGGGCGAGAGGTGGGGGACACCCTGGATGGGTCACCAGTCCATCGCAGGGCCACACAGAGACGAACAATCAGCCACACACCCACAAGGACAAATTACTAAATCAATTAGCCTGCCTGACAGTCATGTTTTGGTCTGTGGGAGGAAACCGGAGTACCTGGAGAGAACACACGGGAACACACAGGGGAAACATGCAAACTCCACGCAGAGAGGCCGCAGTGCCGGGACGCGAACCCACAACCTCCTTGATGCGAGGCAACAGTGCTAACCAACTGCACCACCATGCAGTCCGTTGTTGAACATACATACAATATATATAATGTATAATATATATATATATTATATTTATATATATATAATATATATAAATATTTTACCTATAAGTTATCACCAATAATCCTACTCCTCCAAACCTGCCAAATTTCACAGATTAAAAAAAATCTATAACTTGCAAATTTAAGTTGACTGAATGAGAAAAATGTAACAATTTGTCAGAATAACTCATAAATTTAAGTTTTTCTGATCAAAACACAAAAAAGTAAGTTTAACAAGCAAAACTTAACTAGACAAGTTGAGTGAACTTATAAAGATAGATTGAAACAACTTTTTGAGGCTATGATTTTTTACAGTGTAGTAAATATTCCAACGTCTTCAATAAGTGCATTAAAATATGTTCATGCTAAAGAAGACAACAATATTAGATGTAATTTAGAAGCCACCCAGTTCTAGTAAAGGGTCAAAATGTGATGGTGACTCACAGGAAGCATGACTGAGGTTCCAGGAGGTCCAGGGACTCCATCAGCTCCAGGCAGACCAGCCCGACCAGGAGGACCCTGCAGAACAAAGAGAAGGAATGATAAAGAAAAGCTCCAAATCTTCTCTTTGTAAATCTAAATCACAGTGATTACTCAGTTCTTAGAACTGGTAATGCACAAATCAGCACTTCCTAAAACAATTAATAAAAAATAAACCCTTACCCTCTCTCCAGGGTCACCCACTGATCCAGGAGGTCCAGAAGAGCCAGGAGGTCCAGTAGGTCCCTGGAAGATAAGTAGATTTTCAGCAGAGTAGATGCAAACTTCAAACATGCTAAATAGAAAATGGCATCATCATAAAAACTAATATTTTTCATAAAAATACAAAATATAATTGACTTACAGCAGGTCCTTCAGGCCCTGGAGGACCTTCAATTAGCATTCCCTAAAATAGAGTAAAGTTCAAAGTTCAAAAGGGAAGAGAAGGATCTGGAAGTTTTACACTACAGAAATCAATTACAGCGAAATACTTAAAAATATATTTACAGTGGAAAAAACATTGTGTCTGAAAATATAAAATATATATAGTTGTTACTGACGATGAATTTGTTTTGGTGTTTGGTGCAGAAAACAAATAATACAAGAATACAACATAAGAATATCACATTATAAATCATATAACTGACTGAACGTATGTACACGATACGAGACGGTGTGCAGGAAAATGAACAACGGAAAAAGATTGAGTAAACAGGAAAGGGAACACAGTTTGTTTAGGTTAGAACTTTTCATACGTCACTAAAAACTCAAGAGCAGAACTCCTGGGAGTCTTTATTATGTCGTCCACTGCAGCAGCTCAGTAAAAACACACTACTCCGAATTTAAGACCAGTCACCCAACAGTTGTTGGACGCTGCATGAGAAATAAGTTCTATCCTGATGACGTTTCCAGGATAAGATGCATGAACTGTCAAACAAGGTCTGCAAGAAAAACTGCAGCCATGTCTTTCTTGCAGACCTGGAAGAAAGAACAAGTGTCTCCGTTTGTGTGGAATTTGTAACGGCCTTAAAAACGGATTAAAATCTAAAATTAGAGGGAAATAAACTTCTTCAATCTTAAATCCTCTTCATAGGCTCCAGAGCATAGATTAAATTCCTGCCTTTTGGTTGATGAAAGTTGTTTTTTTTATTCTACAAAATCATTTACTCTAAAACACCTGAAGCTAATTAGTGACTCACAGGCTCCATGACAGCAGGTTCTCCTTTTTCTCCTTTGTGGCCTCTAATGGCGTGCTGAGGGGAAAACACAGGATCCAGGAACACAGTGCTGTCATTAGAAAGGTACTGACACAACATGACAACATGCACCAAAAAACCACAATCAATGAAAACAAAGAAAACCATCAGCCACATTATAATAAAGCATCAAAGACAAATTATAAATAGTTTTGTTTAAGATAAATGAATAAACTTTCCTTTAAATACCACAGACTATTAGGCTCTCCACAGTGTTCGTCCATTACTTTAATACTTATAAAAGCTTAGTTCTATTAAAAAAGCTATACACTGAGAAAATGGCATTAAGGACGATTTAACTTAAAATGCCTATTTTTTCAATGTATGTAAAGGTTACATGTATTAGTGTCTAAACCAGCTATCAGCTAAAGCCTCCACCTTCAGGTGCTCATTATGCATTTTATTAAATTAAATCTATTTCAACCACTTATATCACTTCAAGGTCTTGAGTTGCATTGGTTTGAATTTTAAAAAACTAAATAAACAGAAAAAGCACCTTTTAGCATTGATCTGTGACGGGTAGCAAACTCAAACAGGTCTGAGAGGACCAACGACCAGAAATCAAAGTTGGTTGAAGTCGATTTTTATTTTTGCCTCTGCAGCAAAGTTACTTACGCCTCCCTCATCCGTCACAGCGGACAAGGCGGGCCCCATGTAGGCATCCACCTCTCCAGTCTCTGGTAACGGCTCATTGTAGTCTCTGTAGGCATAGTCGTACTCCTTAAGGCCCACATCGCCAGTCACATACTCCTCAGTGAAGACCTCTTCACCAACACCGCCTGCTTTGGTGGCATCTACCTCCTCTCCCACCAAGGCTGGTTCCACCTGGGGCTACGATGGGTTCAGTAAAGCCGCGATAGGACAGAGTAGAGGCCCGGAAGAAAGAAAAGGATGGAAGAAGAGGAAGGAACAGTCAGGAGATGAGAGATGTGCAGGATGGAAAGATGTTAGTAAAACAGGAGGGTATGCAGGAGAGGAGCACATACAAATAATTGAGTCTTACCTTTTTTGCAAACATGTGACATTAGGATAGAAAACAACGACATGCAGCAGAATCCTTAATGTTGTCCAGTCTGACCTTTTCAGGTGAAATATGATGAAGCAGATCTGTCCTGTCACCTTAAATCTTTAAAATTTAGCAGATTCTCATCAAAGCATCTCATTATCAGCTCTGTGTTTAATTAGGGTTTTAATCAGAACCTCCATTTTTAAGGTTTTTGAAACTGATAATGAGAAAGTTTGTGAAAACGAGCTTCTTCTATGTGCTGGACTATGCAAAGCAAAAATATATAAAGTACCTTATGTCTGTACTTACCATGTATGCTATAATAAAGACTCCACTGGGAATATTTATCATCTTTTCCCAGGCATAATGTAGGACATGTGTAACTTTTGGCAAAGTGTTTATTATAAGTTTCTCCAAAGTAGCAACACATCAAAATCAAAGATCTTCAAACTCCTAAAATAACAGTGCTCTAGTCAAGTTAGCATTTTCTTTCAAACCAGAATGCATTATATTCATCTCCTTTAGTGTCTGAGGTTAAATTCGCATATCAAATATTCTTACATGGACCTGTTTTTTCACAAGATGTTTGTTCTCATCTCGAGACGACAAACAGAATCTGGAGATGAGAACAAAACAAAAGTCTTGTTAGGTAAAAAGAGACCCATGTAAAAATGTTTGATGATACAAGCAGATGAATGTGGTGCATTTTCTTTTAAAAGAAGTGTTTCTTTCACATCTTGTTATGAGGCATCGGAGCCTTTGACACATTAATGTGGTTAGAAGAGAGTAAGGAGGAACACAGAGTTTTTACTACTTTGTTAATCTACAAAGACTGGGCTCACCATCATACAGGTTTACCACTTTTATTTGATGATACTGAATCATTGTTCCATCCTATCTAATCAACAAATCTCTGAGATACATAAAACCCAGAAAACGTATTTATCAATTTGTTACCTGTACAGATATCTCTTCTTGTCCAATCACCTCACCGTCTGGATGTGGGACCGTCTCCTCATAGTAATAATCGGTCTCTGTAGGGGTGTGGCCAGCTTCAGAATATTCTGTGTCTACATCCTGATTGGTCAGGTTGACAGGAAGTGGTGAGCAGGGAGGAAGTAAGCAGATTTGATTGGGAGAGTCGGGTTAGTTTACTCGTAGGTGACGATAAAAAGCAGAAAATGGAATGCAAAATAAAATTGTGATCGCCAGAAAGTCGCATTAGTGTTTCACTGGCAAGTCACAATTTTAAACCTGTAAAGATTCATTTTAGAAAAGAAATTTCAGCTAGTTTTAGAAAAATCAATGACTTTACATCAAGACTTTGATAGTCATTGAGAGTTATTTGCTGAAATTTCTTTTCATACCATTGTTGAACCATTTTCACTTTTTTAAGCTCACAAGCCAAGTTTAAAAAAGGGTGACGTTTGTATGGGAGCAGATTTGTGCCAAAAGGACCAACCAAAAAATACAGTCACACACAAAATATATCAAAATAAAGCAACCAAAAAGAACATTTCAGAAGTAAAAGTGTGAAATTCAAAAGCAAAAAACACTCTAAAAGCAAAATAAACTATTTTATAAGTAAATATTTATTTTTCTAAACCGAAAATGTATTTGTATTTCTTAACAATTCATATTTTATTTCTTTGACACACATTTTTGGTTCTCACTTAATTCAGCTCCACTCAGATCATTTAGGCTTTTATTCTGAAGGGCATATTTTGGTTTGACAGCTCTTTGCTTTCGCTGCACCTCGGTTTTGCTTCTTCTTTAGATTTTTGCTTTTGCTTTTGAAAGAAAGTCTTGGTGGGAGGGGCTTTCCAGTGCTTAAATCTCATTGGTATGAGGGTTTGCAGCCCTTATAACCAATGAGATTTAAGCACTGGAAAGCCCCTCCCACTGAGACTTTCTTTCAAAAGCAAAGGCCCAGTCCCAATACTCGCACTTCCACCCTTGCGCCCCTGAGTTGCACGTTCCCGCAGATGTGCGCAAGTGCTTAGGGTGTCCCGATTCTCTTGGTTGGAGACTCCAGACCTTGTCCCCACCCCCTTTTCCACCCTCGCTATGCACTTTGCCTAAGTCTGCATCGGTGCGCAGTTCAGCAAAGGGTATTACCCATAATTCCAAGTGCACTTCATAGAAGACTGTAGGGTGGAAGTGCGAGTATTGGGACTGGGCCAAAAACTTAAAGCAGAAGCAAAACCAAGGCGCAGCACAATCAAAAGGTGTTTTTCAGAATAAAAGCCTAAATGGTCTGAATGAAGCAAAATTTTGTGAGAACCAAAAAGGTTTGTCAAATAAATAAAATATGAATTGTTAAGTAAAAAATAAGTTTTTGGTTTAGAAAAATAAATATTTACTTATGAAATAGTTTATTTTGTTTTTAGAGGGTTTTCCCACACTTTTACTTCTGAAATGTTCTTTTTGGTCGCTTTATTTTGATATATTTTGTGTGTGACTGCATTTTTTGGTTGATTCTTTTGGCATAAATCTTTCCCCATACGTTTTCTCCTAACTGAAGTAAATCTGAGAGCATCTATCCATCCCTTAAGGTGGAAACACCACAGCTTGATGCTTCAGGATGTCTAGATCCACCCAAAACAAAGAAAACATAAATCAACAGCCTCATAGAATAGGAATCAATTCATTAAATCTACCTAGCAATTCTTTTTTTTTTTTTTTAAAGAATCTACTCTTTACCATAAAGGGCACATTTTTCTAAATGTTGGACTCATAATACGATAAAACCAGACTTGACTTTAGATTCTGTGAAGCTGTTTTATTCAGTTTTTAGACAAGACAAGACAAGGAGACAGAAATCAGACAGACGATGTCAGAAAGTGTCAAAGAGTTTGGTTTTGCTGTAAAGTTTGATCATAGTTAGGTTTCTGAACCATGCTCGTTTATTTAACCAGTACTTTAACCGTTTCGCCCTTTAGTTATTCAGGTTCTAAGATCCAGGTTTAGTATGAAGTCAGGTAAAGATCAGTGAAGCAGTACATTTAGCCATGCTTCAATGTGCACCGCTTGATCATATCATACGAAGAGGGTGGGAAGATGGTCAGAATGATATGATGTAATGAAAGATCAGAAGGCAGCCTGCAGGGTGTTTGGTATGGACCAGCTTCCATTCTGATATCCAACCTGTGCATCATCAAAATGTGCATTTCTGTCCACTTAATGTATGATTCATTAAACAAGACACATTTAAAAAGATTCAGAAAGACGTTGCTGCAGATCTTGGATGATGGACAAGGCTGGTAAAGAGACTGGACAGGTGGGACATACATCTCTGGACATGTTGACCCAAACATGACCCCTCATGTTGTACCTGTTGGTAACTGTTGGTCTTCTTAGCTGAGACTGAAGTTCCTTGTTGTGCGTTCTCACCAAATGGTGGGAAGGGTCCGTGGTGGGACTTAACATTCGGGTTCAAGGCCTTGGACTTCGGGGGTCTGGGTAGATTGTTCCAGACTGGGGCTCGTGTTGGAGCTTCTCTTGTTGGGATGGAAAACTTGTTGGTTGGTTTGACCAGAGGAGCTTTGTTGACCACACTTTTAACTACAATCTTCTCTTTCAGCTCGGCTTTTCCTAGGACTTTAGATGTTGAAGCTTTGGCGGCAGCAGCTTTTGCCGCTTTTGTCGGTTCTGGTTTTGATAATTTTGTGGATTTAGGTGCTTTAGTAGCTGCTACCCTGACAGCGGACTTAGCCGTGCTATCCACAGTCTTTGTTTTTGTAGTGGTTTCAGGTTTTGCCTTATTTCCAGCCCCTTTACTAACATCTTTCTTTTTGATGTCTGTAGAAACTTTGCCATTGCCGTTTGCTTTGGTTGCACCGTTGACTTTATTGCTGTCAGTGGTAGTTTTGCCGTTTCCGTTGGCTTTCTTCTCTGCTGTAGTTTTACCATTGACCTTGGGCCCAACGCTAGCTTTTCCATTTCCATTGGTTTTCTTCTCTGCTGATGATTTTCCATTGACTTTTGTTTCAGATACAATCTTGCCGTTTCCATTCACTTTAGCCTCAGTTTTGCCATTTCCATTGGATTTAATGGCACCATTTGGTTTCTTTGGAGCAGCTGTTTTACCGTTGCCGTTTTTCGACGGAGCTGCTGTGGTTTTGGGTTTAGCTGCTGCTGTTGGTTTGATCTTAGACAAGAGGCTGTCTGCAGCAGTGGGTTTAGCTTTGGATGGTTTAGCTGTAGAGGACTTGAGCGCTTTGGAGGGAATGGGCGGCTTCACTACCAGTTTGTACGGCCCGGCTTTTGCTGACTTAGCTGGAGTGGGATTAGCTTTGGCAGGTGTGGATTTAGTGGGAGCTGCTTTTCCATTGAGTGCCTTCTTCTAATATCCATGATTATTATTTGGTTGAGGTGTTTAGTATGTACAAAAACATAGAGAGAGGGTGGAAAATGACAAAATACACAGAGGGGTTGGGAGGGAGATGAAAGGCACAAACAAGGGATTGACAGAAAGAGAAAAAAAGACAAAGAGTGGATGTTTTGAGACACAGTGACATAAAGATGGCTACGGCTTGGACGATTTACTGAGACTGTGCAGGCATTACTGGATACAGCTGGAGATTAGGTTGGAAAAACACATCTAGGAGTTAACAATATCATAATACAGAAGTTCTTCATTACCGTACTTTGACTCAGGATCTAAACTAGGATTTTTGCTGTTTTCTCCAGTAATGCCATTCCCAATGTCACATGATAAAAGCAGCATCTTTGCTCTTATTAGAACTGGAGGCCGTGGTTTAGTAGAGGCACTGAGGTAGTGAATGGTCAGGTGAAGCTGGCTGTTTAACACACACACACACACACATACACAGAAGGAGTAACACACACACACACATCACTGACCTGCTGTGTATTAAAGCGCTAACTGGAAAACAGAAAAGGTTCCAGCTGTTCAGTCATGCAAAAACAAAAAACAACTTGGATGTTGAGCTGCATGCAAATACATGTTAGTTCCATAAAATCATACAATGTGAAAAAATACCACATGTTTACAAACCATGCCAGTACATGCATAAAAAAAGCAAGACAATATAATATAGTATTAAATGAAAACAAGCCTTCATAAGGACTTACAGCTCATGGATACGACGCAGAACTCCAGAGTTTTATCACATGCACGTCATGTCGCTCATACCAACTTTTAATGTGAAACCATGCATTGAATATCTAATTATCTTCAAATTTATTATGGAATATTGACCTAAAATGGATGTTGAACAAATGATGCAAAAGTACAGTAGGTACATGCTGTGATCTTAATTCTCCAAGACAACTGAGTGATCATGCAAGTAACAGGATAATAAAGACATCTGATTAAGCAATAATAAAATCTAGCAAAACTAATAATAACCCAAATAGAGGTTTGTCTTAAAATAACATGCAAGAGAAGAAAGTAAATATCAGGAAATACCAGAAAGAAGTAAAAAGTCAAAGTCAAATCCTCTTCTAGTGTCTGATTATTAACTAAACACTCAATGCGTCATAAACCACACCTATAAAAATGTTAGAATATCAGATTACTCTGGTAAATTCTTATAACAAATTAACTAGGGATGCAGCGATACCACTTTTTTCAAACTGATACAATACGATACTTGGATCTGAGTACTTGCCGATATTCTACTGCACAAAAAAAAAAATGCAATGAATTGGAAGACAAGCTTTATTTTCTTCTCTGCTTGCTACAGCAAATGATGGTGAATTATATAAAAAAATTTAATATTAATAAAAATGTTCACAAAACTATGTGAAAAATACAAATTTTCTGTGAAATTATTGCTCAGTTTTCCACTCCTAACCACACTGTTCCTCTTTAGCTCAACAGCTCCCCCTAGCCACCAATCTACAAAACTACAACAGGACTGACCAGTCAGTGAAGCCTTCTGACCGCAGTCAGAGCTACTGCACTGGTATCGGTTTACCTTAACAAGTACGAGTACTTGGTATTGGTATCGGCCCCATATCGATATTGATACTAATATCGGTTTTGGTGCATCCCTAAAATTAACCTAATTGAATACCTTAAATTGATAAAGTACTGTCAACAAATCCAGAAACAATATTAAGCTACGTTAATTAATACCTGAATTTATTTTATTATATGATGTTTTTTGTCTTTTTATTAAAATACTCTGTTTAGATCAAGTTTATGAGGATAAAATAAACATCTGAAGTAGGAGAAAGTATTTATACCAGATGGAATAATAAAAAGATGTGTGTGTGTGTGTGTGTGTGTGTGTGTCTGTGTGTGTGTGGACCTACACCCCCCCCCCAGTGCCCCCACTTGGCCACATGTGAACATACATACATAAATGACAACAAGTAGATGATACAAGGACAACAACATCACAAGGAGCACATGTAACCCTGTGTGATCAAAATAATGTGTAAGAGGTCAATCCTTATTAATGAAAAGGTGAGACATTAAATAAAAGGGAAGTATGGAGTGATGAGAAATGAGAGGCACTCAGGTCGTTAAAAGTAAAAACATTTATTATTATTTTTAAAGCCAATATATAAATTTGGATTACGTGTGTTTTCATTTTAAGGCTCCTCTCATTCCCCCTCCCCTCCATAAATCCGTATCGTGTCTTCCCTCTCTCTCTTGCTCCTTTACCTGCTGGTTGGGGTCCCCAGGTTGGGGAAAGGAGGATGCAGATGAGGAGGGAAGGCCTGTAGTTTCCTCATAATAATAATAGGGATATTCATGGTCATCCTGCTCCTCATCAAAGTACCGAAAGAGAAAAAAAGGATGTTTGGTTGTAAGAAAACAGCCAAAGGGTTGGAAATCGGGCAGGAGGAAACATGAAAGGAAATGAGGGATCGCAAAGGTCAAAGGGGAATAAATAAATATGCAATAAACAGAAAAAAGGATAAAGATAAAATACAAAGCTTTTATTTCTCAGTTCATCAGAGCGTGTTGCTTATAAAAATTAATGAAACTCAACCCTGATGAAAGAGAAAAATCAGAAAAATTTGATATTCATTCAGGAAGCAGTCATCTCAACATGGTGACCCTGGACAGAAACCAGAAGTTTATTCTGACTCAGAACCAGGCATGCAAGCTGAAAAAAGGTGAGCTTTGAGTAATTTAATGCAGATGAAGTTTATTTGTTTCTATAACTCTGTGATGTGCTCATTATGCATGTATCAGTCTCAGAAGCTCCTCCCTAAGCCGACCTCAAGCCAGAATCTTATGTCACTATTTACCCAGAGAGATGAATCTGAGTTTATTTAATCCAGAACGTATGTGCTCAGCTGGTTTCTCTTTGTTTCAATCCGTTAGAGCAAAACAAGAAAAGACACTCATGTTGAATTGTATCATCCTTTTCTCCACCTTTCTGTGTTCCATAGCAGCAAACCTCTAATCCACTATCATGATTAAAATGTTCATTATTAAGGGAACAGCTTTGGGAGGAATGTGATTCCCTCTGATTTCCTAAATCACATAGGCAAACGTTTCAGTGATTACACCTGAAATGCTGCAAATAAAATTCTACAGTTTGTTGAGAATCGTTTAGACCAAAAATACCCTTATCCTATTAAACCGTTTTTAATAAAAGATGTGCAAAAATACTTTTGTTTATACTAAATACCACAGGGACACACAGCTTGTGAAGGTGAGGGGAAACTCGGATGGATACAATCTGTTGCTGAAGACGAGGATGAATGAGGAAGACAGAAAGGGAGAGCAGGACTTTGATGACATCATCAGATGACCCAATCTGAACCCGAGGACTTGGATTTCAGGGGACTGGTGAATTTGATTTACCTGTTTGTTTTACTATTTAACCACCTGTTTGTGTGCTATTCTAATAAATATATGTAGTTACTGATGGATTCAATACAAATTTAAAGAACTTTCGAAGAAAAATAGCTACACTAAAAGGAGGAAATTTACTTTTTTAGGGGAAAGTGGGTAAAAACCACTGGATCATAGTATCAGTGCCAAAAAATACAAACTTTTAATACATTTTAAATCTTTCTCTTCCAAATTTCCCTGATTTTCAGAACAATATTGGTCATATATTTCAAGGAACAACTAATAATAAAAATAAAATCCAATGTAATAATACATTTCTGTGTCCTCTAAGATCATATTTAGGAAAAATTTGAAATAAAGTCCACAGATTCTGATTGGATCAGCTTTACTGGAGCTATGAATGAACCTAAAACTTTTAGAGCTGAAAGGATACAAAGGATATAAATCTGAGGTGTTTTACTTTAAGTCTCAGTGTTCATTTGTGTTCTAACTAATTAGATTTATGAGGCTGCCTCTGACTTTTTAAGATTTACCCTGTGGGAACTTGTATTTGTGTGGATTAGTTCTGTGGTGTTACTCACGTATGTGTTAGGGTCCTGAGCCTGGGTTTTGGGCAGAGGGGAGTCGCAGTCAGGGCTGTAGTGTTCACAGAAGTCATACGCTGCCTGAGGGTTGGAGGCAATTAACAGCTGCTGGATGTCGCCCTGTAAATAAAAATAACAGACAGGTTTAACTTTTAGACAACCTCACATGAAGCTAAACTGTGTAGAAACAGAAAGTACAACCAGCAGGAGTACTTCAACGTTTACTATCTCAGGATTCTGACCTGGAAAACCTCCTCGTCTAACAGGCGAGCTCCAAACACGGTGATGCCATTAGTGTCGACCTCAGCGTTGTTACCACGGGTCAGAGGACGGGTCATCTTCTTCTTGCAGTCCAGCAGCAGAGTCACGTTCTTCTTAGAGACAGAGAAAGCGATGCGATGCCACCTAGAGGCAAGAAGAAGGAAAAGCAGGTAAACATACATGTAAAATGACTACAGCCAAAAATAATCAACAGTCAGACAAGTACTATCCCTAACCCCCCCCCCACATGACCATGACCATGTGATCCCAACCAGTCACAGGCTGGTGCTGCTGGTTACTGACTTGCCATCAGCCAGGTTGATGCCTCTGAAGAGTGGGTAGTCCTCAGGAGCTGGCTTCCCGTTCTGGTCCTCATACAGAAAAACAGGGGAGCGTCCCATTTCTATGCCCAGTTGCTGAATGCCCTGCTCGCTGTAGATAGAGAGGAGGAAAGCCTGGAGACCAGCCTGGGCCTTAACCAGAGCCATGATGGAGAAGTTCTCTGGGAAACGGCCTAAAGGAGGAAGGAAAGACAACAAATTTAATAAAAATATCTAAAACTAGCAGAGTAGAAAGGTAGGCAAAAATGATGGAAAATGCATAAACATACGGATTGCATTAAATCATTTAAATTTATCCAGCAGCAAAAAACAAAGAGACTGCTGACTGAGTTGTTGCAACACATAAAAAGTGCAAGAAAAGAAAAGAAGCTGATGAAACGAAGGTAAAAATACAGGTGAAAATCTGAAAATGAGTAAAGTGATAGTGTGCAAACAACAAGAGGCAGAACAAGGTGAAAGGAAATCAAAGGTAGGAATCCATCAGGATTAACAAACATCAGAAAGCATCCAGATGTGAGCTCATAATAACAGGATGGACAAAGAACGCTAAACAGAAAAAGAGTTGAAAATCAGTTTAAGAGGATTTAAACTTAATCACATAAGTGGTGGTCTCTGTTTTCTATCCTCACTTCAGTGTCAGACAGAACTCTAAAGTTAATGTGTTTAAGTCCTTTGATGCAGCAACACATAATTAGAGCAATTTAGCATGGAGCACAAACAGCCTCACTTTAGAAAGCTTAGTTTGAGATCAATTTAAAGCTACGTTAATAAGCTGTAATGGTAATGTCGCGTTTTCACACAAAATGCATAAATACCCATTTACAACCCTTAACTATGCAGAAAACTTAACCTCTGCTTTACAAACCAAACTATTAAATGATCTTTTATCAAATAAAATCACCAAAAAACACATTGATTTTCTTATGAAAAAAGAAAACACCCCAACAGCAGCTGAGTCAGGTAGGTGTTTAAACAGCAGCTGACTTTGCATTTTAATTTTTAGCACATCTTATTTGTTTTTCATGCATATTGTTGATCATTTAAGTAAGGCTGTGCATTATTTGGTGTTTTTGTTTTAATTTTTAGTCTCTTGTAAACAATATAATTTAAAAAACTAACATTAACGTCCCTAATGTCCCTTTCTAATCCCGATGTTTGATCCTTCTCTAATGAAAACTATAAAACCTGAATCTTCACTTTGAGCTCTGAGGGATTTTCTACCTGATGATGTCATTTTTTAAAATCATAAATGACAAATAGAGAAAATACCTGCTTTTTCAAAAGGGGGCTGTTGTGAAAAACTGTAAAAAAAAATGTATAAAACTTTTATTGCTTGTTTTTCTTTTAATACATTAAGGCGTCGAATGAACCTTAATGTGAGAATTTCATGAATTATGATACTGCCCAAAAATAATGCTGGTTTAAAGAATGGGAAAAAAAAAAAGTTTTTGTTTTTAACTGCAAAAGCTTGATTTTTCCTTGATAACATACCGTAAATGTGCAAAAGGATTTTAATGCTAGGATTTTAAAGGTGCATTAAAGGGTTAAAACATGTTTATATTTATTAATGTTTTCTTTATCAGCACAAATGTACTCATTTTTACTCATGTAAAATATAAAACTATTAACAAAACGTAACCGTAGCTTGTTTTGTTGCCTCTAAATGTTGCCTACCATGGCGTTGCAATGGAAACTCACCTGTGTATTTCTAATACTCTTTATGGAACAAATCAATAAATTATTAAGAAATAAATACATTTTTAGTATGTTTTACATTTTTAATAAATCCCTCTAGAAAAGTAAAATTTGCAAAAAAACTAAATGCTTTATTTTGACACAATATTAGAATTCTTTAAGTCTTTTCAGAAAGCCTTACGTTTTAATGGAAAAAAAAAAGCCCCCAGATAATAGCTGTTATTGTTATCTATTTGTAAAAAAAAAAAAAAAAAAGCACATCTGACACAGAATTTATTCCTGTGACTATTTATGAGGTTTACTACTTAGTTCACTATGTACTCTAATAAAATATAACTAATTGAAAAGTGCAATATAAAAAAAACACAGCCCTTTATGTGAAATCCTGAAAATGATTGTATTACGGTAATTATTGGCAGATATTCAGTGATTGTTTGCCTCAAACACTCATAAACTCACCCCCCTGGTCAGCCTGAGGCCTACCTGAGAAGAGCTGCTTGGTGGGGGCGGAGATCTGGGCCTTCTTGGTGATACGGTAAGCATGATCAGGGCTGCTGGAGCGACGGGACGTGCAGAAACCAGGGACTTTCTTCACACCTTCAGGGAGAGAGGGAACCTGCAGAGCCCGCAACACGTCCACTGGGTCTGAGGAAAAGAGAGACAACAAATTCATTATGATGATAAACAAATTTAACTGATGTTATCCAGATAAAACTTGACATTAATGTCACAAAATAACCCTGTTGCATAGGTTAAAGATAGTTTGACAGCTTCACTGACCCCATTTCAAATAAAGCTGATCCTAAATGTGATCTTAAATTCCTGCAGTATTAATGTGATACAGGATAAGGTGCTCACTGTACATTCAGAAACACTGTAAGAAAGAAAGCACTGTGTTGGAGCAGATGGGCAACAGTCCAAACTACATATAGACCAATGCAGGGTGGGAACAGAAAAGCTCCATTTACATCAACGCCTTCTGTTCTGCTCACATTTATCAGCAACTGGAACAAGTGGCTGTTGATGTGATAAAGCTGAGTCAAATTAATATTTCTATGATGTCAAACAATCATTTTACAGCCTCAGTTTACATGTAAAAACTGTCCTAAATGTCTAAACCCACACACACTCCAGTGACGTAGTACACACTTCGACATTACACACATAAATACACAGATAATCAGACAGTCTCACATCCTGTCACAACTTTCACACACTGAGGACAACCAGTCGGTTTCTCTGCCTTCAGTCTGCAGCTCTTAGCTGCTCAAAGGCACTGCAGCAGTCTGACTGTTTCAGGTCATTTGCAGTAATTACAAACATTACTCAAACATTTAGTACAGTGTTTCATACATATCCATACCTTGACCTTACTTCAACATTCAAGGTTACTGTGAGTCATGATGACGAGTTCAAGACAGAAAAACTAACATTTTCCAGATTCAGCCACACGTTAAAAACAAAAAGCGTGCATTCACTACACTACAACAGCATAATTAGAAACACAGAGCAAAATATAAGTGAGTGGTTTAAGGCCGTCGTGAACAGGCAGCTGTAAAGCTAAAACAGGAACTCGTGTTCACATTTTCCTGATCTTATTTATCCTCCTCAGTCTGTGTCTGAGCTGCCAGAGAGCCAGTTTAGTTAACAGCCAATTAAATTCATTTACAGCCAGCCCCACTGTGGCACTTCCCATAATAAACTCACAGGGTCACTGATGCGTCTCAAATCTTCACCACGGTGCAAAATTAAACCCTGTGTTTCTTTTAATTTTTCATTCTGAAGCCACAATAATAAACTTACTTAAATACTCTAAAAGGCTAAATATACATGGAGGAATAATGTAATTGTGTCCCTCTGAGGATGTTTATAAATTCTGATATTATGAAGGATCCTTTTACCACCATGGTCAAATATATGAAACAGTAGTCAGAAGGCTAAAAAAGGAAAGCCACCAAATTAAATCCAACAAATATTTTCAACCACAACTCATTTTAGAAACTCTCCACTTTGACAGCTCCTTTAGTAAAGGTTAAAATCCAAAGTAACTTGTAATCAAACCTTCAAATAGAAGCTCAGAAAGGACCTAAAGTAGGACAGAGCTTTGTCTCATTATACTGATAGACCCTGAGTCAAAGACTTATTAAAGCAAACACTGGATCGTGGTCATGCTGTAGCAGTGCATTTTGCACATCTTTCTAATGAATTATAATGACATCTGATGTGATACTTCCCTGTTTTGTTCTCCTAATCCCATCAGAGGTGCTCCTGTTTAGGTAACACCCAGTGTTCTAGAGCTAACAGCTCGTCCAACAGATGATAATATTTACTCTGAGGGGCCAAATGCTGCTTTTAGGAGTCTAGACCACAGCTGATTAATGTAACTCTACACCAGAGAGAAGAAGAGGAGGACAGGTAGAGGAAGCACCAGAGAGGGAAAGAAGATGGAGAGGAGAACTATACAGGTAGGTGGTGAGTGGAAATGAAACATTTCATGCAGACGTTTTATGAGAAAAAAACTGCTTGAGGGTTTAATTTAATAGGAGACTGATTAGCAGTCCATTAAAAAATATCTACTCATGATCAGTTGTCAAAATCAAGATTTTACGTCTGTTTTGAAACTTAAACAACTGGAAATGTTCAAGACTTTCACAGATTTGCTGTCTAAAACTTAAAGGAAGGAGATGATGGGAAGGAAAGATTCATGCAAAGTTGGCCTGTGTGTGTTTGGGTGGGGGGGGGGGGGGGGG
>SSNR01000083.1:2143875-2161204 GCA_006937965.1 Callopanchax toddi
GGGGGGGGGGGGGGGGGGGGGGGGGGGTGGTTAGGTGACAGTAGGCAGCATGGTTCTGTGATGGCAGGATACTGGATCAGATTGCAGCCTGAGCTCCCCCAGTATGTCCAGTACAATGTGCTGCTCTGTTCCCCGCTCCCAGCCCAGCTCACATCTGCAGCCGAGGCCCTTCCTGCCTGGAGGACCACAATCACGACAAAAACACACCCTCAAAAAATAACACACAGGGTGCTCACAGACAGCACAGGCGGGGGAAAGTGCACCTATACGCCTCGTGGGACGACGGGTGACACAAATGAAAGCAGACAAGCTAGGAAAACAGACAGCTGAGAGGCACAAATTTCTTTACTTTCTTTTTTTCTCCCCCTTCCCCTTTAAGCATTCACAGATGGATTCAGCCTTTTGATGTAAGTGTGGGCCAATTACACCACTGCTATTAAGACAGGAAACCGGCTTCCAGCCACGTGAGAGCAGTTACAGCTCTGCCGTACAGTTATAGTGACAGCCGGCCTGGCTAAAGACCAGCAAAAAGACAATTATCCCAGGAAAAATTATAACAGGAACATGGAAAAAATAAAGACCCTTCTATTTCACACTATGAACCACATTCATCCATTTATACAACAAGTCTTAGTCTATATTAAAGGTTTGTGTTTTTAAAAACACTGATTAACTTTTCACTATTTACAGTCATTATGAAAGTTAATAACCTCCAATTGTTTAGAGGTCAATTTATTAAACTGAGCCATAAATAAATCAACAAGAACAGCTTGAAAAGAGACGTAAAATGATACGTTCTCTAATAGAACACTAAACTATGGGATGTCTGAGACTTTAAACAGCCTTGTCACCATTATCCAGTCTCACAACAATAACACAGAGACCACTAGTTAATCACAATCTTATATTATATTAGTAATAAATACCCAAGGTTTATGGGATGTGTTTCCTGAACTGTAAAAGAGCACAGCAGCAGTAGCTGTGATGCTAAAGGAACTGAAGTTCACCTCAGCTGCCACCAGAGGGCGCTAAAATCGATTTAATTAACTCAAACTGCAGTTTAAACAGTAGTCACCTGTTGCAAGGCTGGAGACTGAATTTTACACACACATGCACACACAAACGTACATACATACACACAGACACACTCCAATGTTCTTCCAGAAGTAAAAAACAAAACATGCATAATAAGAGGTTAAATGTTTGAGAACAGCATTTGTGTTTGACCGTGAAACATCGACATACACAGATTTGACTCTGCTTATTAAAAAAACCAATAAACAGCATCACTTAAGAAACTTTTCACAGTAAAGAGATAAACCCTTCCATCAAAAAGTCAACATGAAACCCTCAGCATCTCCAACATTAATGTAAAGGTGCATGATTCAATGCTGCTATAAGTTGGTTGAGCTGCAAATTATTTTATAGTCTATAAATTTTAGAGAATGTTTTAGAGAGTAACCGAACAGACATAAGAAGAAAACTCTGCGATTGCATGAACACACACTCTTTTATTCTCACAAACAGAACAACTTAATAGTTCATTTAAAAACGATTATTGTTTTGTAAAATCTAGAATTATTTCCTTTTCTCCTTAAAGTTTCTCCAAACAGTTAAAATTTGATAAATGATGGAAGGAGGAGACGCGTTGGGACAGAGTGTGAAGGTAAATTTGTGTAACTCTGTTTGTGTGTTGATTTGTTGTCAATATAACACGTCCCTCTCTCTGTGTGACTAACAATGTGGATGTTGTGTAAAGGTGAGAGGTGAGGGGTCAACGTGTCAGCTGGAGTGTGTGTCTGGTATTTGGCAAAGTTGTGCCAAAAAAGGGCGCGCACACACACTTACACACACATGTGCAGGTGCATGAACAGAAACATTTTCAGCAAAGAGCATCTCAGCCCCATCAGAGGATGCAGATTTTTTTTTTAAGTGATCTCCTTCATCCACCCAGTCGACCACATTGGTAAAAAGTCTGAGCAGAACTCAAACTGCAGGTTATAATTTTCAAAAAGGACTCTATAGTTATGACTTATTTATAAAGCCTCATACACACAGACAGGAAAACTATTATGAGTATCCGCGCTGGACAGAAGGAGTTATTAAAACTTACACGACTTAAACAGGCCTGGGTTGTCATTGTGGGTTTAATTATCATGTAGGGGTTCCACCATGTGACTGGAAAAAAAGACCAAAATATAAATATGGTTTTAAAGTAATTCACTGAATGCATCTGGGATGCTTGTAAAAAGTGAGGGAGATCTGCCAAAAAAAAAAAAAAAACAGGAAGCAAGTGAACAAAAATGTGCAAAAAGCAGCAATCTTTTATAAAAAAGGAAATAAATCAAACTGCTGCAAAATAAAGAAAAATAAAAAGGAATTTTAGCAACATAGAAGTCAGGGGGGGCCGACCACTTGATGTGTTTATGATGCACAAAAGGGAAAAAAACATTTAACGGTTTCAGAAAAAACTGTTGTTTTCATATCAGTAAACATGAAATTTAAAGCATATAAAAACCAAAAGGCAGCTGGTTGTTTGTGTCCCTGCAGCGTGAGAACATTTATCCAACTTTCACTCATTAAACTGTAATTTCTCATTTGAGTTTATATTTCCCTCCTCATTTATAGTAAAGTATTCCAGTAGCTACAGGAAACAAACCCTAAAAACTCTTCATCCTATGATTTTAGCTTCATTACATGCTTGTAATGCACACCTGCACAAATCTTACTGATGAGGACCAACATTTACAGTTGGCTCCCTGTGGACCGTCATCTGGACTGTGCCAGTCTGCTCCCCTGATGATGCCGACATGCATCATGGTGGAGTCTCGTGTGGTTTTGGACTCTAGGCCACAGGCTCAGTTTGGATCAGAGGGAGGATCCTGACACCACAATGCAGACCAGAAGGTCCTGACCAGGACAGTCAGAGGTTCCCTGCTTCGTTCCGTCACCCGGACCAGATATTTAGGAAAGACGCAAATTACAAACTAGACTGATGATGAATGATGAGCAAAAAAAGATCAGTTCTGACTGGACTTAGTTTACAAATCCCAAATCTCAGGAGCTATTCAAGCTTTTTACCAGAGGCTTAACTGAAACTAAACACTAGAAACATTATTCTGATCAAATGCTCATTAAAAACAACAACTTCCTTCTGAAAAAGCTTAATATTTTACAAGTTTTCAAACTAAATTTAAGAATTATTTGTCCAATTTATTGTTTATTCCTACAAAAGAACCACTCAACGTTGTGCAGCTGATATATTTATATACATCAAACAACCAGGTCACAAATCAGACTCTTATTAAAGAGAACCATAAGATCAGAGGACCAGCACTGTCTGATATTCTAGTCTGGAAATCCCCACATCACAAATATGCGGAGCATTCTGAGGCAGGTGTAATTAGACTGCAACAACAGGCGTGAAGAGATGGTGGGTAGAAAGCGCTGCAGGAGGAGACTGTGACGTGTTCTGACTCGTATTATTAAATATTCTATAGGACTGAAGATCTCAGACTAATTAAACTAGTTTGTTTTTTTTAATAATCACAGAGAAAGTCATCTCAGGGGGCTACAGGAAAAAAAAAACCTCCACTAACTTAGCATATTTCCAGATAATGAGAGTCAGCAATTAAATATCTGTAGTTACTGAATGCTAGAAATCATTTATTTGTTAGTGTTTGTTCTTCAAACACAAAATAATACAAGTTTATTTCTGTTAGTGGTTAAAATTGCAATACAAGTTCATAAATACATTAGGATTATTATGCAATAATTTCTTTATGCATTGCTTCTTTTAGGATGCTTTCTCCCAGTGCATGCTGGGAAAGAGAACATGCATCCTTCTAACATCATATGTCCTAAAGTTCAGCATCAGGATACTTAAAATACAAAAACAAGTTTCAAAAGTAGAAATCAATTTAAGGTTTTCCCGCATTTTGAAGTTTAAGATTTTTCACGAAGTTTTTAAAAACATGCTGTCAGAGCTGACATTTGCTTTGACGGATAGATGTGTTACTGATGTCTGGAGAAGACACACAGATTAAGAGTTCATGTTAAAACACACAGCTGGCCTCCTACATAGACTTCCTAGAAGCAGTGAAATAACAGTGACTAGGAATAGCATCCTATACAGACAGTCTGTCATTATGAAGTTGGCACGCTTGTCTGCCGTCGTTGTTCATCTTCTACTAAAACAGGCCGACTTGGAGGAATCTGCTCAGACAAACCACTAAATCATCACCTATAAAACCAAGGAAAAGGGAAGAATTCTCCTCCACTCACTCTGGCCTCTCACGTCTCAGCTGCTCATGTGGTTTTGTCTAAAAGATGCTTCTAAAAGTTTGACATTTTGAGGGAATGTCCTGGTTTGAAGCTGAGGCCTGAGAGGTGTTAAATCATATCTCAGTTTTGATTTCTGTGTGTTTTCATCTTTACAACCATTCTCTGAGTTTTGGCTGAATGGTTAAAGTCTGAAATATGACTGAAGGCATGCAGCTGATCCTGAGCGAGTCTCTGAAAAGGAAGAAACGGTCTCAGACTTTAAACTGAACTTAATGCCAGCGATGATTACAGAAGCTAATATTAAAGATGAAAAAAAAAAATCCTGTAATAGTTTAGGTGAGTCACCAACAATGACACATTCAGCTTTCCGTTTAGCTAAAGTCTGTAGACTGGTGGACATTATTTGGCACTAAAAACAGACGCTTTGCCATGAACTTTCTCAGGGTGTTTCACAACCAACCTCTGAATAAAACATTGTTAGGTTTTGGGTTTAGTGGAGGTTTGTGAATTCTGGCAGAGACGGGGAACTCTGGAAACAAAAAAGAAATGCAAATAGTGCCTGGAAGACACAGCTGAGGGCAAAATAACAACAAACAAGAAGCAATTATTTCTTAGGGAATTTATAACAAACACCAAACACACTATATATCTTTGTTTAACTTTGTATTATTTTGAGAATTTTAAGATATGTTTACTGGGTCCTGATTGGCAGATTTAACAAAACATGACTTTTAGTTTAGACGATCGTACTTTAGAGGTGACTGTGAACTAAGGGTGTGTGCTGGCAAGAATCTGGCGATATGATATGCATCACGATACAAGGTCAACGATACAATATATTGCAATATATCATGATACTACAAGCAATATGATATATTGCAATATTTATGCATTTAATTGTTGGAAAACTGTTGCAGCTGAACAGAAAAAGTGCCTCTTCAGTTGTCTGCTGAGCAAAATCAGTTTGCTTTATGCTAAAATGAGCCTTTAATGCTACGTCGTCATGGTAACTAGCCACATGTGCTCATAAATTTGTCATGTTGCCTGAGTATTTGACTCTGCCTTTGCAGATTTTACAGACTGCATTGCTCCTGTCAGTCTTTACTACATTTCTTTGTTTTGAAACCAAAATGTGTCACACATCAATTTTGAAAGCTGCAAATTTTTGCATGTAAAATATTAATTTAAAAAATCGATATTGTGCTTTAAGAAAATTGATATAATATTGTGACATGAAATATCGCGATATATCAGTAGATTAATCTTTTTCTTACACCCCTACTGTGAACTTTACTAAACCCCAGAGCAGCCATGTGTCAAAGTATCAATGGGCAAAATACCAACTGTCCAACTGCCTTCTGGGTAACATTAAAAATGGCTGCCCTCTGCATCCTTATGGATGGGTCAAATAGGTCAAATCTCAAAAAGATAAGGACATCCAAACGTATCAGGATGGAGAACAGTCCTTAAAGTAGTGTGAAGGCAAACTGGAGGAATATGGATCTTAAACCTCGCTGCTATGACTAAGGAGGACATGTGAACCAGTAAAGCCACAGGGTTCCCTGGGAAAATGATGAGGAGGTGGTGGAAACCAGAGGTTCAAGATGTCAGTCTAAAGCCCGTGTCACCAACAGAGGCCTGAAATATCACACACTTCCACGCACTCACAGGAATGAGCTGTGGAAGTCCTGCTCTGCCTCCACGTATAGTAGCTCCATTCAGCAGCAGCGACACACAGAATGAGAGGCAGAGCGGGGTTGTGTTATGTTATGTTTAGCCAGACGGAGACAGACTGCCCTTTGAGAAGCCCTCTGCTTTGAAACGAGGCTAAGGAACATCCATGTCAAGAAAATATCGCCCTCTGATTTTGTTTGGAACAAAACCTGGCTTTCATGCCTTTCTGGACCCGCAGCTCTCTGGATAGCAGCTCATCCTTCCCTCCTCCTTTTTCTTCATTCTCCCAGAAAAGAATGAATAAACATCTGAGATTCTGACCACTTTTTTCTCTCTAAATAGGCCTTTCACTGCATGGGTGGGGCGCTGTCGCGATCAACACCCACATCTGTTTCTGCGCCACAATGAGCACTGAGCACTTGTCCGGCGCTCTGGATCAATGCACGCTGCAGGAGCAGAGATCAGACGCGAGTTATTAGATAACAGGAGACCTGTCAGCATCCTTTAGGTTCCAGTGTGCTGCACACAGAGGCACCTTCACACATTTCCACACCCTGAGCTGCAAGAAAACATCCATAGCTTACAGACGCACATACACAAACACAACTGTACAAAGCGCACATAGACCTGGAGACACTATGAGCTTTCACCCCCGAGCCCCTGCCACTGAGGTGCTCCGCCGCATAGCAAGCTATTCATAAAACGTAAAAATGTCTCCAGCTTTCACCTCCAAAATACACACAGGAGAGACCACCAGAATCTCACAATCTGAAACTGGAAATGTGGCCAAAAAACACAGGAGGAGAGCGATTTACACAAAAAATCAATTGCAACTGTCTCTGCAACATATCAAGTATAAAAGTTTAATACCTTTTATATAAGGAACATTTCTCAAAAAACTGTTTGTGCAAACTAAATAATTTGTTTTAGTTGGCCATTTTTGGAGTTACATGGCAAGAAATCTTCATATTTGTCAAAATGAGCAGCTAATGGACTAAAATGAAAAAAGTGCCTTGAACTGATGTGGACTCAGGTGAATAAATGGGTTCTCTGTGTGTCAGGAACAACTCAGAGACGACTAGCGGTGCGTCAGGGAACTGATCCACATACAGATCATTCCAGGGGCAACTAGTGGGGAGTGGGGGGGGGGCAGGAGGGTGTTAAACCTGACAAAAAAGCTGCTGTTTGAAATGTCAAACTCAATTCTCATCATTTCTGACCATAAAGGTCTGTAATAGCTTTAATAAAAGTAAAATATCATCTTGATCTGACTGTATTAATCTGATAAGCCTTAATAAAAACATATATTTGAGTTTAAATGTATTAAAATGCTTATTTATTTTAGCATAATGAAATCCCTCCTGCATCTGAGGCACTGATGGACAGACTGGTGCACAGGCTGAGCAGGTAAACAGCAGCCAACTTCACAGGGTCCAGCTGGCAACCTGCTCTCAACACCCAGAGTGAACAGAATCATTCACAAATTATAAACTTAAAATATCACAAACTGGAGCAAATCTTCATAAAAACAACTAAAGCTAGTGCCATCCTACCCCATACCCCCCTCTGGATAAAGCTGAGTAAGCTTATCACTGTCAAAAGGAACTTCTGATGAAGTAAAACACATATAGAGATAAAACCCCAGATAACTTCATGAAAATGATGAAAAAACGTGTACAGTGGAGCTTTGAAATAAGAGTTTTACTGCAACTTTAAACGAGATGACACCTGTCAGCAGTAAGCTGCAAACACCCTCAGAGGGAGAAAATCCAGGGAACCAAATCAATAGAAACCAGAAAAATATTGGAAATTAAAAAATGAAAACTTAAAAAGTTAAACACCTTAGAGAATTAACAGCCTTCAACAAAATGTTCATTTGATCTTATATTAAACTCTTTTCTTTGGAGAAATCAGACAACATTTGTGCCAACATTCTGTCTGTTTTTCAGCCATTATTTAAACCCAAACACTAAAAACATTCCTGCATGATTCTGATAATGAAACCAGCAGCCTGCTCCAGTTAAACCAGTCACCCTCTGAGGTTCTGGGATTTTAAACTTCTGGACCTAAACAGAAATACCAGAGAGGTTTACATTCAGTGGGGCCCGCCGGTACTACTGGGTATTGTTTACCACATTCTTTCAGGAAAACGTAAAGAAGGTCAGGTGCACCGTGTCCGATAATGGATGATGCGCGTATCCATTACGCACACAGTTAATCCGATTAAACCCAATCCGGATGATGAATTTAGAGCTGAAAAGCAGGTGCTGCGGATTTCTATGAGTAAGTCTCAAGGGAAAAGTTTGATATATACATTAATTATTAATAGCAGATGCTGTCTTACCTGCACGAACCGCGGTCGTTTGGCACAAGGCGAGCGCCACGGCAACCAGGGCGAAGGATGAGAGGTCCATGCGCCGCGGTCTCCGTTTCTTCCGGAAGGGACAAACTGGAATATCCATAGTGTTGCAGTAGTGTGCCGGCCTGGTTGAGCTGTGAGTGTAGGAGCTGGGGGGGTGTTATCCTCTCACAGAAAGCCAGCCGCGGAGGGGAGCCCGACTGAACCTTCTGTGAGGCAGCAGGCAAAAAGGCACGCCTCTGGAGACGTCTTCACCTGGCTCCTGGATGACTTGTGTGTCAGCACATAAAAACTAAACACTAGAAACGGGCTATGGGGTCAATAAATATCTTTAATTTGAACGTTTAACCCCTTAGTGCTAAAGCCCCATTGAGTCAGATTGGGTACGAGGACCCAAAGTGGAGGAAGCAGCAGAGAGAGACCTGGAATCACGCGCTCTCTCTCTCCCTCGCTCTCCCCTTTCTTACTTGGTCACACGGTGAGTGAAAGCGCGCGCGTGTGTGCGTGTAGTGGAGAGAGCGAGTGGCACGGAGGGAGAGGAAGCAGAGAGAGAAAGAGGGCGTGCGTAATTGCGCGCAGGGCGCATGCAGATGTTCAGGAGTTTAAGGTGTTAACGAGAAGCATTTAGACGTGTTTCAGCTGACGCACACAACAATGACGTCTTTATTTCAGCTGGTTGTGGTTGGATGCTGCAGCAGAGAGAAGAGATGAGAGGAAACAAACTTTCTGCTCGATTCTGAGTCTCTGCAAAAATATTAAACGTCTGAAAAAGCTACAAGAGCTATTTTCTCATCTTCTCTCTACCTCCAGCTTTCTGTTTGGCTCTAGAACTGTTCAGGTGGACCGAGCTGAGTGAGAGACGGACCAACCAATCAGATTTCTGTCCGCGCCATTAACCACGCCCCTTTAGTTCCACTCTTAAGCTGATTGGTCCGTTCTATGTGACCTTTTAGAGCCTCAGTTCAGGTGTTAGAAATTAAATCTGGACATGGATGTGACCCGATTTATTATTCTGTAAAGAAATATACATCTTATAACAAAAATCTCTGAAAATTAATTTTATTGCGTTGGATCATATTTGACTAAATGTTTCCAAGTTTGTGACTTATATAAAAAACAAATGAAATGGACATCAAGTTGTCAGTTTGTGAAAAGAAGCATATATCAAACCTTTATCGCCTCAAAACTAAAGAGATATTCTCTTCATAATTTCAAAGTAACGTTAACGCTGTCATAAACACTTAAAAGCATCTCCTCTGTCATGTTCAAAGTTCTCTCATGTGCCCAGCCGTCTGGCTTTTAAACGTTTCTAAAGCCCGTGGTTAGTCACTTTCTTTGAATGCAGACTTCACATCCAGAAAGCAGTAATTAGCTGTAATTATCCCTCGATGCTCTATACCACTCACTCTTTCTTACCACCTTTCATTTGTGTTTTATTTTCTGAGGGGTGTGTTTGCAATCTGTGGTACTTTCCAAGATAACTCCCCTCATTTTAATTCTTTCTAGGGCCTCGGTAATGATGACAGGAAAAAAAAAACTGCTTTTGTTTACAGCAAGACTGGATTCAGAAAGATTAGTAGCTCAGGGTTAAAATAAGTCAGAAAAACATTACATTTATGTGGATATTTACTTTAAAATAGAATTAAAAACCAACCCCCCAAATTACAGGATTACCTTGTTTTTTGACAAGTAGCATCCATACAAGTCAAAACTTCATGTGTGTCACAGATTATTAGGTATAATTTATAATCATTAATAGTCAGTTCCAGCTGGAAACCATGCAGGCTTTTCTGTTCAGCAGGGTTCATAAACGAGGCACAACTTTCTAATACTGGCAGGAATTTCCAAGCAGATCATGACCTACTAAACTTATATTTTATGTTTTCCTCTAAGAACATTGACATTTCTAAATGCAACACCAGAATCATAACTGGCATAAATAATAAGACTGAATGTTGTGATTATTTAGAGTCTATAGAAGTGAAAGAGTGACCAGAGTCTTTAGCCAACAGACTCTTCTGGTTGTTCTTATAATTAAGGTCATAAAATGTGAAAGGCCTCCTCTAAAGCCAGCATTTAGCCTGCCCCCTTTGGATTACTGCAGGAACATGGTGGTGCAACACAGCAAAATGCAAGAATGCTGACCTCAGGGATTTGGATTTGTCATTCTGAACAAATGAAGGCACAAATAAAGACTTTGTTTGCGTCATGATAATGATTCTAAATGCTTCACTTTGATATTTTAATGCACAAAGGTTATCCAGGAGTGACTTACAAGGTAATTAAATTGATACACTACATATTCTACAACCTGCTATTGTTCCTGCCATCAAGGATAGCTTTCTTTCAGTGTGGATTTTGTTTCCTCTTTATGAAATTAGTGGGTCAAATACCTCCTAACATTATTTAAACTTATGGTTAACATTTGAACTTTTGTACTGTCTGTACATTTGAAGACTGTAAAGAAAGAGCATATGCTGCTCATCTTAATCCACTACAAGTGTGCAATGCTGTGTTTAGAAACAAAAAGTTACTGAGGTTTGATTCTGTAAAAGAATAACTTAACAATGCTGCAACCATCAGGAAACATAAGAAATACAGGCATGGACATGGCTATTTGTAGACTCATTATCGTTACTCAGATGCTCATTTTTCTGGAATAACATTTGTTTTGTTGAGTCCGTATGTTTTGGACACTCGGGTGAAGAGAGGAGCGGAGCTGTCAACTGATCACCACCTGGTGGTGAGTTGGATCAGATGGCAGGGGAAGATGCCGCGCAGACCTGGTAGACCCAAACGTATAGTGAGGGTCTGCTGGGAACGCCTGGCAGAAGAGCCTGTCAAGATGGTCTTCAACTCCCACCTCCGGCAGAGCTTCGACCGCGTCCCGAGAGCAGTGGGGGACATTGAGTCCGAATGGGCCTTGTTCCGCTCTGCGATTGTTGAGGCGGCTGTTGCTAGCTGTGGTCGCAAGGTAGCCGGTGCCAGTCGTGGCGGTAACCCCCGTACCCGCTGGTGGACACCAGAGGTTAGGGGAGCCGTCAGGCTGAAGAAGGAGGCCTACAGGGCGTGGCTGGTCTGTGGGTCTCCAGAGGCAGCAGACAGGTACCGGCGGGCCAAGCGAAGTGCAGCAGTGGCAGTTGCCGAGGCAAAATCTCGGGCGTGGGAGGAGTTTGGCGAGGCCATGGAAAAAGACTATCGGTCGGCTCCAAAGAGGTTCTGGCAAACCATCCGGCGCCTCAGGGGAGGAAGGCAGCAACTCGCTCACACTGTTTACAGTGGGGACGGGGAGCTGCTGACGTCAACTGGGGCTATAGTCGGACGGTGGAAGGAATACTTTGAGGAGCTCCTCAATCCCACCGACGCGCATTCCGAGGAGGAACCAGAGCTGGGAGACCTGGGGACGGACTGTCCAATCTCTGGGGCAGAAGTCGCTGAGGTAGTCAAACAACTACGCAGCGGCGGAGCCCCAGGGGTGGATGAGATCCGACCTGGGTATCTCAAGGCAATGGATGTTGTAGGTCTGTCGTGGCTGACACGTCTCTGCAACATTGCGTGGTCATCGGGGGCAGTTCCTATGGAGTGGCAAACCGGGGTGGTGGTTCCCATTTTTAAGAAGGGGGACCAGAGGGTGTGTTCCAACTATAGGGGGATCACACTCCTCAGCCTCCCTGGAAAGGTCTACTCCAGGGTACTGGAGAAGAGGTTCCGGTCGATAGTTGAACCTCAGATTGAAGAGGAGCAATGTGGTTTTCGTCCTGGTCGTGGAACTGTGGACCAGCTCTTTACCCTCGCTAGGGTGATGGAGGGGTCATGGGAGTTTGCCCAACCAATCCACATGTGTTTTGTGGATTTGGAGAAGGCTTATGACCGTGTCCCCAGGGGCACCCTGTGGGGGGCGCTCCAGGAGTACGGGGTGGATGGTCTTTTGTTAAGGGCCATTCAGTCCCTGTACCAGAGGAGTGTGAGTCTGGTCCGCATAGCCGGCAGTAAGTCGGACCTGTTCCCAGTGAGGGTTGGACTCCGCCAGGGCTGCCCTTTGTCACCGGTCCTGTTCATAACCTTTATGGACAGGATTTCTAGGCGCAGCCGTGGTGTGGAGGGGGTTGGGTTTGGTGACAGGAGAATCGCGTCTCTGCTTTTTGCGGATGATGTGGTCCTCCTAGCTTCATCGAGCTCTGACCTTCAGCTCTTGCTGGGAAGGTTCGCAGCCGAGTGTGAAGCGGCTGGGATGAGGATCAGCACCTCCAAATCTGAGGCCATGGTTCTCGACCGGAAAAAGGTGGATTGCCAACTCCGGGTCGGGAGAGAGGTCCTGCCTCAAGTGGAGGAGTTCAAGTATCTCGGGGTCTTGTTCACGAGTGAGGGAAGGAGGGAGCGGGAGATCGACAGGCGGATTGGGGCAGCGTCTGCAGTGATGCGGACGCTGAACCGGTCTGTTGTGGTAAAGAGAGAGCTGAGCCAGAAAGCAAGGCTCTCGATTTACCGGTCGGTCTACGTCCCAATCCTCACCTATGGTCATGAGCTTTGGGTAGTGACCGAAAGAACGAGATCGCGGATACAAGCGGCTGAAATGAGTTTCCTCCGCAGGGTGGCCGGGCTCAGCCTTAGGGATAGGGTAAGAAGCTCGGACATCCGGGAGAGACTCGGAGTAGAGTCGCTGCTCCTCCATATCGAAAGGAGCCAGTTGAGGTGGTTCGGGCATCTGGTAAGGATGCCTCCTGGACGCCTCCCTCGGGAGGTGTTCTGGGCATGTCCTGCCGGCAGGAGGCCCCCAGGTCGACCCAGGACAAGCTGGAGGAAATACATCTTCAGTTTGGCCTGGGAACGCCTGGGCGTCCCAGCTGAGGAGCTGGTGGACTTGGCCGGGGAGAAGGTGGCCTGGGCTGCCCGACTTAGAATGCTGCCCCCGCGACCCGGACCCGGATAAGCGGAGGAAGGCGAGGCGAGGAACATTTGTTTTGTATCAGAGTGGAAGAAATGCTTCCTCATTGTGGCAGATCAGAGTTTGATTTGGTCTTTTTGGACACACTGGACCGAGTGTTTCCTTTTGAGGACAGGCTGTTTGTTTCTGGCCTCAATTTGCTGTGAAAGAAGAGACACCAGAGGCTGTAAAAAGAGACACCCCAAGAGACATCTGAGGTTTATGTTTGGGCTGGAGTTTGCGTGTAAACGTATGTTCAAGATTTATTCATTTAGTCTCGAGTCTTGGTTTCACCAAGAGCATGATGGAAAGCCTGAAAGAAATTCAAGAATCAGAAACTAGATTGTCTTTATAAACAGTAACTTTATAAAGAGTCCTAATTCGACTGTTTGATTTAAATTAAACATTTCAACCTTAAAGGATCATTTTATTAAAATGTACAGGAAACGAGTCAGTTATGTTTTACTATTCAACTACTTTACTGTTCATGGTACAATAAAACGTGTTTTAACACCAGTAAGTGTAGCTATGATTATAATAACTGTATTTTATTAAATTTACTTGAATCAAGAACAGACCTATATACAGGTCTGTTCTTGGATACTGCATTCGATACTATTGATCATGACATTTTGCTGTCTCGCCTGGAATCGTGTGTTGGTTTTAGGGGTACTGTTCTAGAATGGTTTAGATCTACGATCCCGATCTACAGGATAGGTCCTTTTCTGTAAATTTGGGGTGTTTTACATCGGGAACAGCACCTGTGGTTAGCGGTGTTCCTCAAGGTTCCATTTTGGGGCTCGTGCTTCTTCTCCTTGTATAACATCACTTTCCATTGTTTTGCCGACGATCTCCAGATTTATTACCTCTCATCCCTGGTTCTGTTGCCTCTCTGATGGACTGCTTAGCAGACGTGAAGCAGTGGAAAATGTCTATCAATTTTCTAAAAGTAAATGATCAAAAAAGAGAAATTCTCATCTTTGGTAAGCCAGATTTTGTTGATGGGATTGTGAGCCCACTTGGTCACTTTTCAACCTTTATGAAACCACATGTTAAAAGTCTTGGGGTCTTTCTGGACAGTTCTTTCAAGCTCAATAGGCAGGTGAGTGCAGTAGTCCAGTCCGGTTTTTATCATTTAAGGCAGCTGTCTTTGAACAGGTCATCCATCTGTTTGTTTCCTGTTGGTTGGACTACTGTAACTCCCTTTATTGTGGCCTGGAACACTCCTCCTTACATCGGCTAACTGGTTCAAAATGCAGCAGCACGTCTGCTAACTGGTACGAGGAAACGTGGTCACATCACTCCAGTGCTCGCCTCTCTTTACTCGCTTCCTACAGGATCCAGTTTAAAACACCGCTTTTAGTTTTTAGATCCCTCCATGGCCTGGCTCCCCAGTATATAGATGACCTACTGTCTGTCTACACTCCGGCCAGGAACATGAGATCTAGTTCCCAGTCCTTAGTAGTGATCCCAAGAACTCGTCTTAAGACTGGCGGTGATAGAGCGTTCTCAGTGGCTGGTCCTAGACTCTGGAACAGCCTTCCACAACACCTTAGGACCTCACAGAGCCTGGAGGATCTTAAAACTCACTTCTTTAATCTGGCTTTTAGTACAGGTTGATTTGTGTAGTTTTTATGAGATTCTTATGATGGTTGATTGTATTCATAAACATTGCAGTCATTTAAATTATTTCGTGTGTGGTTTTATCCTTTTATTTATCTTTTATCTTTGTTTTTACCTGTGTTTTATGAAGTGTATTTTTATTATGTGCATCATTTGGGTTGATTGAGTAATAACATATATGTTTTGCTCATGGTTTTATTATTTTTTATTCATTTTTAACCTTAATTGATTTTACCTGGATTTTATGTAGTTGTCTTTTATCATGTACAGCACTTTGGGTTGGTGAGCAACAGTAAATGTGCTTTATAAATAAAGTTGACCTTGACCTACATATACAGTATATACATATGTGTGCACATATATATAAAATAAAGTTTTATTTCTAATCTTAATTCTCATTTTCTCTCTTATTTGACAGACCAACAAATCAGAACCACTGAGCAAATAGTGACCTTTAACCCCAGACTGTCTTATCTACAAGCGGACGGTGTCAGACTGTCACTTTAGATTCTAGTGGACTAATTTGCTCTGCTCGACAAAGACTTTGTTTTTCACATATTTATTTCTGTATAATACTGTATCTGTGTCAATCAGCTGATTTTAGGGGACAGGTCTTCCCTCCTCACCATCTACACTGTCATACTGGAAAGCTTTTCCTCCAGTGCTCACACCCTGTTCCATATACAGCATAAAGTCACCCTTTATCATAACTGTATAATCCTCATAAACTGCTGAGCATCCACATTATGGCCCTTCCATAAATTCCACAGAACAAGGACGACTGGACTTCATCATCTGGAAACAGAGCTGTGGTGATTTCCAGATGATGAGGCTGTTAAAGTGAGGCAGGTGTTCCTATTTGTCACACCCTGATGAAAACCTGCAGCAGGTTAAGATCAACCCTCCAATTATAAAACTAAACTCCAGCGTCTGCTACATCTGAATTAATAAAAACTTGTAATTAGCTGGGATGATATTTAAAGGGACGTAAGAACCCAGAGACCACAATGTTTCCTTGAAGAAAACCTGCATCAGATGTAGCCGCCCGAGAAGCTGAATTCTCACGAGTCGTCCAGACAGACCCGATGCGACTGAAATATTAAAGGGTGATTAGTGCAGCTGACAAAACCGCCTGGTGTGGCAACATCTGGGTCAATGTAAGCAAGGGAAACTTCAAGGCAAGGAGAGAGAGTCTGCAGAGATGGCATCAACTCTGCAAGACGGACCCAGCAAGTGCCTGTGGGCAGCTCGCTCTATGTGTGCTATTTCCAAAAGGGGAACCTTATAATTACAATAAAGCGACCATATTATACAGCTGACTTCCTTGAAAAGTCTGTATTTTACAGGGCAGGGCCACAAACGCACACACACCCTGCTAGCCACAACACACTGAAATAGATCAGAGCAGGGAGGAAACGGAGAAAGGGAGTGTTCTGATACTCAGAGGGGCTAAGAGTGGGTGATGAATACGCTCAGCTCAGAGGGCTGAAGGTGTGCAGAGTCAGGTAAATAAAAAAAAATAAAAAAACAGGGAATCTGGACAGAGAGTGGGTCAGTGATGTTGAATCTGGGCAGCGCACACGCCCAGCTAACCACATACCTCGAAATAGGCAGGAGGGGTGAGGACTGGGCAGATTGAGGCAAAAGGAGGTACAGTGAGGGTGCACACAAGTGGGTGTGTTTTTCTGAGTGGGGCGAGTGTTCATGAGCTCTGAAGTTTGCAGCTGATGTAGAACAGAGCGTGTGTGTGTGTGTGTGTGTGTGTGTGTGTGTGTGTGTGTGTGTGTGTGAGCACAGATATATTTCACTAAAGTAAACAAATCTTTTTAGGAGGTTTGATGCTCTGAATGTGATCTTTATTATTTCTCTTTTCTACATCTATTGAATTTCTGTCTTTCAGCACAAAGCAATTCTTTTCTGGGAGTTTGGAGGCAGCTTCGTCTTAAATATAGAAGTAGGTGAACTCCAGGATTTGCTCAATTTAGCACAATTACCCACAACTAGAAGGTAATTTGCCCAGATGGTGTATAATGGCTGGACTAATAAAAGGCGGTTAATGCTGCACAGAAGTTATTTCAGAAGATTGGGTTTCATACGGAGCACAATAATTTGTCAGAAACATAAATTCACCAACTAAAATCCACATTATGTCCAACAGAGGAGCACAAAAGATCAATATCAACACTGAAAGCATGAGACTGAGAAATGTGCCCACGTGTAATGCAACCCTCTATGTTATACATGCCGATGGATATTGTCTAAGTTTGAAAAACCACATGTAGATCAGCATCTAAATGCTCAAATCCCTGAAGTGAGACAGAGCCAGAGATGGAGGAGAGCGATAGGACCCACATGGGGAGACTGCTGCCTGGGAGGGGACTTTCAGGGCCGTGGAAAGGTACAGGCAGGAAAAATCACAGGAATGAATAGAGAGGAGGGTGGGCAGGAGGGGGGGGGGGGGGGGG
>SSNR01000083.1:2161214-2185432 GCA_006937965.1 Callopanchax toddi
GGGGGGGGGGGGGGGGGGGGGGGGGGGGGGGGGGGGGCACAGGCATGTGGAGGGTGAGAGGGAATGAATGAGGGCCATTGATGGAGAAGGAGAGCAGGACAGAAGTAAAGAGCTGGAGGGATGGGGGAGGGATCAAAAGGTATTTACACATCGAGATTCCAGAATAAAACGGAGGTGTGGAGGGAGACGGTGGATGGATGGACTAAGGTGACTTTATAAAAATTAAGTCCCCTCAACTGTCAGGGTGAGATAATCAAAATTTAAAGATTATTTTTAAAGTTTTAGTTCCTTTAAATTTGTTCTGTTCTGGGTCACAAATTAAAAACGAGACTAAAATCATTTAATAGACTTTTTATCAATAAAACAACTAATCTATGATATAATTCCAAGCCGAAGCATGCGTGTCCTCCAGCTACACCTTCACAGGTGCAGCCAGTTAAACAGGTGCTGATCCAGACTGCTGCGCCGCCAGGATAGCGGTCAGGTTTATCTTTATTTCACAGCTGACTGGGTGAAGAAGACCAGAACCAGAGACCTGACAAAAGGCAGCACTGTCTGCAAGTTCAAAATCATGACACAAAAGAAGAGTTGAGAGGTAATTATCAGGAACTTTTGAGTCCACTTAAGTAATTAAGTTCGTATCAGCGAGGCTCAAAGGAAGAAACCGTATATAACATTTATTATCTCACTAGAATGAATAATTCAGCAAAAAAAGAACTAAATGAATCTGATCCAAGATGCTTTCAAAGTTTCAATTTAATCTACTGATTCAAAAATATATATTACAGATTAAAAAAGCTGCATGGGATCAACTTGACTACTTACACAAAGCCGGCTGTGGTCGTCTGTGAAATAACTAGGAAGAATTTCATAATTGATTCTATGTCGACATAAGATAATCGCTAATGAACAACAAGCATCCACTGCGGTTTTCCTCATTGTAAAGGATGAAAGAGGAGAAGCACCAAGAATGTGAAGCATCGCAAGCATCCGGTTGGTTAAATGATGGAGGGACAGATGGCGGTAAAGTCCGACTGCAACCCTGACTCGATCCTGGACCCGGAGAGGTCGAGGTGAAGGTCAGGTGGTGCCGGAGTGACATCTGGGTGAACTTTAAAGGAGCTGTGAGGGGGCCAGAGCAGAACTTTAGGGTGTTTTATATCAGCTTCAGGCTGAGAGGACTGGAGGGGTCAATCATGGATGAGTTATTCTGACACATGGAGCTCAACTTAAAGATGATTTGGGAAACATTAAATCTTATTAAGAGTGTCAACAAAGATTTACTGTGCAGCAAAACCCCTTCCCCATATTCATCTTATACATAATAAATAATAATGCATTAATACATTCAATATGTTGAAGCAAACTGACAGGATCAGTCAGAGCTTAGCAACCAAAAGACAAAGTGGTTTAAATAAAATTATCTAGACGATAAACTATTTTTCTTTACTTTAACCAATGAAAACTTTTTAACTTAAAATACAAAAAAAAAAAAAAGAAAAGAAAAGAAAGAAAACTATAGCTATGTTTAAAATGGCTGCAAAAAACATGTAAAACCACCTGGTCTGTGTCATGTAACCATAGCAATAACATTAGGATGTGTTTCATGCTACCTGGTAAAACAAACACATTTTTTAGTATCAGGAGAGAAAATGCAAATGAAGTAGAAACTAAATGCTTTCATTATTGCAAACAGTCTAAATGTAATCCTCTCTATAAGCAGGCGGCGTGTTGGTAAAGGCACACTAGATGAACTCAAGCTAAACCGAAAACGACTGCTCTCCCAGATCAGAGGAGGTTCAGTTCCACCTTCACAGAAGCCGCTGACAGAGGGACTCCTCAGCCGGTCCGGGTCAACCAGGAATGCACCAGGGGAGAGGGAGGGAATGTACCACAGGGGTGTTGAGGAAGGGGGTAGGGTGGCAGCAAAGGAAACACAGAGGGTGGAAACAGTGGAGCCTTTTGTGAGACAGGAAGCTGCTGAGAGCAGGGCCCTCTCTCCGAGTACAGTAGAGGAGAGGAGAGAAACCTGGACATGAGAGGAAGATGAAACTGAGAGGAAAAGAAGTGAGGGAGGAGGAGAACTCTGAGAGCAAGGAGTGAGGAAAAGAAGATAACAGGTGGTCAAAATGAATACAGCTGGTAAAATTACAGCTTATAAATAAAAAGTACCTAAGATATAATGCTTATGTATTCATAAAACTAATGTTGAATTAAAAAAATGAAATCAGAGAACTTCGTGTAATCTGTGGCTGATGGAAAGTTCTTAAATTTAGTTTTAATTAAGAAATAGCAAATTAAAGAAATCAGTTTATAAAAAGACTCACAGGTGAAGAAAAATGACGGATTAGGAAAAAGTAATCAAATCATTTTGAGGTGTTTATAAGAAATATCTTTGTTTACTGCAACAAGTGGAGGTAAACACTTCTGCACTGCTAATATTAGACTAACAGATTGTGGAAAACACGTGAAAACATGTGAACTTAACTTATGTGAAATACATGTTTTTTATGTGTTTTCCAAAATAAAAATTTGGAACAAAAACCCCACAAACTTCATGCAAAAACATGTTAAATTAACACGTAAAACAGCTTTCCCGTGTGATTTTGAAACATTTTCAACATGTTATGTAATCCCATGTGTTTTTCCACATGGGATCATGTGTGAAAGACATGTTAAATTCATGTGTTTTTTGCATAGGCTAAGGGAAACTAAACATGACATTTTTACAGGATTTCTTTTCGTAACTCAAGATATTCTGGAGGTTTTGTAACCAATAATTTCGGCTCACAAACCAAAAGTTTGAGATTTTGCAAAAGAAAGTTTTCATTTTGCAAGCAAAAGTTTAAATTTGCTAACAAGACTCCTAATATAGCAAGAAAAAACAAGACATGCCAAAAACACTTCGATTTGAATTAAAACTTGACTTGCAAAATAATATAATTTAATTCCAGTTTTGCTTTCAAATCAGTTTGATACCTTCATATGTATTAGAAACTTATTAAAAAATAATAAAAAAGGAATATCTTGACTGAAAATAGACTAAAGCTTTAAGAGTAGTTTCAGGAGGGTGAGAACCGAATCAGGACTCGGTGTAGTGGTTAGACTTGTTGCTCCCAATTACAGAAGCACGAGTTCATTAAAGAAAAACAAATTGTTAATAATTTCCAAAGCAAAAGGCTGAACATGCCGTATTTGTTCACAGGCAGTGGAGCCTCTTAATGAGGTCAGGGAAAAGCAGCAGTAAAAACAATCTGACTGTAATGGTCATGAGCTCATTCCAGTCCGTCAGTCCTTTGAAAAGCCATCAAAGAGCTTTTCATCTTCAGCTCAAGTCTCATCCGGGCTATTACTGTATGAACAAAACATACACAAACCAGGGCGGTGGCATAAATAACTGAGAGGCTGCAGAATGAAAATAAACCCACCCTTTTCCTTTTTTGTCTTCCCATCTTCCTCTCTGGTTTCTCCCCTCGCTGACACTTTTCATCTCACTCACGTTCACGTCTGGCAAACAGACAAAAACATCATCAAACCTCTCACACAACTCATTTTCTTAATCATTCTTGTTTTAGAGATGTTCAGGACAATTTCCTCTAGCTGCTGTAGATGTTCTTTGCAGTGGGAGAGTTTTTTTTTTTTTTTTTAATGAAAACGAACTTTAAAAGATGAAAAAACTAAAGAAGAGGCGCAGTCTATAGATCAAGATACAAATAGCACACTACGGAAGTTTTCTCTTCACTACATAATGTGAAGAAGAGCTGAAGACCCTCGCTATGTTCATGTATGTAACGACAGGTCAGCAGATATTAGAGGCAGCACTCACCTCCAGAGTCACTGCTTTGTTTGCATGGTGTCTCACCAGCTGATGATATTTTACTCTGGAGCTAAAGGTGGAAAATGTCCACAAGACGTCCTGAGGGACAGCTGTGTCCTCACATGCACGTCTCTGGAAAACATCTAGAAAACCCCAGGATCGCAGTATGAAAACATGATATTGTAAAATTATAGTGGTTCTTGAAATAATTTTGCTGCTGTAAGGCATTTTTAGATAAAAACACAAGTTTATGATACATTTCCATAAAGGTTCATTAACTGATCTACATAAAGGGTTAAATGAAATTTAAGAGCGTTCATTTATAGACGGCTGACTCAAAAAGGGACTTAAAATCATAATTAACGGTTTACATTTCCAGTTTGTTTTCAATCCTCTCATAAAGTTAGAAACATGTTTCTAATGCCGCTGACTAAGCATGGCACACTTTCCCTCAGCCTTTGAATTCCAGAATGTCTACCATATTCTCTTGATTACAAAGACCATCTGTCCTCAAATGTAGAATTATATATTCTGTTTCACCCACATTTAGCTCTCCCCAGGAGTCTCAGTCATCTAAGTGTACCTTGGCTCAGACTCCGTCTGTGTATAACCCAAAAAAGGACCTAACCTATGATTATAACTGAAAGAACACGAGGACAGAGGCTGACCAGTCATTTGGTTTTTGCTAAATCTCGTTACAAAATCATTCCAAAGATTTTTTTTTATCCTGACAGTTTGAACTCCTGAGATTCCATAAGATCTTTAGTATGCCAGTATGTACGATTTTTATTATCATTCCTTCAGTAAATAGAAGTATTTTCCATTTTAATGACATAAAATATTTATTTAAGATACAGTAAATGTGAAATGACTGTAGGCAGGTTTTAATAACAAGCTGAAACCTAAATAGCCTGATGACAGACATTTTAAAGTATCTTTAACATTTTTATTTTTGGAATATTAAGTGAATTCTGACCACATAGTACTAGTAGTCACTAATACTTCATGCAACTGTGTAAAGCTTAAAAAGAAAGCAAACCTCAAACCCTGAGTTTAAACAGGGATTAAGGTGTTTATTTTACTTTGTAGGTCGACTTGACAGAACAGAAAATAACAGAGGAGCTAACCCACCTGACAGATTGCCCTGCCTCCAGAACGTGAGCTTCAATTAAGCCCTGTTTTCTACAGGTGTGTGTGTGTGTGTGTGTGAGTGCAGTGTGTGGGGTACCTTCACCACACAGGATCCAGCAAATCACTGCTGCCAAGTGACTTCAAACACACGTTTGTTTATTCGGTGCTCAGCAATAACATTCACCTGGTGAAAAGTGACGTTTCTGTAGTAGAAATCAAGAGAATGTGACCTCTGGTATAAAGGTGTCTTTCTACAGCCTCACATACCACAGTGGAGGGGAGGGATGAAGAGGAGGGCTTAGAGCCAGGAGGAGGCTGGGAGAAAGGATACAGAGGAAGAAAATGTAAAGTCGATGAGCAAAAGATGCAGGGAGTCGGGATTAGAGAGGAGTGGGCATGAAGAGAATGAAAGGAGAGAGAAAGCTGTGAGGAGGATGAAGGTGAGGAACAAGAAAGATGAACTTGTAAAGGGTTAAGAAGCAGGACAGAAAAGGAGTAACCAAACAAACTAATACATGTTTAAACACAAAGGTGCCTCCTATAACTATGCTGCTGCTGGTTTTAATAATTCTGTGCCTAATAATAAAATATAGAGCTCTAATTGGACACTTTCTAACAGAAAATCACTTTTTAAAAGTTACATTCATAACCTTTAACACAAAACAACTGTTTCCTCTATCAAAATATTCAACTTACTAAATTTTAGTGTCTTTGCTAAAGATGCTGCTGAGCTGGCTGAATGGGACAGAGAGCTCATTGTGCCTGCTCCCTCTGGTGGCAGCTGGTGGTACTACAGGTGATGCAGCTTGGCCCTGATCTCTGCAACTCTGAAAATAAAAAGGCCTCTTTAGTTGCTTTATTCTGCTTTTTTACATCAAGACAATAATTATTAGACCACAATTTATAGCTAAATAGATGTCAATTTTTAAGAACAATCTTAAAATAGGTTAGATGGGAGTTTGGGGGTTTTATTACAAATCAACTTAAAGTTAAAAGAAATCAGCAACACTGGAAGATAAAACTCCTCTGAGGTTATATGAAGAAATATGAGGATAAAACAAGAAAAATTAGTGAAAAAGAACTTCTAAACTATATGCAACTAAAAAGATTAACGTTTTTAAACATTTAAAGATGCAGTAGATGGAACTGAGCCACCAGTGTGTGGTGCAACTTCTCAAGAAAGTATCCTCTAATCTTGGTGGTGCTGCATCCTTATTGGTCAAGGTGAGTAAAATAGGTGGAGTAGAGATACTTCAGCACACAGGAGGTCCAAACGGAGGAGGAGGAGTGAAGACAGCAGACCAATGATGTTGGAACTTTGTCAGGACAAAAGGTCAGTGCTCCCTCTAGAGGTCCAAAGACAGGAGTGCAGTGCCAGTGGTCAGTCGGGGCCCTGGGGTCCTGCTGGACTGAGCAGAACTTCGTGTCTCCAGGAAACAGTCAGAGCCGAGATGTGATGTTTAAGTACCTCCACCATCAGAGGGATTTATGTGGACCCTGAAATGAGCTCTCTGATTAAAGTCATTATCTTTTAAAATTCAGTTTTTAGTAATAAAAGTGGATTCTAGCATTTCAAGTGTGGTTTCCTTTAATAATAAATGAAAACACTTCACATACAGTATTAAAACTTTTACTCAGACATGATACAACAAACAAACGAGATTCAGAATTAATGACTGAAAAAAAAGTTGTTTTTTCTTCTTTCAATCCCCAAAAGCACACAATATTCAATCAGCTCCACGTGTAAAATGGAGGAGGATACAAACAGGACAGAGAACAGACACAGGAGAAAGAGACAAATAAACAGAAAAGTGACAGATTCCATTTTGATTTTTCAGTTCTTGCATTCGTTTAATACTTTGTAATAAAGAAAATAGCATAGTTGGAAACGAGGGAGACATAAAACGAGACAAAGAAACGGTGTGTGACGGTTTTTAAGGTGAAGAGATTGAGGAAGATCCTAGATCTACTGGAAAATAGTTTGACTGGTTTTCCTCTCGATCAACAACAAGGTGTTTTTAAGACCCTCCCTTTCTTTTTTTTTAACCCCATCACCTTTTATAAAACCCTAAACATCACGTGACCTCCTTCTTGAACAGAGCTGTGATGTTTTGATTGCTCCTGTTTCACTGTGGTCACATCCTGGTCAGCGGCGCTTCCTACCAACCAGAATCCACAAACAGTTTCTACTTTTATAGTTTCCAGCTCTAGTTTTATATTAGGACCTAACCTGACAAAGAAGAGCAGGTTCATGTTATTCTTGCCCTGTCAAATCATTCCTTATTTGTGTATTGTCATGTTGCAGGACCCTATAAAAGCACCAATGCACAGCTCGAGCACCCTGAGGGATCCACACACTGGTCTATTCTCGTTCCAGCGACCAGGCCTGCCCTCTCCACACAAGCTGTCATTTCCATTCCTATTAGGGCCCGTGTTCAGAACGCATTACACAGGCCGAAGTCAGCACACCGTCTTTACTGTGCTGCAAAATAATCACAATATACATAACAGACGAGGACTGAGTGGTCCTACATTTAAGATGGCTGCAAACAGCTTGGCAGTGATTAAAAACGGTGAGGGTGGTGCAGCACACACTGAACCTCTGATTAAAAGAGCCCGGGCCTCGGCTCTCACCCTCATCTCTAATCTACACGATGATCAAGTCTTCAGTCAAAGCTCGCAATCCATTTTTAAAAAGCCTTTTTAAATTCATGTCTTTACTCTTAAAACACAAGAAATTTCAAAATGTAACAAAGATGGCGACAACAATACTGCTACACAGTCAAAAGGTCACAGCATGCGTCTGCCTTGAGTGCACACTTGCAATGACAAACATTTGTGGGCGGTGCGATTCAGCGGTCTCTCGCAGATCGTCGCAGCTCTGCCGTCAAGTAAAGTAAGCAAAGAGGGACACGCGGCTCGGATTCCCCGTCCCTACAGCCCCTCAACAAGCTCGTCCCATGAAAAAGCTTCACATCCTCATACAGTCCGAGAATCACACGTTTAACTTACAACTCGTCTCCAACGCAGAGTCATCTTGAGCCCAGGTGGGTGAGTTTATGAGCTGTTTGAGCGATTGAGATGGAGCGAAACAATAAAAAGGGAAGGAGGCCGGGCTGCGCCGATAAAGCTTTAAATCAAAACACCAGCTTATCGTACCTCCTTTTCTTGCACCCTTCTAATATTTCACTCAACCTATTCAACACTCATCAAGTCACAGCCAAAGTTACAGTTTCTGCCAGTTCAAAAGTGTAGCTGCAGATTCCATGAGCATGTGCATAAAAACATGGCCACACATACTAAAAAGTTTAAAAACTAAAATACTCAAAACACCAGCTTTTGATAAAATGTCTGCAAAGCTAGAAGTGGCTTAGCTTAAGCTCCTGCACTAGCTTTGATTCACTGTATGTTTATCTTCAATGCTAAGCTCATAGCAAAACAATAAAAAAAATACAGAAATGCTATAGCAAAACTTAAATATGTCGCTGTTGGATGAAGGGATGGGAAATTATTTTACTGTCGATAATCATGTAACAGACTATAAGATTTTACAATTACTAGAAACAGAACTCAAAAATCCCAAAAGAACGGTTAGCCATGCTACCAGAAAGGAATATATAAGCAAACATTTGAAGCTCAACTAATAAAGACTCATCTGCTCAGCCGGTTCTCTGTAACTAGTTTGCCTTCAGCTCATAAACGACTATATATTTATTCCCATCCCAGACTATAAACATGGTACAGTAGCAGTAGGCTCAAACATTCAACAGAGGAAGCTCTAAAATAAAATAAAAATCCTGAAAAGAACGTTTCACCCAACGTCAGTCAGCAAAGCCAGGGAGGTTCAAGAAGCTCTGAGTTTTAGAAGAACGGAACTCTAATGTGTCCAACTGACCTAAAAGCCCAGAAGCTAAAGATTAATTCTCCCTCATGTCTCAAAACTATGTTAGCGCATGTGAGCTAACACCGCTAAAGCATTGAGACTACACAGTAAAATGGTGCATCACCATCGTCTCACTTTTCTTTGCCAACAGAGTCAGTTACGTTGCATAAAGAACCTGACTTCTCTGCAAATGATGGAGATTACATTACTAAGTTGACCAAACATATGCAAAGAAAACAAAGATAAACTTTCTAAAGAGTTAAAGGATTCACCTGTCTTACAGGTCACCTGCCAGCCTCTGAGTCCACTGTGTGTGGGGTTGGCAGAGGATTCTCTCTGAGAGGTTTTAGGACTGGATGCTTGTAGCTCCTGTTTCAAAGGAGGTGGAGAATCCAACAGCTTCCTGCAATGTTTTAACAGCTCTTATTCTACCTAAAATAATAATAACTGCAGTAATAATAATAATGTCTGAAAGGGCAGAGCCAAAACATACTAGAACTAAGCTGGTCATTTCCCACAATTAAAAATCTACAATAAAGGAGAGGGTCATAAAATAATAAAGAACTAAAGAAGATGTTTAGATCTAAAAAGATCTGGAGAATGGCTGATTTGTCTGTGTAATTGCATACTCTTGTTTGCATTGATGAAAATGTGCAAGTCTTCAACTCAAAGACCACGTGAAGGATTTAGCACCTGGAAGAAGACTGATGTACCTCTCCGCCGTAGAACGATACAGCAAAATGCTTTTCTAATTTCTACTTAACGTGACTAAATATATTCAGGATATCAACTCTTAAATACGTCACTGCCAAAAACGGAAGTAAATCTCTGTACCCCAGTATTGCTAACTTTAGCGTGTTTATATCAGTCTGTATTGTCTTCTGATTGCGTGGTAGCTGCATTTGACTTTTCACTGCAATATTCAGACTCAGTTCCTCACAAATGTCAAATCACAGTAAATGTCAAGTGCTAATGTCAACAAAAATCAAGCCCAGTTACCAGGAACGACAGGAAACGTTGGCAGAGGTTGGTGCAAAGGCAGCAATGAGGTGTGGTTTGGCCCTGGGCTCAACAACAGTTTCATGGTGATCACAAGAGAGATGAATCTATTGGTTACTTAACAGCAAAAAATAGAACTTTATACATTTATTTTTGCTGGAGCCACGTATGTCACTCTGAAGTGTCGGCAGGCCTTTTGTTTCTGCATGACTCCTCCGTTTTTTTTGGTATTATTTACAGCTATTGTACAAAAGTCTCAAGCATTGATCCAAACACACAAAAGTTTCCACATCTGCAGGTAGTAGGTGTAGGATTTCCATGATTCTGTTGAGCATGAATAGATTTCATTACATTTACAGCAATAGAACTCTCAAACATGGGCTCCACCGTTTACCCACCAACCAGTAGCAACAATATCGTCAAATTTGATTCCGTTTACAAACTCCTGTCACCATTTCAGCTTCCATTTCCCACCTCTGCTGCTGTTTTAGTGCTAAAAGCAGAAGCAATCAGCACCGTATTTTAAAGAGAGGACAGAGCAGATTGGAGCAATGCCTCTCAGACATCACAAGCATACAGTTCAAGGACACTTCAAAAACTGCTGGGTAGAAAATCTAATGTCAGATATATTTATTTACTCAACAGACTCACTGACCAGAAGGCCACGCACTCAGATACAATCTGTCCAATTATACGTACAATTATTCAGAGAGCACAGAAGATCATTTCCTCTTTAATGGCCAGTTGATAAAAGCTGTGCTGGATGTCAAACTGTTGACGTTTAACCACAGGACTGATAGTTAGGAATATCACCCGGCCTGGTTAACATCCGCTTAAAAACTCACCAATCATTTACTAAGTTAAACAACAAGTCATAGGATTTTAAAAAGATGAAATAAGAAGAAAACCCTACACTTAGTACCTTCAAGTCCAACTTAGGTGTCTGAGAAAAGATGGTCACTTTTAGGAAACAGGAACATTTACACAGTTACAACTCACAAAAGTGCATTAATGACCACCGGAGAAGGGAGGATTTCAGGGAACAGAAGATAAAAGTCAAACAAATACTTTTGTCCTTGCGTGAAGCTTTACTTCCTGTAAGCTCCGAGCAGTTTAAAATGCCAAAACATCTGCCAAAGTAGAGATAAAATCTAAACCTTAAAAAAAAAAAAAAAAAAAAAAAAAAAAAAAAATTCAAGTCATTCTTCTTGTCTTACAAAGCCCGCTGTGCGCATCAGGGTGGTAGGGCCTTCGTTTGTTTAACAAAGCGCTCCCAGCCCCCTTTTTCCTGGATTTCAATGCCTTAGAAAAAGCTCTCATTTTATGAGTACAGTACTTCAAAATAGAAACTCAAAGAAGTTTCAGCATGAATATAAAAAAATAAAAATCCATGTTTTTCAGATTGAATGGATTCACTGGGATGACGTGTTCTTAAAGTAATTCGCTTTGATGGTTGGACTAATGATTCAAATGCTTTGCACCTGATTTTAAGCTAAAATTATACACAAATAACTAACCAGCTAGTTATGAATATAATATACAGAGGTGCAGCTAGCAGTAACTGTAAGTGATCAAAGGAAAAAGAGGAGAAAAACACCAGTTATGCAGAAGCAAAAAACTCACTGCGAGATGAAGATGTGAAAACTGAAATCTAACTTAAGATTAAGACATTTACTGTAAGTTTGGGATCAAATGAGGATATTTCTTGAATCTTCACCCTTCGGGTGGGAAACTGAGTGAGGGAAAGATGGTGAAAATGCATGCGTATGTGTATAAGTGTGAGTATTAGTTAATTTTGAGTTAATTTTATCTGTGTATTAGATTTTCTGTCAATTAAAGTATGCAATTTCAGGGATTTGTGTGGGAGATGTGTCATGTATGGATGTGAAAACACAGAAGTGTGGTGACGGGGAATATGTGATTGTGTGTAAAAGCTGGTACGTGAACACCAGCAGGTGCTGGAGTTAAGCGAAACCCAACGAGAGGAGCCAGCGCTCAAACACAGGAGGCCGTGTTGATAATCCTGGTGTGCATCGGACCCTGACCGGTCTGAACGGGGCTCCCTTAGGTCAGCTGGTGAGGCGCCTCAAGCATCTCCATCAGAAAGGTGTCAATAGGTGTGTCACCAATCAGTTTAAAGAAGAACAAATGCTCCAGGCACTTTAAACCGATGGAGCGCAGTGCTGGGAGTCGAAGGAGGAGCTTTGCAAACCTGGACGATAAAGTAGTGAGTTAGAGAGACGGCAAAGAGATAAATAATGATTTTAAATGAAAACACTGAATCCACGTCTGTTAGACCCTACCTTCCCTGCTGATCGGGGTATTTCTGTTTGCAGTAAGCCTCAAGAGATGCGTACACCCTCTCTCTCAGAAGCTCCACTTCACTGGGGTTGGACAAACCCTTGGCATCTTCAGGGGGAAAAAAAGAAGACATTTACCATTTCTTTCCATCTAAAGTTTGTGTGTTCATGTGATTTCAACATCCCAGTCTGTACCTGGGTTAAAGAGAATGATAGCACGAAGGCAGCCCAGCTCTGTCTTGTCCATTTGCATGTCCCTCATTTTGCTTACAAGCTCTGTCAAAACCCTGTAAAGAAAAAAGATTTGCAGTAGGAATTTCCATGTTGAGAGAAACTGATATTTATTAAATTAGGTAAGAGATTAGAAGCAAAAAAAAAAAAAAAGCAGATAGAATAAAACACGAAAAAAGAGCAGGATGTGAAAAGGAAAAAAGATGAGGGGTAAAAAAAACACAACAGGTTTCATAATCACATGTTGTGACTTAGAGCTGCATCACATTATAATCACTTTATTATCTAACTAGTCATGGCGTGGCTGAACTGCTGGTTCTGCAAAACAAATGGAGAGAGGGAAGTCAAAACTCAGTAGGGCAGCAAACTGCTGGTTCTATGACTTAGTGCGCCTTTATTTTTAAATACAGGAAATATCAAAACGGTATTAAAATGGCTAAAAATGTTGAAACTGACCATGGCTGGAAAGAAAAAAAAGAAGAAGAAAGGTTTGAGGCTTTTACACCATCTTTCCCTCAACAGATCTGTGCTCATAGAGGAAACTTAGATTTTCCAAAGTCTAAAAGAAGTTTTGTATGATGTTGTTTAATATCAAATTTAAGGTTTAATACTTCTTTTAAGTGTCAGTTCTGAGTACTTTCAATTAAATACCTTTACAGCAACAATAATTTTATGAATACTGCAGTATTTATACATCTGCACCATTAGGAACTGGGTATTTTTGGACACATTAACCACAGTTGCAGAACAAATGTTTCCACCTACTGCAGCCTCATATTTGATGGCACTGACTGATAAAAACAACCTCATGACTTTAAAGTGATGTAAATTCATCTGCACCAGTTCATGATGGTGAAAACTGAATAGAAGCTTTAAACAAACTCCAACACAAACCCACAGCAGGAAAAAAACAAGTTTGTCAGAGATCTGAGGGAAGAATCTGTCAGTTTTTAATTATCCATACATTTAAAATGCTGCACTAAAAATGTATAACAATAAAATGTTCATGCATCAAAATCTTTGGCATGCAAGGATTCAAAATATAGCACGAATGAGAACGGTGTGCAAATCCATAAAGTGCAGATCAGTTTGTAGAAGGGATACAATAAAAAGTGGCCTTAAATAAAATCTGACTTTTTTATTATGAAGAGGTCAAAAGAAATAAAATGAATGGTTAGTAGGTCTGATAATGACGATGAAACAAGACAGCATCGTTTTTTTAACTTTTCTTTTTTTACAATTTCACTTCATAAAAAACATCTTTAAAAAATAAAAGTATTTTAATGATTTCTTCAAAGATAAATATTTGTTCTGCCAATGTATTTTTTCAAATCCTGCTTTAATATGTGCCATGGGTTTGGTCCAACTCATCCCCTTTAAATCAGTCACATTCATTACCTCACGATTCAGTCGAGATGGTAATGAGCTTCATGAAAAGTATTGGGCAAGAAAATAATCAAGTGTTTTTCTGTCATTAAGAAGTTTTCTTAACAAACTTATAGTAGGATCAGAGTAAAATACAAGAATGTGGAAAAAATGTCAAACGTTGATGTCTTAATGTTATTTTCAGAGATAAACGTGTTACTAGTGAATTTTAAACGCTGAATTATCATTTTTAATAATTTGTCACAGTCAGAAGGTGTTTTCTAATAACAGTGAATGTTCCAAAAGGCTCCACAGTAAATGAAGAGAATTTAAAAACTGAGCAATATTTGGTCCCACCACCCAAATTGTACCCTGCCATCAATGCATTTCAAACACGAGTTCCACTAATCCAGTCCACGTTTTCTTTTTGTTAATTATGGGTTGGCTCAACAAGCATTTGTTGCAAAAGGCAGAAAACTTTTCAGACGATCGTATGCAGCCAAAGCCCAAAAATAATAGCTTCTAAACAAAAACCTATAAACCACAAACTGACAGGGTTGAACTATTTTTACTCTCTTATTCAGGCTTATATCTAAAGAATATTAAAAAGCTTATGCTGCAATAAAAAGACCTAAAGAATTAGATTTTTGTTTATTTAAATATCGACTCAAAGAGGAGGGGTTTCAGAAAAGTGTTTGTGTAGTGGCGTAATTACCTGTCAAATATGGCCCCAACCTCAGCATTGTTCACCCTGTGTATTCAATCACAACGTGTTATTACAATGTCATTACACAGGTAGATTGCCATTAACAATATTCTGTCTGTGTACTGAGCACTTCAACTGTACAAGTCCATGCTTATAAACAATTTCACAGGGTTAAAACGGAACCATCTACTTTCAGAAACATTAGGAACTGTTTCTTATTTGGATGTTTGGTCTTTTTTTGTCCCATTATGTTGCATTTGCACTAAAACTGTTATTTACTATATGGTGTTACAAATTACTAAATCCAGACCAACACCATCAACTGTCACTTTTTATAAAACACTCACAAAATTCCATGTTTTACATAAGCAGAAAGGAGACTGTGATAAATCTTACAAGCAAACGGATAATTTAATACACATAGTTAAAAATACTTTTTCTTGCTAAAATGTTCTTTTGTAATAAAATTGAAATTTGACTGACTGGCCAACTTGTGTAAAATGTAAAAGCTTAAGTGCAAAGTACAACATTTTGGGGACAAAAACACAACTTTTCAGAAAATCACAAATTGGAAAAAAGATGCCGACTATCTTTGCCATTCTTATAACTGATAAAAAGGTGGAGTTTGCTTCTTTATTCTTTTTGTTTTTTCAAACCTGTCAGTTCCTCAAAAAGCCACTTGTTCCCAAAAGTAAACAAATTTTAATAAATTAAGTGATTAACTTTACAAAAGTATCAAATCTGAACCCTCTATTAAAGCAACTAAACAAAAAGAGTTCATTTCTCACAAGAAAACTTAAATTTTAGGGATGTACCGAAAATTCGGCCACCAAAAATTTTCGACCGAAAGAACTAAATCAACAAAACAACACAGCCGAAACGTGTGATGTCGTGAGTGAAATGCACAGCCAGCACGCGAGAAACGGGATAAGAGCGTATGATCCCTCTGCCTTGTTGACATGCACACACTGCCCCGCATAGAACTGGATTCCCCACCCACCCGTTCACGAGGAGATGCGCACCACACATCAGCGCCAGGTTCTCCCTCGAGTACTTCAATGAAATAATTATGTGCACTCCTGATCAATCTCTCTCTCTCTCTCTCTGATTCTGTCCCCGTTGCGAGGATCCTCCTCCATTCCTCTCTCTGTCAGCTGCAGCTGGATCGCTCTCCCCTCTGATGGAGCAACCAGACTAATCTATTTCTGTCTAAGATGACGTGTGGTGTTGGACTTTTATACACGCATAACGTTAATATTATAACTGGTGATCCGCAGAGCACACAGAACTGCACTGCTCCTCTTCATGCACCCTCACCCGCTGCAGATCTGACCGCGATGAGCGGATTATTAGACAGGGTTCAGGGTTCTTGCTCTGTCGGACCGTCAAAGGTGCGTAGAGGTCTATCACCCCTCAACAAATCGCACCCTGGTTCTGGTTCTTTCGGTTTTCTGCCTTGGTTTCCTGATTTTTGGTTTCGGACAATAATTTTCATTTCGGTGCATCCCTAAAAAACAGTTCATTTCTCACAAGAAAAGTTAAAATTTTGTTTTTTTAATGAATTAGGCAGATTTGTGTGAGACAGTTACGACTCAGTGCTTGAGGCTTTACAACACATTTAAGGTCTTTTTCAAAAATTCATAGACCTCCACCTTATAATGACAAAATTAGTAGGTACATACATTTTCCAGTTTGTGGAATGTTGTTTAGTTTTCTAGTATTATGAAGAAAGATGACAGATTATATTTTGCACTTTAAGATCTAAAAATGATAACGTCTACTTCAAGTAACGCCACAAAAATGATAATTTATAGTTTACTTCCTCCTGAATCAAAGTAGAGTAACAGGTGCTGACACCAAATAGAAAATAAGCCTGCTGAAAGAGGAGAGCATAGCTGAGGAAATAATTAGTGAAAATTAGTGAGCGATTTGCCATAAGCCCAGTCAGCTTCATACAGAATCTATAGGCAAAATTTACCTTCATAACTAGATAAATGTGTTTTAACAATAAGTTAACATATGGTGATGTGTCAAAGGTTTTAAATAAACTTTATCAGAATCAGCATCTTTTGTTAAAAATCAAAGCAGGTGACGTATGTAGGAATTAATGTTTACAGCAAGCTGATAATATTTATTTCAACTTACAAATAATGTGTCCTTAACCTTAAAACGAGACGGAAAGTTTTACTAAATTTAATTACAGATATTATCCAACTCTTGTAATGTTGGATCTAATTATAAAAAATAATTTTGTCACAAAAGCAAATGTCTTTTAACTTTAAATAAAACAAAAAAAATTTATATATGCATGCCTTAAAACATTCACAATAACAAAACATACTTGTATATTAACATAATCATAAAGGGAATTGACAGTGCATTTTTAAATGTTAGTATTATCACTCTCCAACCATTATCACAGCATCAACTGCTGTTATGGGTGCAGTGCAACTAAATCAAGGTGGGTGTTCATGCATGTTTATGGATAAGCATTAACCACCAGCCTCCCTTGCATGCTTTACCATCATACAGAGAACTAGAAAGCAATTTCAGCCAAAAACAGCCAACGCAGAACACAGCAGTTGCAGCCAACCAAAGATGAAAACACTACTCTAAATTCTTAGCCCAGTCATTAAATCAAGCTAAACCCAAAGGAGTATGAATTAAATACAGAGTATAAGCCATCAGAGGAAAAATAATTTTAACCTTTTTTCTTACTTTTTTGAGGTTTAATCAGATTAAGTTAAAATAGATTATGAATTTTATCTGTCTTTTCAAGAGACGTTTAGTTCAGGCTAATAGCAGTTGATCCTAACCAGCAGAGACAGATCATTTTTACTCCTGATGTTAAAAAAAACTACTTATAAAAGCCTCTGAAAAGACACTTAGATAAGACATCAAATCCACTAAGTGAACAAACCAGTTTCATTCTGATGAATGTATCCGTCGTATGGTTTATGTACGCTTACATCTGTAAATTACCTGTCAAAGATGGCTCCGACACCTGCACTGTGGGCACTGTTCCTGTGGACATGGAGGCCTGTGGCCAGTAAGATCCCATCCTTCACCGAGATGGAGCGATGGGAAAACGATGCAATCAGGAGCTCGTTCCAGCCTGTTGGAACAATTAGTGTTTCACTATCTGAATGACTCTGCAAATAAAAATGTCCAAGTGGAGGATCTATTATTGTTAGTGTAAGTTATAGCCTAGCCTTGGTTGAGTTCAGAATGGGAAATATAGGATATTTATACTGCTACTTGGCAATCTTGTACTTGTATACAGAAAGAGAAGAAACAACCTAAATCAGATTTTGGAGTTTGAGATTAGTAAATCGCAGATTTAAAGGATATTTAAGAGGTTAAGAGGTTCATTCCCACTGGGGAAAATCACTCAAAGTGGGCGGAGTCACTAGGAACAGGTAGTAGTCCTCTGACAAAAGCAGCACTCATGACTAGTCAGATCAGGAGGGATTTACTGGTGGTGAATGGTGACAAATTAGCAGCTATTTTTGGGGTATTTAATACAACTACTGGTAGAATTATATATTTTACAATCCTTTACAATTTTACATGAGATAATTTGTTTAATTTATGGTGTGTTTTTCCAACCAAAGATGTGCCGCATTGGTCACATGTAACATTGTAGAGGTTTAAAAACTGGTTATATAGCATTCTAATGCATCAGTATGACTTTCTGAGCTAGAGTTGTTTTAAATACCTAAAACGTAGCTGCTAAACTGTCACCGATCCGAGCAGTGCGTTTCTAAATCTGACTAGCCATGAGTACTGGTCCGGTCAGAGGATTACTTCTGGTTTCTAGAGGTTCCCTTCACTTTGAGTGATGCCACCAGTAGCTCTGGTCCTTACTGAAGAAAAATAACTGATAGGACACCACTTCAAAATATCCCTTTAAGCTAATCATGCTGAATAATGACAAGTTTCTTTCACCAGACAATATTTTGGGGCATCTCTAATAAAACTGGATTTATAAACAGCGTTCACATCAAGTGTACATTTCCTTTTGCAAAAATTAAAAGGCCAAGGCCAAATGTTGAGACCAGGACAGCAGTTCAAAAATCCCCAGATTTCATAAACGTGATGTCAGAAAGACAAACCTGCACGAAGCAAGATGACCTGATCATCCAGGGAGAGCTCAGAGAAGTGAGGGATCCTCTTAGCCCACTCCACCAGGGTGAAGAGCTGCTTGTCTGCTGCCTGACAGATGTTAGTGACAGGATCGTTGGGCTGAAATGAGCAGAAATCAGCTGTAATTCACAGCAACACACTGTCAGGAATGTTACATTAAATCATATCTGATGAATACTTTAAAATATAATCAACATTCTGTATATAAATAAACAAATGATCATCTATGCTACTTACAGAGCTGCCGCCTGAGCTTCCATCTGCATGAAGCTCCGTTTTCTGCTCTACGGCCATCTCAGCTTCCAAAATCTTCTCTACTGGCATTTCTTCATTCACTGCGCTGGTGGACTCGACCTCGCCCTCTCGTTCTTTATTCCTCTGCCGCTCCTCCTGGACAGCTGCAGAACAAGGGATAAAAGAGGGAGGGGAGGAACACATAATAACCAATAAAGAACAAGAAATGAATGGACAAAGAGCAAGATAAGCAGAGAACAAGCAGTGACGGGAAGCAGGTTGGGTCATTTTATGTTAATGTGACAGAAAAGAGATGAAAGTAGAGAAACAGCAAGTATAAAATAAAAACATATGAAAGCAATAATGGAGAACAGATGGATGAATGGGACATGTGCCAAAAAAAAAGTCACAAATAAAAAAAAAGTGAGGTTAAAAGTGTGTATGGATAAAGAAAAACAATAAATAAAAGAGTAGGTGTTAACAAAAAGAGAGAAACAGGAAAATGTGAAAAATTAACATGAAAATCTAAAATAAAAAACCCTATGGAACATGACAGAAGTTCAGTTTGTCTTTTTTGGACTTGCATACCGTTACATAATTAAGCGTGTGGCCTTTTAGCTTTCATAGCACAATTTAACTGGTCCAGAAACATGATGGATAATCAAACACTCACAAACCCAAGTTAATATTTTGAAACAATTCATGACACATCAAGAGATGATTATTCACAGGATGATTAAGACCAAACTTCCTGTTTTTATGTGAGCCAGTCAGTTGATCTGTTTACTTCTTAACCAGGTATTAAAGATGAAACATGCAACAGAAAATACGTACAGTCTAAAAAGAAATCTCTCCAAACAAATAGAAATTCAATTATCGTAGTTTTAACAAATTAAAAAAGCAGCAAACAGAGTCTGAGCAGAAGCATATATGTTTATGTTATATACACATTTCTGGGTTTGTACCTTAAAAACTGTGCATAATAATAGTATAAAAATACCTGAAAAGGAAAATTCACATGTAGTTAAACTGGTGTTATTGGTGCTTTAAGCACATTTAAAACTATGAATAGATAAACTATGTATACTGATGTGTTGTACCTGTCACAGATCACACAGTATTTTGTACAGAAAATAAATGTTCTGCAAGTAGGCACAAAAAAATCTGTTCAGGAACTTAAATGAACATCTACACTTCCTGGACTACAAGCATCAAAGCCTCATTTAACCTTTGAACAGATGTGGAAAATCTCTGTGGTTGGCAGCAGCAAATGTGACCTTACTGTGCAGCACTCAGATGGAAGTAAACAATAAATAACTTTAAGCATGGGAATGATTAAAAGAAGTGTGTATATTTAGCTAACTTTGCATATCCACAAAGGTTAAAAGCACATGTGGAAGCAATTCAAGGCTTGCTGAGGTCCAACTCTGAGTTCTGGCAAAAAACAATGGAAAATATTTTAAATTAGCTCCATCTAAGTGATAGGAAATGAAATATTTCTCTATGTCTTGATACAGTCAGACACCCCTCCCTCCCTCTTCTCCTTACATCTGTCGTTCATCTTGGCCACTACAGAAGGAGGGAGGGGGAGAGAGAGAACGAGAGGAAACAAAAAAAGAGGAAGAGAGGGGGCAAGGGGTTAGTGTTTACAAGATTTACCCACCCCCACATCCTTCTCTTACCACTCTTTACTCGTTCTTTCCATCCCCTGTTACACACATATTAACCCCCTTTCAGACATGGAATATCTACCACTAAGTTACTGTTGTTTAGCAGTCAGAACTGAGAGCTTCACTCAGACACGTCAAGGCATCTGTAAACATTAACATGTGATTTTACCACTGATTATACAAGACTGGATAGTTGCATAAAGTTACTCATTATCTAAGAGTCTCCTGGGTCTCGTTAAACTGTCGGATTATCTCATAATCTGAGACGTTAGAGCTGCTCTTTACTGCCAGTTACAGACTGATCAGCCTTGTTCACCTGCAGTGACCTGAGATTACACTGCATTAAAAACCTCTTAACTCATCTAAATGCCTTTTAAGAAAGTTATTTTAAATTTAATATGCTGCAACTATTACAGAAATCCAAATCAGAGACAGAAAGACTGACAATACGTGACCTGACTGGTGTAACTTTAGGAGAGAAAACAGCCACATTAAGAGAGCTCTATTTTAAATATTTGATTTCTTGTTATTGGATAAAATATAAAAAGCAACAATAATATAATTGGTGCACAAAGAGCTTTTTAGATTTGGTACACAGTATATAGTAAATTGTTTTAGAAGTGATGAGTGGTCAAATCTGAACTCAAGGAAAGGATAAATTATGTCAAATTGTGCAAAAAAACCCCATATAATTGTAACAAAGAGCAAATGCCCTGAATGTCCCTTTTATCCATTTTTAATTTGACATAGACAGTCACCATTCATGTCACCACAAATCTTTACAACTTATTTTTAAAATTCACTAGGTGAAATAAACCAGAATTAAATTTAGAATAGTGTGTTGCTTAGGAGTAACACCACGACACGAGAAAACACAGCATGAACATGATTAGTTCTTACACTTCAAGTCTAAGAGACTTGGTAGCAGATAATCCCGGATGTACTGGCTTAAAATTTGCTCAGACAGGATTTGCAGAGATGAGATTCTAATACAACGTGCACTGCTGCAGGTCAGTTATCTCTAAACAATAGGACTCGTGATTCACTGAAAATTTCAGGAGGGAAAGTAGATGTTTAAAATAATTGGGATGTTTCACTACTGGTAACGAGGCTAGTCAGCAGCATCAATGTTTTGCTATTTCCCATATGTCTGTGCGATATGACTAAATATTTCGTTTGGATAGAAAATGTCTATCATCAAATACAAAGCTCTATCGTTACACTACAGTAATTTACGTCATAATGCACTTGCACGCCACGCAGCAAAACATAAACAAACATGGCGGAAGACGGTAGTGGACGCATTTTAGACCAGGGTCAACAGGATACCCAAACCAAGGAGCTTGTAACTAAAAGAGGAACGACTTCTGTCGCATGGATGTGGTTTAAATATAAAAAGACCGACGTGGACCAGACAACAGTTGTTTGTAAAGTTTGCTAGCTTCCCGGTCCCAACAACGGACTCCTGACACCACAAATTTATTTTATCACCTGTGCAAAAACCACGACAAAGCATACAGAGACAGTCAACGAGCAAAAGCCGCATTGAGTGTTGGCGTAAGCGCTCATAATAAACTCCAGACGCTGCAACAGGCTTTTATCCGCAGCACGTCATGTAGCGCCTAGCTCCCGCAGATGGAAGATTACTGCTGCTGTTACCAAGCACATCTGCAAAGATATGGGTCCACACTACACGGTGGAGAAACGTGAGTTTTGTGAGTTACACTCAAACCGAGATACTAAATGCCCAGCTAAAAACATATTACTAAAGTCAGGTTACCTGAATTATATGATGCATGTCGGGCCACATGTTTTGTATGTTTATCGTTGTCGGGATATAAAATGAGCTATATCGGGATATGAAATTTTGGTCATATCGCCCAGCCCTACATGCAAGAGATTTGAATATATTGTTGCAAAAAATGGATTGGAAATACACCAGATTATGCTAAAGGTTAAAGAAAACAACTTTTCAAATGGATGTTTCAGAGTTGTTGGATAAAAGAACAGTGATCGCACAGCCACCCCAATATTAGAGACAACTACTATGATTACCAGTCTTAGGAAGTCAAATCAAACTAACTGAATGGTCTTTCTCAACGTTTCTTAAACAAACAATCCTTTAAAACTTAAATTTTAGAGTGCAACTTCAACATGTGCATTTAACACCAAAACTGCATATTTTTCTTTTAATATTAAATTTAAAAAATCATATTTATATCATTCATTTCCTGCCGTCTCACCTTCTCTCTTCATGCCCATGGCCAAGCACTTCTGATAGCGGCAGTACTGGCAGCGGTTTCTCTGTCTCTTATCCACAATACAGTCTTTATTGTCCCGACAGGTGTAGGTTAGGTCCTTTCTCACAGTTCGCTTGAAGAAACCTTTACAGCCCTCACAGCTGTAGACACCATAATGTTTACCTGAAAAGTAAAGGGTGATGAAAATATCAAAAGTTTTTAAAAAAGGATATTAATTATCTTATATCTTCTAAGCAATATTTAATTATAACAGCTGGATTTAAGGTTTTCACTCACCAGAAGATCTATCTCCACAGATGGAGCAAAGACGCTTCTGGGAAAGCATCGGCCCTGGGCTGTGGGCAGACAGCTGCTTCAGGCCCAGTGGAGGTTTCACATCATCGGAGCTGCTCACTGCATGAAGCCCTGACATGGTCACTGTTGAGTTGATCTGACCAAACAACAGAAAAGATGAAGGATGTGTGTATTTCAAAATTACCCCAATACTTCAAAAAGACTTCAGTACAATAATCACAAATTCCAATAAAATAAATGTAAATAAACCACAATGATTGGGGAGTAAAGCAAGGACCTTTTTGGGTTTTTTTCCCAACTCTATGCTTACATCAAACATATCAAAGATGGAAACTTGGCATATGATGCATGGCGTGTGATGTTTTCAACTTAAATTTGGACTCCTTCCCCTAAATTCTATTTACTTCAACTTTGATGAAAAAAACCCATCACAATTATATACATTTTTTCTGCCAACACAACTAAAATAAGTCGTTTTCTTTTAAAAGATTTTCTTGTAGAGGTTTTGTTGAAAATTCTCTCATGTTCAGAATAAATATTTATCCAAAACCCAAATATCTAAAGTAATATGGGAATGTCTTTCCTCTACTGCAAATCTACTGAACTGTTACTAATAGTCGTATTAAATATGGACCTTAAAGTAGTTCTATTACAACTACCCTTCCTCACCTGAGGGCTGCTAATTGGGCCATATCCTACTGACGGGGTGCCAGGTAGGCAGGGTGAGTCCAGTGATGAGCTAATAACAGAAAAGGGGGAGCCAATGCTACTGATAGGGCTGTTGACACCGGCGGAGGAGATGGGTGGCAGGGACGTCATGGAAGCTGCTGAGGGAACCAGCGGGGGTGAGCGCTGGCCCGAAGGAGGGGAAGACACAGACGAACTGTCTGGACTGCGGGAATCTGACAAGAGACAATCATAGGCACAAAATTCACACGTGTTCTACTGCTGTGGGTGGGGGTTCAAATCCACTGAACAACAGAACTGATCAGTAATCAGATTGATGTTTGTAAATTTACAGTATTATGATTTTGATCCCTCCAAAAAGCAAACACTGTTTTGTTGCATTGGGCTAAGATGCCTTTAGATCTCATCAAATTGCATTTTTCTTGTAAAAAATCTATACACAAAATGTAATAATTTACTGGTAAATGATCTAACAAAAAAAAAAAAAAAAAAAA
>SSNR01000083.1:2193129-2234382 GCA_006937965.1 Callopanchax toddi
CCCCCCCCCCCCCCCCCCCATTTAAACTCACCAGTTAGACCAGTTGGCCTTAATTATTAAGTAACAATTCATTAGATGTATCTAACAATATGGATTTAGAAAATAAACCCAATTTACTCATCATTATTTTGAAAAATTAAAGAAAAACTTCTGTTAATTTTGTGGAAATTTGCTATAATAAAGTTTTGTTTACATCAAGCTGGAGACCTCAGCGTTTTGCTGTTTGTTTATTTATTTGTTTTCCTTTGGTGGGAGGAACAAGATGACACCCAAAGAATCAGCGTCTTTACAAAGACACAAAGTGTGTGTCGACTGCGTAAACCCCCTCCATTCAGCACAAGTAATTACGCAATTTCCCTTTAATCTTTTCACTGCCTCTGCTTGAGAGATGTTCCCCTCTAAAAACCTGGATGGGCAGGACACAGACAAGCTTGTTTAGAGGTTAGTTACTGATTAGCACAAAAGTGTTGCAGTTCATTTTCCTGCTGCACCTTTTTGAGCTCCTCTGCCGTTTCTATTAACTTTGTCATTTGTCTCCGAGTTGGCAAACAGGTCCCCCGCTGTTCGGTTTTGTGTCTTTACAACACCCCCCTCCCAAACCCCCTCACCTCATCTGAGGATGTGAGAAAACAATGGAGCTAATAAAAGAAGCAGGGAGATAATTACAGCACGGCTAAGAAGTTAGCCTGCGCTCCTGAACCATAAATAGCTGCAGTGTAAATTGGGCTGCAGGGGCGACTTTTGGGAGTCTTAATGCGCTTTTCATTGTCAGCGATGGAAATGTATTCCTATTCTTGTGTATGTGCTGTGTAAACGCTAGGATGGATCTGGGATTTCAGTGTTAATGACTCTATCAGGCCGTGATATCCAGAGGCTCCTGCTGAGGAAAGAGATCCGAAGGGATTGTGGTGTTAGAATGTGGCGCAGGAGGTGTCAGAGTTGGGTTTTGGGCACTGTGTGTGTGTGTGTGTGTGTGTGTGTGTGTGTGTGTGTGTGTGTGTGTGTGTGTGTGTGTGTGTGTGTGTGTGTGTGTGTGTGTGTGTGTGTGTGTGTGTGTGTGTGTGTGTGTGTGTGTAAGTATGTGTTTAAGATGAGGACTGGAGGGGGAGGGGGGCAGATTGTCCATGGTTCTCTCCCCTCAGCTGAATGAAGTTATTTCCAGGCCCCTGTCCATCTGTTACCGTGGCAGCAGCAGTGACCAAGGTGTTGCCATGGTGAGGTGGACACAAAAAGGCGTGGCGTGGGAACGGGTCCAGGGGTCAGGAGTGAGGGTCAGGGGGTCAGGGGTCGCAGCCAGCTGGACAGCACACAAGAGGAGGCCAGGGTGAGAAAAGGAGGAGGGAAAGTTTCATTTTCTTTCTCTCGTTTTGCCTTTTCTTCTCCAGGTTTTTCTGCTTCGGAGGGAGACGTCCGAGGAGTGGACACCACTGGACATTAACATTGAACTGAGGCGGTGAGATGAAAAAGAAGGGGGGGTGGAGGGAGTGAGAGGGACCGTGGGTTTCACAGAGCAGGGCCCCCACAATGTCCAGGCTTTAGGGGCTCCCCTCCATTAGACCTTCTACCTTACTGATGTCTAATCGCGCAAAGCATTTGACAGGCAATTGACTTTGGTCAATGTACGCGCAAATGTGACCATTGAGGAGACGTAGACGTCTGTGCGTGTCTGTCTGTGTGGTCACAGAGTGCATTTTACCCAGACGAGTGACACCCAGACCAAACAAAAGCCTGTTTGACGTTCCATTTCGCTCATTTTGAGCTCAAAACCTCTCAGAGACAAAAAGACAAGCCGGAGAGGCAATGAATCAAAAAATGACTCAAGGTGGGAAAAACTTTTCTTATAAAGAGGTGCTACAATGTAGTTATCTCACACAGTCTCTGAGACTTTACTGGAGCTGTCACATGACCCAATGCTTCCTGATGAGACACATAAATTCATTTGTTCAAAAATAAGAGCATATAAAAGACGTATTATGATGTTTAACCAGTAGATTCCCATTTTCTCCTGTTCAATCTGATATTTTTTATTCTTGCTTTTCATCACACGTAGGTTGTTAGGAATAGAAACACATGGAGGCTTAAATAAGGACCTTCTCATAGCATGTAATGTTTTTGTGCTAGAAACAAGGTCATCGGTACAAAACCATCAGCATGGCTTTTATTTTTAATTCACATTTTAATAATCAGAAACATCAAACATCTTCTTCCATCAGTAGACAGTTTGACTTTCTTTCTTACTGAGCAAAAAAATCAAAAGTTTATTCATGAATATGCATCAATTATATACTTATAGTCCATCATCAGCACTTTCAAAATAAAATAAATTATTAAAGTTCATCAATATTACATTAAAAATGACATGCAACCTACAAATCTGTGCAACAAAATTTATATAAAAAATATAAGGCCATTGTTTGAATATAAATAAAAACTGAATATTTAAGAAAAGCATATAAAAGAAAATAACATATTAAAGAACTTTGTTTTTACAGTGTTTATGTATCTTTTATGTAGTTTTTGTTTTACATCGTACATCAATTTTAAATTTTTTGTAGTTGTCACATTCTATTTTTATGTTCAAATTCATATCTATGTAGATTTAAACATCATCCAAAAAATAAGGATGGATGATATGAGGATATTACAGTGGGAAGGGTTAGACTTAATAAAGATCAACCAAAGCAATCTGATTATTGTTTATAAGATACATACTATGCATTACGCCATTACATATTACACAAACATTCCTCAGAAGTTCTGGTCCATGTTGACATGATAAAACTCCTGATCCCCTACATCCCAAAGGTTCTGGACTGGACTCAGATCTGGTGACTGTGGAGGTCACTGGAGTCCAGTGAACATGTTCTAGAAACCAGTTAGAGATGATCTGAGCTCTGAGACATGGAGCATCATCCTGCTGGAAGCAGCATCAGAAGAGGGTCCACTGTGGTCATAAAGGAAGGTTAAACTAGAATCAGATAGGTCACTAAGGGGGTCAAAATGGGACAAGAAAATGTCCCCCACCATCACACCACCATATAGAACCATTGATACCAGTGTCATGAGTTGTTTTCCTGCGCTTCCTGTTTTATTTTGGTAGTCTCTCCTCTTGTTTCTGTTCCACTTCCTGTCTGTCATTTCCCCACGCTGTTTGAGTATTTAACTTTGCTTTGTCTCTCTATCAGTGGCCAGTTTGTTGTCATCACCACTCTTGTTAAAAGCATTATTACCTTATTTGATCGTTTTGTTTATGATCTTATTTTTGGATTACTTTCTTGCCTCTTGTTTTTGGAGTTTTGTTGCTGTTTCGCAAACCTTACTAAAGGCTTGTGGGTTTTTATACTTATGGATACTGCTTTTGAGTTGTCCTCCTACACACCCTGACAACCAGGCAGGATGGATCCACGGATTTATGTTGGCACCAAATTCTGACCCGACCATCTGAATGTTGCAGCTGAAATTGAAACTCATCAAACCAGGAAGCATGTTTCCAGTCTCTTCTTGTCCAGTTCTGGTGATTCTGGGTTAATTGTAGCCTCAGTTACCTGTTCAGCTGTCAGGAGAGACATCTAGTGTGATCTTCTGCTGCTGCAGTCCATCTGGTTCAAGGTTTAACACATTGTGGATCAGAGATACTGGTCTGGTTGGAACCAGTGATCGTTTGAGCTCCTCTCTGCCCAGTCTCCTCTGAATCCAATGAGGCATTTTCATCCACACTAGTGCTCACTGGAAGTTTTCTCTTTTTCAGACCATTCTCTGCAAACCCTACAGATGGTTGTGGGTGCAAATCTCAAAAACCACAACACATTTCAAGACTCCTAGAAGTTCAGTTTGACGTTCTCTTCACCAGTCTGGAGTTACTGTGCTGTGATTGGCTGATTTAATTGGTGTAACTAATTAAGAAGTCAGTGAGTTTGATTGCTTTTCTCAGATACTTGTAAAATAATTGATGAAAAAAGTACTGAATATGGTCGAAACCATAAGAACTAGGGTCAAATTTCAGTGGCAGAACAAAACACATGAAGTTGTGTTGAAGCGGTGAGTTAGTAAAGATTGAAATGTCCACCTGCCCCGTAGCTAAACGAAGAGACAGCAAACCTCCAGCCGCATCAGTGGATAACACATTATGACAACGTGGATAAGAAGGCGCTTACAATGCAATTACACCCAGGAGAACACACACACTGACACAGAATGAACACACTGGACCCCTTCGACTTTAGGGATGAAGGGAGCAGGATCCATACCCCTCCATCGGCCACATTAATAGGATTAGGAGCAGCCTCAGGAGGACATGGCAGGCCAAGTCCAACGCTCCGTTTGACACCTTTTGTCCGCGAGCCCTGAGACGCAGCTCGCAGCAATAGGATGAGGGACAAAAGCTTTTGAACGTTGTGTTGTAGCTACAAATATATCCCGATGGGGAACGCTGAACCTCCAGCTCCACAGCAGATAAAACCAACAGACGTTTGACAACTTTATCAGTTTCTTAAATTGGATTCAGAGAAAATCCTGATGACTAAATGATGCTGATTTAAAGTTACTATTTAGTTCAAATGGGAACAATTTAGGAACAAAGTCCTACATCAAAAAGATAAAAATGGCATTAAAAAAGTGTAAAAGCACATTTGCTATATTAAAACAAGCACGATTCATTTCTATTTGGATGTTCTGCTGCGCTGAGACCAGGCTGCAGCTCGTCCTCGGTTTGAGCGTTTATTGACATGCTCAGCGATCTCCTCACATCCCGTGCCATCACGAAGTGACAGAGACCTTCTCTGTCCTCGCTCCTCCCAGTGCACTCTGGGAGCTCGACCAAAACCAGTTTTATGACCGAGAGATGCTGACACTCACTTCCTGTCGAGAACAAGAGAGACGAGGTTTTAGGTCATCAGTAGCACACGCATCATGCAGGTTCTCTATATGATGTAATGGATTCATGTAAAGTTAAATTTATGATGTCTAAAATCCAAGTGTCATTATGTTTGGTGTTTATGGTCAGATGCTGCAGACTCCTGTCTTCTTGGAAAGGATTTGCATGATTATCCCACCTTACCTGCAGATTTATCTTGGTTTCACATGCCAGAGAGGTTCTGTTGGGTTGAGGTGTTGATGAGGTCATGACAGGATTTTTCTGAAGCGTCCTTTCTTGTCTCTTCTAGTTAAAATGCTTTAGGATGTTGATTCTTTAAAGTGTAAATCTTCACCCCAGAGGAATGACAGAATCTGAGTTTCAGTTTGAAGTTTTCCTCAGGATTGTTTTTTAACACCCCACCTTTGGGTGACACGATTAGTTAAAAGTATCACAAATTGTAGTTTCAGAGTCTGGTCCTGATGTCACCAGGAAGTCAGCATTTATTTTCTTTAGATTTTCTGAGTGATTCAGGTTGATTTACTGAACTTTTATTGTCATTTTCCTTTTAGTGAGGTATTCTTTCTGATTCCCTCATTAAAAAAAGCCTGATCGGTGAAGCGTTGCACTGATATTTGTCCTTTAGTCTTCTCTCATCTCCACTCAGGAACTCTGTTTCTCGGCTTTTCTCGGTAGCTAAACTCATTTGAGAGTTATGCTGCATTCAGTTTGTCCTCGGAGGTCTGAACTCGATACTGGGAATGACGTCACACCAGAGTTACAAGCGTTCAAGTTTGCAAAGTCAAAAAAAGTCAGGATACCAAAGTCAAAAGTTGTCAGAAGATATAAAGTACTACACGTAATTCTGAACTTAGACACATCCAAACAAGCAGATCTTGCAAAATAAACTTTTCAAGGCATTAACTGTTCTTGTGAGGAGCCGCCATCTTTTTTTCTCAAAGTCGGAGCACAAAAAATTCTCTGACTTTTCGAGTGGGAAGTCCGACTTTGGGGTGGCGTTCAATTTGATTTTTCCCACTCGGAAGTCGGAATTTCCGAGTTCCGACAACAAATTGAACGCACCATTTTAAACATTTTCATTAAAGAATGATGAGGCTGATGAGTTTTGTGAAACTTAAGATATTTATCCTTTATCTGATCAGTTTCTCTAAAACAGCTGTAGATTTGTGCTTGACTGACTCAAACTACAGCTACTATTTAATATTTATGAACCTTTATTTTACCAGGTAAAGTCCCATTGAGATTCAGAATCTCTTTTTCCAGGGAGTCCGGGAACATACAATTTATAACAACACCACTAAAATGACCAAACAATGAAGTCAGATGTTTATCTGATGATTGTCAAATGTTATAATGAAAAGCTTTTACAAAAAAAGAAACATCACCATGTCATTTTTCAAATAAAGAAACATTTTAAAGCATCTTATGGGGCCTATATGGAGTTTTCTAGTCATTTGGGGTCAATTTGACCCAGCACAAGGGTTAAACCTGTTTAGATGAAATTTGGTTGTTTGGTTTCAGATAAAGATGAAAAGAAAATCAATGAGACGTTTTGAAAAGTCTTCATTTATTATCACAAGGGACAATAAAATCAGCTTCTATTGTGGAAATATTTGCTCCCTTTTTCTTTTCTTTAACTGGATTTAGGTTTGAGTATTTACAGCAATAAAATGTTTTATTTAGTTGTTGAATCTCAAACTGTTAACCCTGTTCTGTTTCAGTTATAATTTCCAATACTTCATTTTTTTCAGCACATTTAGAAAAAGGCAGATTCTGTGGTCACAGTTTTACTGTTGATCAAGGAGAAATGAGACAAAGTACTTTTAAAATGAACTGCATGTTAAATCACAAAAACAAAAGACAGACTCCAGATCATTAAACCTCTCAGAAACCTCTTCCTGTTGATGCAGCTGTTAAACGAATATCTGCTTTAAACCAACTCAGACTGATGGCTGCTGGGAGATTCATGAAGCGTCTGAAAAACTTTACTTGTCTCAGGTGAATTGACTTACTGTCACTTATGTAATGGACAAATCAAGACTTTTTGCTCCCATTGCCTTGTTGGACCTCCAGACCTACTGAATGTCATTTAGAATTGGCCTACAGAATAAAAGATGAAGAAAAACTACTGATTGAATCAAAAAGTACTCAAAACAATCAAATCTAGTATAAATGATTAAAATCAAATATGCTGAATGTGATGTATTTGGCTTTCAGATGATTTAATTAAAAATACATCTTGTACTTTTAGTGGATTTTATAAAATGTGCAGCAGATGTTAACTCAGTGTTTAAAAAAAATCTCATCCAAGCGCAGAAGATAAAAAAAATTCTGATAAATCAATAAGAGCTATTAAAAAAGGAGGGAAATCGTCTGAGAGGCAAAGATTTCAGAATGAGAGCCACTTACAAAGGAGACTCTCACAGAAAGAAAAACCTTTATTTTGAAGGCAGCCCATTAGACAAGTCCTTTTAAAAAAAGTTGTAGTGAAAAAACATTTTGAACGTCTGTTTGGGGGAAAGAGGGTGGACACAAAAAAAAAGAGCGGTGCATGTGATTAGTGGACGGGGCTGGACAGGGTCCGGGCCGGGCAGACGGACAGAGAAAACGGAACATTTACCTTGAACTCCACTCGTCTCGTCTCTGGGGCGGGGTCAGGTATTGTAGCCGGGTCTGACAGGGTCAGGAGGGGACAAGAAGGGGAGACAAGGGGAGGCGGGTGTGGAGAGAGGACAGGGGGCTGCCCCCGGGGTCGCGGGGTGCTTACCCCATCAGGGGCCAGTGGGGGGATGGAGGGAAGATATTGGCAGATTTCTGTTGTGTGCAGATGCTCAATATGCAGATGTCTAATCGAATTGTGCGACGATGAATTGGTTCCCCCTCCTGATTTGCATCAGGACAATCCCTGGCTGTGGCTCAGGGGTCAGTGGAGTTCCCCTGGACAAAATGAGCAGCCGGCTGCAGACGCCCCTGAGAACGTGTGAACTTGAAGGAGACTTTACTTAATGACAAGGATATTGATTGATTCAAATGTCTGTCTGTCTGGGAGAGCGTCTGACATCTGTCTTTCCTCTGAGGAGGTTGTTTTTCAAAGCTTAAAGGAAAAGAAAACATTTATTGTTTTTTGTTGTTTGGATTAATCCTGGATTTAAACTGGAATTCTGCTGCTTTGGATCAAACTGGACATGTGTGAGAGGTGTCTCATCGGTAGATTATTAGATAAGTAATTCATTATGTTGTAAAAATACACAAATTTCACGTATAATGCCCAACCACAAACCTAATATTGCTAATATACCTTAAAGTTTTGTGCCAAATCAAATCATTTAAATAAAGAATTCAATAAACTTTGATACAATCACCTTACATTGTGTTCTAATCCTTGTAAAAGATACATGGATCCTAAAAGTGGTTTGAGTTTTATGACATTTAAGATTTGTGTCTTCAGGAAAAACAGTTTAGTGACTTTTATTCCCCTTCAGTCTGAATCAGTTCCTCAAGCAACCAAATCAGGAAGGTTTCTCTGAAAAATATGAGCTGCATTTAAACAAACAGGACTCTGATCAGAGGAAAGGTAAGAAAACTGGACGTTTGAAACATCACCTACAAATTTAATCTTTTAAAACGTCCTCCTTAGAAGAACATTTCTTCTAAGGATAAACTTTCCACTTTAAAGTCCAGTCATCTGTGCTTATCTGTAGATAAAATAGCAAGCAAATTAATTCATATATCTTTTAAAGTAAAAAAATGTGAAGTTTAATTTGGACAAAACAAGAGAAGATATCCTCTTCAGGCTGGAATGAAACATATTTATGAAGGAAGTCCATAGAAAATAAAACTGTTTTAAAAATAACTTGTTACATTTCCCCTAAATATATGAGTCAATATTAATAAAGTAATGTGGAAAATCTTTAGTGATTATAATCTTTTGATAGAATTGTCCTAAAATGGTCAACTAAACTAAATGTATGCAGTTTAGCTCATTCAGTAAGTTGTAAGAATAAATAAAGTTGTTAATAAATAACAAAAACATGAATCTGAGTCTGAGAAAATCAGGAAGAATCCTGTTATAATACATTAAACTAACTAAACATGCTGTTTTTTAAAAAAGCTGCATGATTTCAAAGCTCAAGTTAAAACGTCACAAAAACGGTCAAAGTGTGAAAACATGATTTGTTTGATGGGAAAATTCATAATTATTACGCCCTCTAGTGGTAAAGTTAAAAACTACACACTTTGAGCCACTAACTGTTCTCTTTGGGAACTTTGTAAAAATAATTTAAATTTCTGCTGCTGCTAAAAACCACAAACATTAACAGCTGAATTTAAAGAACATGAAAGATTTATTGTTGTAAAATAAAACTGCAGCGGATCATGTGATCAGTAGTTTAGATGTTTCATGAAGGAAACCCCTCTGAAAATCAGCTGTTGGACTTTCTTGCTCCTTGGTTATGTAAAACAAAATAAAAATCTTTTTAAAAACTTTGTGAACACGGTGCTCTAAAACACAACTCTGCATCAGATCAGTTTTAACCTGTGATTGGCTTAATCAGCTCATAGAGTTAAGATGATTTATACTGAATATAGTGCCTGGAAGATCATCTGTTTCAAAGGTCAACCGACATTGTGACAGTCCTTGTCTTTTATCCTGGAAAATATTTTTTCATAACAATCCTGTGTTTACAGCATCTGTCCATAAACTAACCTCTCCAGCTGTAGAACTGTCAGCTTCCTCCCGCATCCTCATCTCTAAGACGTCTCCAGGAAAAAGAAATGACTTTTAGTCATATTTTATTCATATTTCTACTATACAGACTTTGATGATTAACGAATAACAAGGAATGTTTTTGATTAATTTAACCAGACTTGATTGCTTATGATTAAGTCAAAATACTTGAAAATTGTTAAAAATTTTGTACCTTAACTGAGAGTACAAATTTTTACTCTTGTAGTTTGTACCTTTTACTAGTCAAACCTGTACCTACGGGTACGAATTTGTACCCTATAGGGTACATATTTATGGATACAACCCCCCAGTTAAAGGTACAAAATTGTACTTTTGAGGGTACCACCCCAGTGACGACAAAAGGTACAATTCTGTACTTTCATTTCTGACAGTGTATAAAACAAAAAACTTGAACGCAACTAAATGACTTCAGTCTAAAACATAACCTTCTCATACAGAGAGGTTTTGTTTTAATTTGGAATAACCTCTCTGGTGGTCCCTCATAGAATAAAACGACAAATTCATAAGAAATCACTGCTCAGCATTTTCATAATGTTTCTCCATGATTTCCATTTTAAGCCCTTCCTTTATGATTTATTTAACATGTTTTTATTTCCTCTTCAGAAATATCTTCTTGTTAATAACCTGTTTTCTTGTTTAACAGGAGATGTGAACATCACTGTGTTCAGGATGAATTTGCTGATCTGGTTTCAGGATCTGGTTCGAGTCTCTCAGAGAGTTCAGGGAGGTTTTCAGGACCTGTAAAATTCAAAATAGCCTTAATCTACTAACACAAGCAGATTGTTGGATCACAGATTAAACAAACATAAAAACCAAGACACTAACAGGAAAACAGTGTGGGAAATAAAAGAAAACCCTTGAAATACAACATGCAAGCTGTTGGTCTAAAATTAAACAAGCAAGAGAAAATAATTTTATTATTATGTGTAAATTTAAATATGGTATATTTAAATCAGGCAGTTAGCATTGGTTATAATAAATACAGATCCACTGAGTTTCTCACCTTTCTTCTTTTTATACAGAATGAATCCAACTACAGTAACAACGACGACACTAAGAACAACCAGACCACCGATGATGGAGGAGCTCATAGAAGAACTCCCTGTTTGGGAACAAAGAGAATTTTTAAATGGTCCCTAAAACTTATTTGTAATTTTAATAACAATAACTGATCTTCTGATATTAAACGAGATGATTGGGTCATACAATCTGAAGAGAAACTAAATAAAGAGTCTGTTCTTTACCTTTATGGTTCGATCTGATCCTAGTTGGGTCCAGTTTGGTCACGATGTCACTTTGGACACCAGAGAGCTGAAACACACAGTCATATCGACTCCAGTCTTCAGCTGAGACAGATGAAATGCTCAGGTGAAGACTCATCTGGAAGGTTCCATCAGGGTTTGGGAGAAGTTCTCCATGTTCCACACCTTCATCAACCTCCTCTCCATCTCTCCTCCAGAACATCACAGCTCTATCAGGGTGGAAACCTGTAGCGTGGCAGGTGACTGGAGAGGAGGGAGTCTTCTGGAGGAGAGACACTGATGGGAGAACTGGGGAGAAGTTTTAATAAAGTAAGATGTTTTATTATATTAGATAACTATTGATAATTTAACTACATGTCATCCTATGAGACACCAGAGGTCTTCAAAAACTTTTTTCAATAAGTAAACAATATGTCATTTACTATAACTTTTCGTTTTCCTATATATTTACATTGTTTATCAAAAATGATACCTAAAATAACCAGATTTATGTTATTTAAAAAGAAAATGGAAGTGCAATTTTACCCTTTTTATGCAGAAAACTCTTTAAGATGTTTGAATACCTCTTCAGCCACAGAAAACAGTCTGAGGTCAGGACGTTCTTACAATGCCCATTTTTTACTGTATTTTTATTCCACTCTTGTTTGATGATTTCAGCATCTGGGTTTAAAGCGATCCATGTTGTTGTCTCCATATCCAGAGACAGGAAGTCTTCTCCGTTATTGGCGTACTTCTTAAAACTAACACCTTCTTCAGTCTCATCGTCCCACTCACAGCTTGAAATCTGCTGGACAACATGAACACCTGAGGAGGAGAAACAGATGACCTTTAACATCCAACTCATTTAGACCTGATTGATTTTAATTCATAGATACTTATATTGTCTCATTTAAATTTTTACATTCATGCAAAATCTCATTAAAGCAGGTGACACCTGAGAGGTCACCTGGCCCACCCTGGACAGATCACCAGTCCATTACAGGGCCACATAGAGACAAACATTCACAGCTTTAGTGACAATTTAGAGTAGTTAGTAACCTAACATGTTCCTGATGTTTTGATCTGTGGGAGGAAATGGGAGGAAATGCATTTACAGGAACGAGATGCAAGTATGAGTTTCCTCTGTAGCGTAGATCCTTAGAGACAGGGTGAGGAGAACCGCTGCTCCTCCATACCGAGAGGAGCCAGTTGAGTTGGTTCGGGCATGTTCACAATTTACAGTTATGTTGTAACTGTAAATTGTCCCTAGGTGTGAGTGGGTGTGTGACAGCTCCCCACGACCCTCTGTGGAGGATGAAATGGGTACAGAAAATGGATGGATGGATATTCTGACAACGCATTACGTCTTTAATAAATGACAGAATGTCACTGAATTAGTTTTGAGGTAAAATTTAACAAAACGTTTCCTTTAAAGAAGCAGGAAAATGAAAATGATCAAACCAGGAAAATTATTTAATCTGACGTACCTTCAGTTTGAATTGATGGCTGCTTGAAACTCTGAGCATATTCCTTGAAGGTCGAATGGTAAGAGATGGCCCTCCTCACCTCAGTTTCCAAGTGCTGCGGATCGTGTTTGAATATTTCTTTAACCCACTCCTGTAGGAGTTTTGCCGTTTCCATGCTGCTGTCATAATAAGCCATCGTTACCTCGTCCACACTTGCTGTTACTGTATATTCTGGGACATTCGGGATTCCGAACGACATCATGTGGTGATAACTCAGAGAGAGTTTTTCTGTAGGACAAACAGAACGTTACAGATTTATTTAACAGACTGATTTATTATGTTTCAGAGCATGAAGGGAAATGTCACTAAAACCTTGTTGATCAGTTTTTCATCATTTCCATGTTTTTACATCACTCATCTCCATTGGTCATCTTCCACATCCATCACTAGTTTTATTAATACATTTTTAATAAACGGTAACAAAAAGAGCTTGTGACCTGTGACCACACAATTTATTTTATTCACTGTCAAAAAGGTTTCTGTTCTGTTCTGCAGCGTGACAGTAGCTACACCCCAAAGCAGATATGATCATTTATGCTTCAGAATATCTAAGGCTGGTATTTAATGTTTACTACTCCAAGTATTGTTTTAAATAACGATAAATCTACCACAGAAACATGAAATCCTTTATTTATACAAATGTTATACCAAAAACAACTTTCCTTTCATTTGGGCTGTCTAGCTTTAATTTAAACATAAAAAACAAAACAGACTTTTAAAAAGTGTTTCTTTCCGTGTCCTGTCCAGCAGTATAACAATCAGAGTTGATGTCAGAAACAAGCCCTACAGATTCACTATTATAACGCTCCACCTGTAAAAAAAAAAACAGTTTAAAAGTAAAGAGCAGTCTGATATAAACTTCTTCCCTTCCTCTACTCTTCTTCACTCTCTGTGCACTTCCCTCTATGCTTTTATTCTTTTCCTACAGTCACCCTGTCTCCTCTGGCAGAGCCTGACTAGTGTTCTTCTCTCTCAGTAGTTTGTTGTTGGCCTCAATGCTAACTTCTTTGGTAGATGATCATTTAGTCACTTTGGATAAAAGCGTCTGCTGAATACATCAAAATTAACATTAGAGAACAAAACCTCCTGAATGAAAACCAGCGTCTCACCTGCAGATGCAGAATAAACAAACAGCAGCAGCATCAGGACTGTCATCCTGCTCTGAGAGCTGAAGAACTGAGCTGAATGTTCAAACTGAAACTAAGTTTTGGTTTTCTTTATGAAACCCAGTCGACCCCTCTGTGCGTCAGCGACTTGGAGAAGACCCTCTGGACTCAGTGTTGTGTCTGGATTTAGGTTCAGAGCAGAACAAGTTCAACACAGGATTCAGGACTGTGTCAAAACCTTGATGGCTTTTATTTTCCAGCACCTTACGGGCAGCAAAAGGAAAGTCACTTTTACCAACTGATCAACACACTGACAATGATCAAATAACAGAAAGTTAAATGTTTAATGTAACACTTCCTTTAGTTTGGATTTATCCATGAAACAAACTAAACTATGAAGGGAAACTCCCATTGTGCAACTTAGTTAACTGTGCTGAAGACAAACTGCACACACTGCTCTAAAACATCACAACAGTTTAAATCTAACTAAAGTTAAACAATCAATGGGTTTGTTGAACAATAATCAGCAGTATTAATGTTTCTACATGTTTTAATGTAGGACAATGATCAGAATGCTTACCTTACCTAACGGGCAGCAAAAGGGAAGTGAGGAAAATATGATGATGTCCTGCCCAAAACATCTCTAAACTACGGTGCCCTTCAAAGGACAAAAAGCATAGAGGCTGCATTCTTTAGGCCGCGGACAGCGCAAAAGCCATCTATTGGCCGATGAGAGTCACTACCTTACATTTACGGTCCATAGAGGTGTGTCAGATTTTGGCTCATTCTCACCAAGCCAAGTTTTTGTTCCCTGTTTAAGAGCACTGAACATCATTTATTGTCACAGTTTTTCTCACAACCGATGGAGCACCTGTCCCTTAAGCTGCACAGGTTTTGCAGCTTCAGGGACAGGACGACTGGTTTCAATCGAGGAAAAAATGAATGCTGCCAAATACAGGGACATCCTGGACAAAAACCTTCACCAGAGTGCTCAGGACCTCAGACTGGGCTGAAGGTTTACCTTCCAACAGGACAATGACCCTAAGCCTAGGTTGTCAAACTCCAGTCCTCGAGGCACTGTGTCCTACAAGTTTTAGAACTTATCCTGATTCAACACACCTGAATCTTTTGTTAAATTACATCTTCAAGAAGTCCTCAAGCTCTACTGATTGCAGATCTCCTCCATGTCTCAAGCTCTTTTAATTCGTCTAGGTAAGTTTCAGTAGCTTGGAAAAAAACAGCTCCTAGGGTAGTGTCTTAATTGGTCAAGGCAACCTATGAAAATCTTCAAAGGTTGATGTTACATCACAAACCTCTTGTTCTTTACCCTCCATGGAAGAACTCACACACAGAAGGGAATGTCCACAATGTCACTTGATCTAGTTTTGGTAATTTATTTAGCAAAGCATTTAGCAGGAGCAGGAAACACATCAGAGGTTAAGAAGCCACTCATCCTGACCTTCCCTATCTCTGAGAGCTGAGGCCTTCACACCAATTGAACTCTTTCTGGGTGCAGAATCTTGAGTAGAACTCTTAATTAATGATCCAATCTTCAGTTGCTTCCTTTGAATCCTTTTTGACGTTGGATGGAGAAAAGGAGCAGAACACCTTACTTAGAGATGGCTGCAACTTTTCGGTTTGACCTCAAACCCAAGTCAAACCCAAACCCAACAAATGAGAAATAAAATCATGGAGTCTAAAGACAGAATAAAATAGTAGCACAGATAAGAACACCATAAAAATCAGGCAATAGAACAAGTAAGAAATAACATTGAGTCTAAAAAGAGAATAAAATCATGAAACCAATAAGAACACAACAGACTAAAATCAATGATTACTAAAAGCGAGGGAATAAAAACAGGTCTTGAGTCTAGACTTGAAGAGTTCAGCAGAGGGAGACTCCCTAATGTATAGCAGTAAGGAGTTCCACAAACGAGGAGCAGCAACAACAAAAGCCCTGTCACCTCTAGTCCTGCATCTAGAGCGAGGTACAGAAGTTCAGTTGACCAGAGGACCTGACAGCTCTGGTCTGGCAGTAGTGAACACACTGGTCAGATAAATACAAGGGAGCATTCCCATGCAACGATTTAAAAACCAACAATAACATTTTAACCTTAATTCTAAAACTAACAGGTAGCCAATGCAAGGAAGCTAGGATAGGGGACACAGAGTCAGACTTCCTAGCTCCAGCTAGGAATCGAGCAGCTGCATTTTGGACCAACTGCAGCCTCCTAATTAGGGATTTGTCGATTCCATAAAAGAGAGAGTTGCAGAAGTCTAGACGTGAAAAAATAAAAGCATGAGTTGCATTCTCCAAATCCCTCCTCGATAAAAAAGGTTTAACCTTGGATAAAAGCCGAAGTTGAAGATAACAGCTCTTAACTACTGAGCTAACATGCCTCTCAAATGAGAGGTCACTGTCAAAGATGACCCCCAGATTACGGACATGCTGTTTGCTGAAGTCAGCAAGAGAGCCGATGAGCTCAAGGCCCAGTTGAGCTTTTGTTGGAGGACCAGTCACTAAAAGTTCAGTTTTATTTTGGTTCAGATCTAAAAGATTTTCAGCCATCCAAGCTCTTAGTTCAGATAAGCAGTCTTTAAGCTGGCTTATTCCAGAGCTACTAACAGGAATATAAACCTGAGTATCATCAGCGTAGCAATGAAACGGAAGGTTAAACTTTCTGAAGATTGCTCCAATAGGGTTGAGATAAATCGATCACTTTAATCATCATAATCCTGTCTGCTGGTTCAGTGTTTATTCCTGACCTGTGGTTTTACCAACTTTATGTTTTCCTAATCTTTAGCTGGACTCTGTTCCTCATTTCTTGTGAGCTTCAAGCTGTTTCCTGTTAAAGCCTTGGTTCCTCTTTACAGCAAACACATCTCAACTCACAACAATTATCCCAACTTTGATTATTTGAATGATAAAGCTAAAGATTCCTTGGTTATAATACCTTTGACCTTTTGACTGAATCGTTTTACTTCTTTGAATCTGGTTCGTTATCATAATGCCCTATTTTACCTTCAGCTCACTCTTTGATGTTTATCCTAATAAACTCTTGTCTATTCCTTATTTCTTGATCTATGCCTCACTCTTCTTAATGTTACCCAACTTCTCTTTTTCTGAGATGCTTCCTGACATCTATTATTGAGGTCTATGACTCATGTCTGTTTATCATTTTTGCCTTTGACCTACATTTGTTTGTCTCTTTAACTTCCTGTAATAATTAAAACCCTTTAGGTCACTCTGATTACATTTGTAATATCATCTGAAAAGAGCTCGGAATCCTTAAATCATGTGATTATCACAGAACATGATATGATCAACACAACCAGTCATTCACATTAATCAACATAGAAATCTGAAAGTGTCCCATGTTTTCCATCTGTTTTTTTACCCCGTGTCAACAATTTATAGAACGAAAACATTAATACAACCAAACAGTTTTATTCTAAAGTTTTGCAAAAAATAAACCTGTACTCTACAAAATAATCAACAGCATTTTTAATCAATAGACAAACAGGAGTTGACATTTCTGATTTAAAACTTTAAGGAAATAAAATGACAAGTTCATTAAAAATCACTGCTCAGCATTCTTAGAAAGTTTCACCATGTTTTCCATCTAAAACACTTCCTTTATGATTAATTTGACATGGTTTCATTTCCTCCTCAGAAATATCTTCTTGCTATTTATTTAAACACCAGTAGAATAACCTGTTGTCTTGTTTAACAGGAGATGTGAACATCACTGTGTTCAGGATGAATTTGTTGATCTGGTTTCAGGATCTGGTTTGAGTCTCTCAGAGAGTTCAGGGAGGTTTTCAGGACCTGTAAAATTCAAAATATCCTTAATCTACAACACAAGCAGATTGTTGGATCACAGATTAAACAAACAAACCAAAAACACTAAGACACTAACAGGAAAACAATCAAAGAAAACCATAGAAATACTTACAACGTGCAAGCTTTTGGTCTGAAATAAAACAATCAGGAGAAAATTATTTTATTATATTTGATTATTATTATCATAGCATTGGTTAGAATAAAATCAGACCCAATGAGTTTCTTACCTCTTCTCTTTATCTCTGTATCTTTTTATACAGAATGAATCCGATGAATAAAACTACGATAACAACGACACCAAGAACAACCAGACCAGTGATGATCAGTTTAGAATGACTCTCTGTTTGGGGACAAAGAGAACGTTTAAAGATGAAAAAGAATTTGGAACTTTTTTTTAGCAAATTATCAACTAAAGGTGTCTGAGGTGGAAATAAACAAAATGATAATAATGGTCCCTAAAGCTTATTTGTAATTGTAATAATAATAACTGATCTTCTGATATTAAACAAGATGATTGGGTCATAAAATCTGAAGAGAAACTAAATAAAGAGTCTGTTCTCTACCTTTAGGGTTCGATCTGATCCTAGTTGGGTCCAGTTTGGTCACGATGTCACTTTGGACACCAGAGAGCTGAAACACACAGTCATATCGACTCCAGTCTTCAGCTGAGACAGATGAAATGTTCAGGTGAAGACTCATCTGGAAGGTTCCATCAGGGTTTGGGAGAAGTTCTCCATGTTCCACACCTTCATCAACCTCCTCTCCATCTCTCCTCCAGAACATCACAGCTCTATCAGGGTGGAAACCTGTAGCGTGGCAGGTGACTGGAGAGGAGGGAGTCTTCTGGAGGAGAGACACTGATGGGAGAACTGGGGAGAAGTTTTAATAAAATAAGATCCAAAAAAGGGTTTTACATAAAGGCAACTGGACTTATTTGGTTCTTTGAAGACGTTTCGCTGCTCATCCGAGTAGCTTTGTCAATTCTGTCTGAAGTAAAGGAGAGAGAGACTTATAAACTGTGCTTATCTTCCTCTGTCTGTGACACACCTCCTTCTACCCCCTTGAGGAGGTGTTCGCTCCACTGTATTCAACTGGAGTCCTGGTGAGGTGTTTTGATTAGAGGCGTGAATTGTCTGGGAGTTAAGTTCAGAGCAGACTGGTAGGTGCTGGAAAGATGAAATCTGAGTCCTCCTCCTCCGTTTAAAGTTGGGTTTTCACGTTTGACATACGTAGATGTCTTCTTTAACTCCTCTCTCAAACCATCGGTCTTCTCTGTCCAAAATGTGGATGTTGTCGTTTTCAAAGGTGTGTCCCTTGTCTTTGAGGTGGACTGCTGAGTCCTGGCCTGATGATGTGGCTCTCCTGTGTTGAGACATGCGCTTGTGTAGTTGTTGTTTTGTTTCTCCAATGTAAAGGTCTGAACAGTCCTCACTGCACTGGACTGCAGAAACATAAACACTGATCTTCTGTTTGGGAGTCTTGTACTTAAGCCTGATTTATACTTCTCCATCTGTGTCGTTACGGAGACACGCAACGCCATTATCCGTCGACGCAAGAGCTCTCCGACAACCTCGCAACGACGGACGGAGTCGAGCTCACTTTTCTAAACATCCGTCGAAAGAGACGGAGAGCGCACGCCTCTGATTGGTCGGCCCAACAGCTCGTGATCATATCCGGCTTCATGCCGCTATCAACAGAGTAGTACAAGTAAAATTTTGTGGAAGCAGATATGGATTAGCTCGAGAAACGTCTGACAGACGAAGTACGAACATTTATATCATCCATCAGTGTCCCTAAAGGGTTAAACAAGAGCTGCATAGTCGTTCGTTGTCTGCCTCGTCCTCACTGAACGGACGGACATTCAGCAGACGCCGCTGTCTCCTCACTCCTGTTTAATTATTTTTAACAACATCATTTGTTCCTCGAGATCAATCTGTTCAAACTCCATCAAAATTCGCTCTCTGTCGGCCATTACTGAACTGAAATAAACAAACTTTGGTCGACCGGACGGAGGCATTACTGCAGAAAAGTTATACGCCCTCTGCTGTCCTGGTGGAGAATTGCTTCACAACACTGACGGAGAAGTAAAAATCAAAAACGTCTCCGTCAATACGTGTGAGCACAAACGTGCTGTCGGAGAAGTATAAACTAGGCTTTAGGATGAACCAGTTTCTGTCTGAGGGTGTTGTTGGGTTGGAACTTTACTGAGATGCTGTGTTTGGAGAAAACTCTTCTCAGTTTCTCTGAGACTCCTGCTACGTATGGGATGACGGTGCTTTTGTGCTTGTTGTCCTTGTCTTTTTTAGCTGCTGTGGAGTCTTTTACAGATTTCTTTCTTGATTTAGCGAAGGCCCAGTTTGGGTAACTGCAGGTCTGGAGAGCTTCTTTGACGTGTTTCTGTTCCTTTTGTTTCTCTTCAGTTCTGGTGGGAATGTTCTCAGCTCGGTGGTGTAAAGTCCTGATAACTGATAGTTTGTGCCCCAGTGGGTGATGGGAGTCAATATGCAGGTACTGGTCTGTGTGAGGAGGTTTCCTGTAAACCTCAGTGCTGAGACTTCCATCCTGTTGAATTTGTACAGCGCAGTCCAAGAAGGGCAGTTTGTTGTTGTGTGCATCCTCCTGGTGGACCTGATGTTTTTATCCACAGCGTTGATGTGTTTGGTGAAGCCTTCTACTTCATGAGTCAGAATCTTGACCCATGTGTCGTCCACATATCTGAACCAGTGGCTCGGTGCTGTTCCATTGTAGGAGTTCAGAGCTTTGTTTTCCACTTCCTCCATGTAGATGTTAGCGACAATGGGTGACGCTGGAGAGCCCCAAGGCACATCCATGTTTCTGCCTGTAGAATTTGTCGTTGTGTTTGAAGTAGGTGGTGGAGAGGCAAAGGACCAGGAGGGCACAGATCTGGTCTGGAGTCAGGTTTGTTCTGTCATTTAGTGAGTCATCTTGTTTCAGCCGTTTCCTAACAGCTTCCACTGCTTCAGCTGTAGGAATACATGTGAAGAGGGAAGTGACGTTGAAGGAGAGGATGGTTTCACCTGGTGCCAGTTTGAGATTTTTAACTTATTTGACAAAATCCACAGAATTTTGCATGTGATGTTGGTTTTTTCCAACTACAGGGGCCAGGCCACAAACTATCAGTTATCAGGACTTTACACCATCGAGCTGAAAACATTCCCACCAGAACTGAAGAGAAACAAAAGGAACATAAACACGTCAAAGAAGCTCTCCAGACCTGCAGGTATCCAAACTGGGCCTTCACTAAATCAAGAAAGAAATCTGTAAAAGACTCCACAGCAGCTAAAAAAGACAAGGACAACAAGCGCAAAAGCACCGTCATCCCATACGTAGCAGGAGTCTCAGAGAAACTGAGAAGAATTTTCTCCAAACACAGCATCCCAGTAAAGTTCCAACCCAACAACACCCTCAGACAGAAACTGGTTCATCCTAAGGACAAGACTCCCAAACAGAAGATCAGTGGTGTTGTTTCTGCAGTCCAGTGCAGTGAGGACTGTTCAGACCTTTACATTGGAGAAACAAAACAACAACTACACAAGAGCATGTCTCAACACAGGAGAGCCACATCATCAGGCCAGGACTCAGCAGTCCACCTCAAAGACAACGGACACACCTTTGAAAACGACAACGTCCACATTTTGGACAGAGAAGACCGATGGTTTGAGAGAGGAGTTAAAGAAGACATCTATGTCAAACGTGAAAAACCAACTTTAAACAGAGGAGGAGGACTCAGATTTCATCTTTCCAGCACCTACCAGTCTGCTCTGAACTTAATTCCCAGACAATTCACGCCTCTAATCAAAACACCTCACCAGGACTCCAGTTGAATACAGTGGAGCGAACACCTCCTCAAGGGGGGAGAAGGAGGTGTGTCACAGACAGAGGAAGATAAGACTCTCTCTCCTTTACTACAGACAGAATTGACAAAGCTACTCGGATGAGCAGCGAAACGTCTTCAAAGAACCAAATAAGTCCAGTTGCCTTTATTTAAAACCCTTATTTGGATTATCATGACCTGGATGACTGAGAACCTTCACCAGAATAAAGTAAGAAGTTTTACTATATTAGATAACTTTTGATAATTTAACTACATGTCATTCTGAGATGCCAGAGTTCTTCAAAAGCTTTTTTGAATTATTAAAGACAAAAAAAACAAACAAAACAAAAACAATTGTATAGCTTTATGTCATTTTACTATCAATGTACTTGAAGTTTTCCTTACATTGTTTATCAAAAATGATACTTAAAATGACCAGATTTGTGTTATTTAAAAAGAAAATCGAAGTGCAATTTTACCCGTTTTATGCAAAAATCTCTTTAACGTGTTTGAATCCGTCTTCAGCCAATGAAAGCACTGTGAGATCATCTCATTCTTCTTATGTTCAATTTGTACTGTATATTGATTCCACACTTGTTTGATGGTTTCAGCATCTGGGTGTAAAGCGATCCATGTTGTTGTCTCCATATCCAGAGACAGGAAGTCTTCTCCGTTATTAGCAATCTTGATAAAACCAACACCTTCTTCAGTCTCATCGTCCCACTCACAGCCTCCAATCTGCTGGACAACATGAACACCTGAGGAGGAGAAACAGATGACCTTTAACATCCAACTCATTTTGACCTGATTGATTTTTATTGACAAAAAAAAAAATGATTTAGAAAAATGCCCCTATATTTGATAGATACTTATATTGTCTCATTTAAATTTTTATAATTACGTTATTCAAAATCTCATAAAAGCAGGTGACACCTGAGAGGTCACCTGGCCCACCCTGGACAGATCACCAGTCCATCAGGGCCACATAGAGAATCATTCACAGCTATAGTGACAATTTAGTGTAGTTAGTAACCTAACATGTTCCTGATGTTTTGGTCTGTGGGAGGAAATGGGAGAAAATACATTTGCAGGAATGAGATACAAGCAGCTGAAATGAGTTTCCTCAGCTGGGTAGCTGGGCTCAGCCTTAGAGACAGGGTGAGGAGCTCGGACATTCAGGAGAGACTCGGAGTAAAACCACTGCTCCTCCACATCAAGAGGAGCCAGTTGAGGTGCGGGCATCTTGTTAGGATTCCTCCTGGACGCCTCCCCAGGGAGGTGTTTCAGGCATGTCCTGTTGGCAGGAGCCCCCCTGGGTCGACCCAGGACACGTTGGAGAAAGTACGTCTTCAATCTGGCCTGGGAACGCCTTGGGATCCTGCTGGAGGAGCTGGTGGAGGTGGCCGGGGAGAGGACGGTCTGGGACTTCCTAGTTGGGATGCTGCCCCCGCGACCCAAACCCGGATAGGCAGAAAAATGCGAGGCGAGGGCATGCACAGGGAGAACATGCTAACTCCATGCAGAAAGGCTGCAGCACTGAACCTTCCTGTGAGGCAACACGTAACTTGTTCTGCTTTAGTCTTTTTAATATTTATTTTGACATTGTTTTAGTGACACCCTGTGATTTTTATCTGTGGAAGGTGTTTGTTAGTAGATGAGGTAACTGTGGCGTAAGGAAGCTGTGGGATGACGGTGGAGGAACAGACGTTATGAGGCTTTTTGTATTGTGGTTCTAAACTGTATTTTAGACCAGTGATGCCAACTCAGTGACTTTGTCGCTGTTCTTAAAGACTTTACTTTCTGCGCATGCGCGAAGCCTACGTCACTTCCTCTTTTTGCCAACTTAGCGACATTCAAGTCTTTTGAATGAGACAGTTAGCTCTCAGTTAGCCGTTAGCTTTTACCAACAACTTAGCCTCTTTCTCGACTGCTCGGACCATTTAAACAATGGATACCTACGTGTATAAACCTTTTCATACATTATGTATGTATAAAGATGTATTATATACTCGTTAACACCTTAAAAGATACTCTGAACCGTAACTACCGTAAAATACTTCACTGCGAGTACATGCGTTCTGCACATGCGCAGAACCGATCGGGTAGACCTGATCTGTACCGTCCGACTCTGCGCATGCGCAGTAAGGATCGGGCCGTCCTGCTCTATAACTCTTTTTTTTATTTTCTTCGACATTGTATGAAATGTTGTCATTATTGTAAACTTTATAATAAATACTTATTACTGTTAATATCTTAACAGATACTCTGACTCGTAATTACCGTAAAAAGCTTCAGCAGATGTAGACTCACTTTGCACATGCGCAGAACCGATCGGGTTTCCGTTACCGATCGGGCAGTGACAGTCCTGTCAGCTCCGGGAAGCTGTATAACCGTCGGTGTCACTTCTCTCCAGGACCTCGCTAACAACTTTAACACACGTGTATCCATTATCAGAGAGTTAGAGGCGTTTGGTCCTAAAGTGAATGTTCGTCACGGGAGCGCGCATGCAGCTCCTAGAGCGCGCAGCTTCAGTTGTTTCTCAGCGCGACTCAATGGTTTCAGCTTCAATTTTGGTCAATCAAACACTAAAAAACATATTTTTCTGACAGGACTTCAGCAGAGTTTTGCTTTTCTTTAACCTTACAGCTGTTTTCAGAGACTCATCATGTTGTAAATAGTTTTATGGTTGAAACCTGCTGATATGTTCACCTGACTGACCCAAATCCTCCATGGCCCATGACTCAAAGTTACTGTCAATAAAGGATGTGTTGTTTTTTTATACAGGTGACAAGATTCAAGCATTAATATATTTTTCTCCACATAATTTACCTTAAAAATACTTCATTTTCCACATACCCCCAAATACTAGTTTCACCTAAACATGATGCAAAGAAGCCAGCATGCTGTGAGTGGATAATGACAATAAACAGAACTATTACAAATAAATATAAAATGTTATTTTTGTGGTAAAAACATTTTTCCACACAATGATGATTAGATGAATCAGTAACAACTTAAAGTCTGTGTTGATGCTGGGCAGGTTGAAATGTTATTTAGTCTGTTAATGTTACAGAAATTACTGTGAGGTTATTATTATGTGAAGAGCCTTTTTAAAGGAACTAAAGAAAACCTTCCACTAAATACCTTGAAATCAGATGTTTTGATGCTGACTGAATTATGGGATGTCTCATAAGGGTCTGTTTGTTTATGTAGCTTTTAGAACAAAAAATCCCAGTGATTTTCAAAGAATTCACCAGAGAGGAAAATGAAACAAAATCTGATCATTTTAATTAACAAACATGATACGATAACCTTGAACACAATAAAAGTTCAAACCTAGTGTTGCTGATGGAGAACAACAGCTAATATCTCATATATATTATATATATTTAAAAAAATGTTCTCCCTACACATCAGGGAGGGCGGAGCCCCAGCACCCTCTATGGAGCTGCCACCGGGCCCAACTTGATATTTTTTCATGGGGCCCAAAATCCCTGGCGGCCCCCCTGACTGCGCTCCTCTGGCAGCTGTCTCCTAGTCATCCCTAAAGTCAGGACACACACCCACGGCGAAGCTTCTTTTAGTTATTACGGCCCTCGCCTCTGGAACGGGCTGCCAGAGGACCTCAGGACAGCAGAGAACGCTCAGGTTTTTAAGAATAGACTCCAGACCCACCTTTTTAGATTAGCTTTTAAGTGATTATTATTTATTTAGCTTTTTATTCACATTTTATTGGTCATTTTACTATTCATATAAGTTCTCGTTATTTTATATGCTACGCATTTTAATCCTCCAGTGTTTCCTCTGTGGAGCCCTCTGCTTTGGGACTGGTGGTCGGCGGTGGCGGCTCGGGCGCTCCCCGGTAGGGCCCGGGCAGTGGCGGGGTTGCCACCCTCCATACCCGGGTGCCCTTGGTTGGTGTGTTGCTGCTGACCTGGTTCTACAGCTGACGAGGCAGAGGGCCCACTTGATGGCGTGTTGCTCATTACTGGAGCCATTTGAGCTCAACATAGTGTTTACTGTGGTTTTTATGTGTATGCGTGGGTGTATGTGTGCCTGGGAATGGGTTGTGGACTGGGAGGGGAGAGTGTCATAATTGTTCTATGTGTGGGAAAGGGAGAGAATGTGGGTCATTTTAATCTGTCAAGCACTTTGTGTTGCTCGCTCTGGCATGAAAGGTGCTATATAAATAAAGTTTGATTTGATTTGATACTAAGACTTATGTTTTGTTGATTTTTTTATATATTATAGTATTCCTGTAATTTTTTGTTTTTTGTCTTCTGCACCAAATACCAAAACAAATTCCTCGTCAATGTAACAGTTGACTTGGCAATAAATCTGACTCTGATGATAATGCATCCTGATGAGCTTACATTTTCTCCTAAAATAGCTCAATGTTAGTGTTTGTCATCACGAACTTATAATGAGCCATATGAAATGAACATGTGCTGCTGTGACACCCGAACCAGTGTGAAAGCAGACCATAAGATCGTTTGACGACTAGATATGTTAACATTAGCATGTGTGGCTAACAAAAAAACCTCTGCTCCAGGAAGACACCTCATGCTTGGCGCATCAACACAATATATGCAAATTCACAATGTGACATCACAATGTGAATTTGCATATTGGGTTTCCGAACCAAGCTGTAAATTAAGGATAATAAGAAAAAAAATGTAATAAAAGTAACCAGGGAACAGACAGTTTTCATTTTCAGCCTACATGACAGGCTCAGGGGGAACTATTATAATCCATGAAAACCTGAAAAAAAGAGGTTATTGAGTTAACCACACCTTTAATAAAAGACTGAATGTCACTGAATTAGTTTTGAGGTAAAAACTAACAAAATGTCTTTTCTAAAGAGGCAGGAAAATAAAAAGGATCAAACCTGGAAAGAGTTTAATCTGACGTACCTTCAGTTTGATTTGATGGCGGCTTGAAAATCTGAGCTCCTAACTTGAAGTCCTCATGGTAAGAGATGATCTTCTTCTCCTCAGTTTCCCAGTACAGTGGATTGTGTTTGATCATTTCTTTAACCCACTCCTGTACGGGTTTTAATGTTTTCATGCTGCTGTCATAATAAATCACTGTTACCTCGTCCACACTTGATGTAAATGTATATTCTGGGATGTTTGGGATTCCGAACGACAGCATGACGTGAGAACTCAGAGAGTGTTTTTCTGTAGGATAAACAGAACGTTACAGATTAATTTAACAGATTGATTTATTATGTTTCTGAGTTTGTTGTTGGCCTCAATGCTAACTTCTTTGTTACATTATTATTTGTAAGTCACTTTGGATAAAAGCGTCTGCTGAATACATCAAAATAAACATTAGAGAACAAAACCTCCTGAATGAAAACCAGCGTCTCACCTGCAGATGCAGAATAAACAAACAGCAGCAGCATCAGGACTGTCATCCTGCTCTGAGAGCTGAAGAACTGAGATGAATGTTCAAACTGAAACTAAGTTTTGGTTTTCTTTATGAAACCCAGTCGACCCCTCTGTGCGTCAGCGACTTGGAGAAGACCCTCTGGACTCAGCGTTGTGTCTGGATTTAGGTTCAGAGCAGAACAAGTCCAACACAGGATTCAGGACTGTGTCAAAACCTTGATGGCTTTTATTTTCCAGCACCTTACGGGCAGCAAAAGGAAAGTCACTTTTACCAACTGATCAACACACTGACAATGATCAAATAACAGAAAGTTAAATGTTTAATGTAACACTTCCTTTAGTTTGGATTCATCAATTAAACTAAAGTGAAGGGAAACTCCCATTGTGCAACTTAGTTTATTGTGCTGAAGACAAACTGCACACACTGCTCTAAAACATCACAACAGTTTAAATCTAGTAAGTGAAGTTTATTTATATAGCCTTTCACAGATATACATCACAAAGCGCTTTACAATAAATACAATATATAATCTAACCAAAGTTAAACAATCAATGCGTTTGTTGAACAATAATCAGCAGTATTCATGTTTCAGTATTCATGTTTCTACATGTTTTAATGTAGGACAATGATCAGAATACTTACCTTACCTTACAGTCAGCAAAAGGAATGTGAGGAAAACATGATGCGTCCTGCTCAAAAATCTCAAAACTACGGTGCCACACAAATGATTCTGCAAAGGCTAAATTGATCTGAGTCATTCTTTCTTGTTGTTCTCTTTGACCAGACATTTTCTCTTCCTGTCTTTATTTACAGCTGTTTCTCAGCTTCTCTGAACTTTTTCCAGCAGAATCAAGTTTCACAACCAATGTTGAGCTAAAGTTTGTTATTAACTAAACCTGCTTGACTTGTTGTGACTCACATTCAGAACATAACCAAGTTAAATCTGTAGTTTAGAGCAGGTTTTAAAGTGACTCTCATATCTTATTGTCCAGATGCAGCAAAAAAACTTAGTTGTAATGGATGAAATGTCTTCAGTGTTCCATGTGATAAATAAAGAGACTTCCTCTCAGACTGAAATAAAACTTTTTTATTCAGTAATCTTCCAGTTTTCTCCTGAAGCCTGTCAAGATAGAAGAAAGCCCCAGAGAAGAGTCAAAATGAAATGTCAAATAATTCTAATAATGTTTTAAATTATTTACTGGTTAATGACCATATAACAACTATATAATCGTTTGTTTTATTTATGTATTATGTTGTTAGAGAGCAATATAACTAGCCTGGTAAGCCAGACTATATCAAAGTCTGCAGAGCCAAACTGACGGTCTAGTTCACTAGGCTACAATATGACAGTAATACAAATAAAACTGACCCTTCCATTTGCAGATCCTCCACCAGGGGGCAGCAGACATGTATATTCCTCAGATGTCTGTTGGTGTTTTTAGGTTTTGATAATTTAGCTAAAACCAAGATTTCAATCTCTGACAGAGAGTTTTAAACAACCTGCAGCATTTTACCACCAGGGGAAAAACATTCTGCTTCTTTATGACTTTTACATCTGAATCCCCAAATCCTGATCCTCATGTCATGATTTCCTGTCTGTTTGGTTATAGTTTTAGTTTTCTTTGCTCATTGTCCAGTCATTCTGTTTAGTCTAGTCAGGTTTCTTTGTCTTTATTCTAGTTGCCTGTGTTTAGTCTGTCACCTGTGTCCTTAGTCTGTGTTTGGTTATTTCAATGTTCTGGTGAGTTTTCTTTGTTTAGCATTTAGTCCTCCTCTTTTATAGTTTAGTTTATCTGTTTTAGTTAGGCTCCATGTTTTGTGTTATGTTATTTATCATGGCTGATTTCCATTTAGTTCATTGTTCTTATTCATGTTGTGGTTCAGGTTTTAGTTTAGGTCAGTTTAGTTGCCCCTGTGTTGATGCTCCTGTCTTTTTACCCCTCCCAGTAATTATTGTCCCCACCTGTTCTTGTTTGACACCTGTCCCATGCACTCACCTGCTCCTTGTTCCCCTGATTACTCCCTTCAGTATTTAAGCCCTTCTGTTCCATGTCTAGTTGTCGGTTCATCTGCTCTGCTCAGGTCCTGTTCGCTTGTCATCCTAGTTTGTAGTTATATCAAGTCAAGTCTGGTCCTTAGTTCTTTTAATATCTCATTTTTTTTGGATTTTACCTTTCATCTCGTGCTCCTGCTTCACCTGTGCACCATCGGGTCTGGCCTCCTGCCATTCATGTCACCTCATGGCTGACTGACTGCAGGTTTTAGAGGGTTTTCTGCTTCCAAACACCTGATTTAACTGATAAATCAGCAATAAGACTTGACTGTATGCTGATCAGCTGACTGAGTCATTTAAATCAGGACCAGGTGTCTAAAACGGGCTGGACAGTGGGCTTGAAGATCTCTACTGATAAAATCCAATCCAACTTTATTTATAAAACACAATAAAAACAGTGTAGGACCAAAGTAACCTGGCAAGCTAGACTATAGATGTGGATAGCAGAAGTGTCTAGTTTACTAGGCTAGGACCAATGTGCTTCAGTCATAGAATTTAAAAACTATAGGGATGAGCGAGTACTGCATTATCTGTATCTGTATTTGTATCTGTTCAAGCATCTAAATTATCTGTATCCGTATCTGTACTCGGAGTGGGTGGGGTTTAACCCGGAAGTTGGTGTGGTTTGACCGGAAGTGGGCATGGCTTAAATCAGTACATTATTTTAAGTCTGAAATTGATATTGATTGATCAGAATTAGCTATATGTATTGTTTATTTGAAAACTATTTACAGAGCAGCCTCAGAAATTAGATTAAATGTTTTTGATCACAATATTATAGTTGATACCTGTGTGATTGGACTACGTGTCCAGAATAAAGAATACTTACTTATGAAAGGCTGTGTTTTTCAACCTTTTTGGAGCCAATGTACACTTTGTCATTTAAAAAAATCACCACAGGGCGAGGTGGGGGAGTCACAACCCACCAACATTCAGACCATGAAATCTGAGCTCATTGATGTCTGATAAAGGTAGCAGGTTGAATTTGGTCCAATCAAACGTTTTTAACACTAAAACACATTGATCTGTCAGGACTGCAGCTGTTTACTAAGGCTCACTCTGTTTTAATAGTTTTTACTTTAGAAATCTTCTCATCTGATCACCTGACAATAAAGGGTTAGATTTAGTTTACAGGTGACCTGATTAAAGCATAAACTGTATATTTTACCACATCAAATAACTTCAAACTGGATTTTTTTCACCTGTCAAAAAGTGATTGTAGCATCCAGTTTATCTGTAATGGATTAAATCTGCCTCAAAATGACTTTATTTCTCTACTGTTTATTTCACAGCATGCAGGCTCATGTCATCATAGTAAAACTACTTTTGGGGTATTTAGTATTTAATGTGAGTCTCTGAAAACAACTGTAGCCCTCTGATAAAGTCACTGACAGATACATGTGTTTTTAGTGTTGTTTGATCTGTTGAATTTTAAGCTGTCAGTTTACGCTGGGAAAGGCGCGCGCTCTCCCGTTCACTTTATTATAATGAGAGGCGCGAGCCCCGCAGAGTTTACAGGATGGACACGTGATCAGATAACGGGACCTTCGTCCCTCAGTCAAAGACAGGAGGAGTGACTGGAGAAAAAAAAAACAATGAGCCTCTCAGACCGTCAAAAATCGAGTTAAGCTGAGGGTTTTTTACACCTTACACCTTTTTTTTTTTACCAAATCCGCATCACGCAGGATCAATGATGATAACCCGACCCAGTGTCCGTGGCCCCGCTGATCTGGTTTTATGGACCGGTCAGATCAAAGTATGAATTTAAAAAGTCTGGACCAACGCTAGTCCACCAGGAAACGCTCGGGTTCACCAGAGCCAGTCTGGTTGACGCAGAGCCGCAGCGATCGCCTGTCCCCCCGCCTCCTCCTCCTCCAAGCCGAACCAACTCCGAACCACACTCTAGTTTGGTCGATTTCAGGAGGCCCTGCAGGTCCCGAGCAGTGGCGGCCCGTCCATAGGGGGCGCTCGGGCGCCACCCCACCAGTCCCAAGAGGAAGAAGAAGAGAAATAGGGATCACAAAATATAAAAAACTAACATAAAAATAAAACTAAACGAGCCATCCATTATACGTATATACAATAAGTGCTGTATATAATCTGCATTTAGGTGTAGTTTAGAAAGGTTTTCTTACTATTTTTTACTGGACCGATAGGTCGTGTTTCTTTGGGTTCTACTGCGCATGTCTGGACGGGACGCCGTCCCAACATAGCGCATTGTTTTCTGCTCCTGACGCATGCGCACTGGCAAATTTTTCCTGACGCAATTTGTCCTGATTTCATCAACTCAATGGTGAGTGACTTCGTTTGTTTGTTTCTTTTTCTTAATGACTATGTGTCTGTCACGGATTTTCCCATTCAAAAACCCCATAGGCGGAGCTAGCCGCGGCTAGCAGTGCTAAGTCCTGATGAGTGAATTTATACCTTAAATAGCGACATGTGTTTGTTAAGGTGTCTGCCGAATGTTAGAGAAATACAGATACTGCTGATTGAATACGTTGGTTTATGTAGTTTAGCCCGTTTTTCATGCGTTTTCTCTACTTTTCATTAAATTATTATGGCGTTTTAAGGAAGTTTGGTCTGACTGGGTTTGATGGGACTTATCAGTGGATTTGACTTTATTTTGTTGTTAATTCACTTCATTAGTTGAGCTGATTGTCATGACTTGCTTGGTTACTGGTTGTTGTCTGAATTGTAACATTAATTATCTGACTGTATTAGTTAGAGATGGATTTATTTGTTTGAGGTGTCAGTAGAAAGATAATTGTGAATATTAAGTAATGTTTTTAACTTTGCCAGGTTGTTTTTTCCTTGAAACTTTTACAACTTCTGTTGTGACCACATTGTGGTTGTTTTTTAATTTTTATTTGTATCTAATTATATTGATATTATTCTAAGGTCTCCTCATGAAGACTTTATGATTTCTTTACTGTTTGATGTGTAGAATTAGACCTAACAGCACCACATTTCTAGAGAACTGGTGGTACTAGGGATTTTTACCAGCAAAATATTCAGTCAGATGAAAATATTTTGCGTCATTCCCTGCCCTAGTGGTGATATGTGATTTTTTTTTTTGCGCATCTGAAAACTGACTAGCAAAAATGCGCCCCACCAAAAAAATTTTTCACCAGCCGCCACTGATTTTTATGTTAGTTTTTTATATTTTGTGATCCTATTTCTCTTCTTCTTCCTCTTGGGACTGGTGGGGCGGCGCCCGAGCGCCCCCTATGGACGGGCCGCCACTGGTGTTCCTGCTCAGGGTCATCCACACACTCACACTCAAAGTGTTATAATGTGCTTCTCTGCTATGTCATGCATTTCTACATTTATAATGTGAGTGTTTAACGGGCGGAAGTCATATGTGAGTTGGTAACTCCCCACAGTTCCCCTACCCAATCAGAGCTGTCCACAAGTCCACTAACTCAGTTTTGATTAGTACACTTTTGAATTTAAGATAACTCGTCTCAAAACTAATATTCAGTTCTGGTACAAGCCAGTCTTGGTCTGTGCTACAGCCTGAATGTAGTCGAGTCTTAGCTGAACCTTCATCAGCTCTGAACAAGGCCTCGAGAGCCACCTGCTTGCGTGGGTGTCTCTTATCTCTCCCTCACCACGGGAACTGATCAGAAATGACTTCAGCATGCCTGCTGAAATGCCTCCCTTGCTGACCGGGACGTATCCACGGACTGTCCAGCGAGGTTCTCGGCGGCCACGCCTTCCAGGACCACCACTCCGAGTCTGGGGACTCCAGCCTCAGCTCGTGGAGAAACCAACGCCTGCCAGATCCAGGAGCGTCCACCTTTCAGTGAGCGAACACCACTTTCTGATTTAGAGGTTTGCTTTGATAAAGCTTAATTCTTCCAAACTAAATTAAGCCAAAACTAAATCCCATTCCAAACTCAAATTAGCCCTAAATTGACTCTTAAAGTCCCAACTAGGTTAACTAAATTAACTAACTTCCCTAGTCATTAAAACATATCCTACGGTCCGTTAAAACTCACAATTAACCTATCTTTAACATCCTCAACATGTTTAAGAATATTAATTGTGTTTACATCAAACTTTCAAACTGTTTTATCTGTCTGTGTTCTTAGGTTTTTCAAATTAAATGATTGTTCAATCTTTATCTGCCTCAGCTTCACATTATTAATAAGGTATTTCAATTCACTGTGCTCTTTTCAAAGAACCTAAAGATACCTTCAATAAATATTAGCTATTATCAGGGTTAAATGACAGTTTATCACTTTTCATTATAATCCAAAAATAAATTCTAATGTTTATCGGAAGAGGGTGTAGTTAAAATAACTAATAGTTATTCTAAACGCTACACCATTAAACATCAAGTATGTAGTCCTGACTGAACATCTGACAAAATGTTCTAATTTCTCCCCAGTCCTTCTTAGAGCTTCCTGATACAGGTTGAACATGAATTTCCAGATGATGTTTCTGTCAGTGGTGCTCCCAAAAACAAATAAATAAAAAAAGTATTTGAGCTCACTGTGATTCAGTGTCATCTTGAAATCTAACATAGAAGAAAACTTCAGAAGAGGAAGTTAGATTAACCATTTAAAGCCTGAAATGTCAAATAATCCATCCATCCATCCATTTTCTGTAGCCGCTTATTCCTCCACAGAGGGTCGCGGGGGAGCTGGTGCCTATCTCCAGCGGTCAAGGGGCGAGAGGCGGGGGACACCCTGGATGGGTCGCCAGTCCATCGCAGGATGTCAAATAATAAATTTTTAAAAATTATTTACTGGTTAATAACAATATAACAACCATATAATCATCTTTTTAATTTATGTATTATGTAGGTAGAGAGCAATTTAACAGTAATTAAAATAAAACTGCCCCTTCCATTTGCAGATCCTCCACCAGGGGGCAGCAGACATGTATAGTCCTCAGATGTCTTTGTTAGCTAAAACCAAGATTTCATCTTTGAAGGGGAGTTTTAAACAACCTGCAGCATTTTACCACAAGAGGAAACACATTCAGCTTCTTTAGAACCTTTAGATCTGAGGTTTTAAATCCTGACCCTCAGGGCCGACTGACTGCAGGCTTAGAGGTTTTTCTGCTGATTTAACTGATAAATTATCAATAAGACTTGACTAGATGCCGATCAGCTGATTGAGTCATTTATATCAGGACCAGGTGTCTAAAACATGCTGGATAGTGGGCCTGAAGATCTCTACTGATAAAATCCACCTTTATTTATAAAACATTAAAAACAATGTAAGGCTGAAGTGCTTTACAGTCATAGAATTTAAAAACAATAAATATCAGCATTCATACAACATAAGAGTAAAATAAATAAAAAACATAAGACGTATAAAAAAGCTCTGTGTAAAAACAGTGAACTAAAAGACTAAAACAAGATAAAACAAACTGATAGATGAAGAAATTATTTGCAAACTTATTATTCATCAGAACAGAATTTATTGAATAAAATTGTCTCTCAAACACAAATAAAATACAGATTAGAGGTTTACTCTTTGGAAAGTATATATATATATATAATATATATATATATATATATATATATATATATATATATATATATATATATATATATATATATATATATATATATATATACAAACAACGTAGTAATCTAAAATCTAGAAACTCTTTGCTGACTGGCCCCTCATTATTTTAACCTTAAAGGTCCACTAGGCTGTTTTGGCTTGTTTTTAGTGCCCCCTAGTGTCCATTTGAAATCACTGTCGTAAAAACAAATGTTAGAAAGTTGTAAAAAAAAACAATGTGTACATTTGGAGATGTTTTCACTTCTCAGTTGATTTAAAAATGAAATCAAAACATATTTAGTTTTTTAAATATACAAATTGTAGTGTTTCAGTTTGGTTATAGAGAGCGATGCTCTGATGATGTGCTTTAAGATCATAAGTTTTTCACAAATAAAAATTTAAAAAATGCTGGAAATTTTGTAACAATATCTTCAATATATAAAATAAAAACTTGAACGCAACTAAACGGTTTTATTCTCAAGTTTTGAAAAAAAAATACATTTGTACTCTACAACAATATTCAACAGCATTTTCAATCAATGTACAAATAGGAGTTGACACTTTTGTTTTAAAACTTAAGGGAATAAAATTACAAGTTTATAAGAAAGTTTCTCAGCATTCTTCATGTTTTCCATTTTGAACACTTCATCTATGATTTATTTAATGTTTTTATTTCCTCTTCAGAAATATCTTCTTGTTATTAATTTAAACACCAGTAGAATAACCTGTTGTCTTGTTTAACAGGAGATGTGAACATCACTGTGTTCAGGATGGATTTGTTGATCTGGTTTCAGGATCTGGTTTGAGTCTCTCAGAGAGTTCAGGGAGGTTTTCAGGACCTGTAAAATTCAAAATATCCTTAATCTACAACACAAGCAGATTGTTGGATCACAGATTAAACAAACAAAAAACACTAAGATATTATGTTACAGTAAAGCCAATGTAATAGGATAAATAAAAAACCATAGAAATACTTACAACGTGCAAGCTGTTGGTCTGAAATAAAACAAGCAGGGGAAAATTTTTTGATTATATCTAATTATTATTATCTGTAAATTTAAATATGTTTGAATCAGGCAGTTAGCGTTGGTTAGAATAAAATCAGATCCACTGAGTTTCTCACCTTTCTTCTTTTTATACAGAATGAATCCAACTACAGTAACAACGACAACACTAAGAATAACCAGACCACCGATGATGGGGGGGCTCATTTTAGGATGGTTCTCTGTTTGGGAACAAAGAGAACTTTTATGAAAAAGAATTTGGAACATTTTCGAAAATTATCAGCTGAAGTTTTTCTCAAATGTTAGTAAATCAAAATCTGTCCTGTTTCTGCAAAAAGCTCTAATTTGGTCAATGATGTTTGAGGTGAAAATTTAAAAAATGATAATAATGGTCCCTAGAACCTATTTGTAATTGTAATAAAATATCTTCTTATATTGAATAAGCTGATTGGGTCATAAAATCTGAAGAGAAACTGAATGAAATAGAGTCTGTTCCTTTACCTTTATGGTTTATATTTCTATTGTTTCTGAGGTTCGATCTGATCCTAGTTGGGTCCAGTTTGGTCACGATGTCACTTTGGACACCAGAGAGCTGAAACACACAGTCATATCGACTCCAGTCTTCAGCTGAGACAGATGAAATGTTCAGGTGAAGACTCATCTGGAAGGTTCCATCAGGGTTTGGGAGAAGTTCTCCATGTTCCACACCTTCATCAACCTCCTCTCCATCTCTCCTCCAGAACATCACAGCTCTATCAGGGTGGAAACCTGTAGCGTGGCAGGTGACTGGAGAGGAGGGAGTCTTCTGGAGGAGAGACACTGATGGGAGATCTGGGGAGGAGTTTTAATAAAATTAGATGTTTTATTATATTAGACAACTTGTGATAATTTAACTGTGCATCATCCCGTCTTCAACTGCCTTTTAGATTGTAAAGATTGATTAGATAGATTAGATTGTAGATTGTCAGATTTTTGTTCTTTAAACAACAATCGAAGAGCAATTTTACCTTTTCTTTGCAGAAAACTCTTTGAAAAGTTCAAAGACGTCTTCAGCCACTGGAGGCAGTCTGAGGTCAGCAGGTTCTTCCAATGTTTAACTTCTGCTTTATGTTGATCCCACTCTTGTTTGGTGATTTCAGCATCAGGTTTTAAAGAGATCCATGTTTCTGTCTCCATATCCAAAGACAGGAAGTCTTCTCCATTATTAGCGTACTTCTTAAAAACATCAACCTTTTCAGTCTCATCGTCCCACTCACAGCCTGAAATCTGCTGGATAACATGAACACCTGGAGGAGAAACAGATGACCTTTAACATCCAACTCATTTTGTTTTTGAGAAAAGAAATAATCTGCAAGACAGCTGCAGAAAACACTTATTCAAAGATAATTTAACTTAAGATCCCTTAAAAATATTGTTCATATTATCAGTCTGACTGGTTTTGCTTCTGTCTTTTTAATCATGTATTCATTTTGACGTTTTTGTGACGCACTGTGATTTTTATCTGTGGAAGGTGTTTATAGATGAGTATTTGTGGAATGAGGAAGCTGACGGTGGGGGAACAAATGTCATGAGGCTTTTTAACTTACGCTCTTTGTAGTTTGGCTGTAAAATATCTTTTAGACAATAGTTGACTCAAGTTCTGGGATCTTTCTACAAATCAAATATTGACTGTCTAAACGTAAAACCTGTAGGAACCAAATCATTGTTTGTTTGGATGTAACTGACTGAGAACGTTATTTTATTGTCATGTCTTTGACCTGCTTTAAGTTTCTGAAACCCAAAAACCAAATGATTACTTCAAATGATAAACAGCTTGTCGCGTTGTTTTCTGACTAGACTAGATTAACCACAAGGAACGTGAAGTATTTTGGCTCTAGTTCAGGATCTTATCTTTGCTTTGATCTTTCACACATCATCAGTTTTGGTCAGATTTTTCGAGACATGTCTCCATGAGTTTTGGTCAAATGTTTTATGTTTTTAGTGAATTGAAACAACAAATAAAATGTTTTGTTTCTCCCTGACGTATTCTGACAGTGCAATAAAAACCTAACAACATATTTCTCCATAAAGAGATTCTAAACAGGATCAAACTGTTTAATCTGACGTACCTTCAGTTTGGTTTGATGGCTGCTTGAAGCTCAGAGCTTCTACCTTGAAGGCCTGGTGGTAATGGATGCAGTTCTGCACCTGAGTTTCCCAGCGCTGCGGATCGTGATTGATTTTTTCTTCAACCCACTCCTGTAGGGGTTTTCCTGTTTCCATGCTGCTGTCATAATAAGACATCGTTACGTCGTCCAGACTTTCTGTTGCTGTGTATTCTGGGACAGTCGGGATTCCAAACGACAGAATTAAATGAAAACTCATAGAGTGTTTTTCTGTGGGACAAACAGAACGTTACAGATTAAATGAACTGTTTTGATTTATTATGTTCATGAAGGGAAATGTCACTAAAACCTTGTTGATCCATTTTTCACCATTTCCATGTTAAATCATCTCTACTGGTCATCTTCCACATCCATCACTAGTTTGATGAATGGATTTTAAAGAGTCCGTGACCTGTGACCACACAGAGTTCATTCATCAATATCTAAAGTGTAAGTTTTGTATTTTGGTAGATATTTTTTTTAAAAGAAAGATGGTACAAATCAACCATAGAAACATGAAATCCTTTATTCTTGTGTTGATTAAATGCAGAATCTCAATTTTCTCATTTATACCTTTAATTTGGGCAGTCTTGATTTAATCGAAACACGAAAAAACAAAACAGTGAAAACAAACTGTTAAATTTTAACCCAAAAAATTAGTGTAACTATTTGCACTCAATTTTTTTTAATTACATTTTACCCAATTTTCACAGCTAAAAAATAACTAAAAATATGTGTTAAATTCAAACACCTTTGTTACATTTATATTTATTGTGAAATATTGATTACACTTTATTTACTGGTTATTAATCCAATTAAATAATGATTATCTATTTTATTTATGTGGCAGACGGGACATACAATTTTAAACCCAGTGGTCAGCAAGTGGCAACTAACATTTTCTCATTTTACGAATATTGGATCGGGTATCAAACCCACACACTAATGTATGGAAGTCCATGTCGGTAATCGCTATAGGCCACAGCCTCTGCTACTGAAGTCATAATGCTTACAAGTTTGATTGGTGTCTTTTTTTTTAGCGTTTTAGTAGTGCTTAACCAATATATTTAAGTTCTAACCATTACATTTGAGTTCCATTTGTTAATTAAAAAAATGAAGTGTATCGGTTAGAATCTAACCATTTTTAAAAATTTCAGTCTTTAACTAATATATTTAATTATATTTCAGATAATTATATTGGATAATATTTAGCTTTCCAAAAAATCAGTTTTTTCACTGCACTCTCGTTGTGCACTTCTCTCTATGCTTCTATTCTTTTCCTACAATGTCTCCTCTGGCAGAACCTGACTAGCAGGGCCGAACTGGGACAATATTTCTGGCCGGGAATTTGATACCATCCCAGGCCACCACAACCCAATTTACGCAACATGCACTCATGCACTCATGCACAAACTAATATATAAATGTAAAATGTATGTACATGTGGCCCAGTGTTGCTGCGTTTCTCTGAGCTTTGGGAGGGCAGATGCCCTGATGAGCTGCTTGACAGATTTATTTATTTAACAAGCTTGTCCTGAACGTCGGCAATAACTGAGCAGGCCAGATTAGCGGGCAGGTCACCGGGAAAGCTCCCGGATCTCCTGATTGCCAGTCCGCCTGCTGACTAGTGCTCTTCTTATTGTTAGCTTGTTGTAAGCCTCTGCTAAATACGTAAAACCAGTGGCGGTTGGTTCTAGACCAACATTAGAGGGGGGGCCAGGCTGGTGCCAGCTGCTTTTTTAGAGGGGCAAATTCTAAAACACTCAGCACTTAGCAGGGGCCACAGGGGGGCCAAGCTTGTTGCCCCCCCTAGAACCGCCCCTGCATAAAACTAAGGATAAACATTAGAAAACAAGACTTCCTGAATAAAAACCAGTGTCTCACCTGCAGATGCAGAATAAACAAGAAGCAGCAGCAGCATCAGGACTGTCATCCTGCTCTGAGAGCTGAAGAACGGAGCTGAGCGTTGAATGTTTTCTGCTTTTCTTCACGCTGTTATGGATGTTTTGGTTTTGTTTACATTCCATGACTGATAGAGTTCAGATTTAGACTCATTCTCAAAGTATTTTTGTCCTCTTTTAAGTTGGAGAGCATTGAACATCCTTTATTTACACACAGGTTTATACGGAAGCCCTGAACGGCAAGCGAGGAAAAAATTTTTTTAAGGGTGGCCAATTTTCTAAGTTTGGTCAAAAATATTTTTCCGCTTGACTTTCTGACCAGTACAAACGGAAAAAAAACTTTTTTTTGAAACATTGTCACAACTGGTCTAATATACTTAAACTGTTGTAAAAATGAGAATTTAAAAAAAAAAAAAACTTTTTTTTTTCTTTCCACTTAAGCAGCCCTGAGTGGCAACTGGAAAAAAAAAATATTTTACTTAGGCTCATTTTCTATTTTTCTTGTAATGCTTTTATAACGCCACCAGAGGGCGAGATTCTTTTTTTTTTCCTCTCCACTCTTGGAGCCCTGAAAGGCAAACAGAAAAAACTTTTTTTAGAGATGCTAATGCTAATGCTAATTTTGCTAATGCTAATGCTAATTTTTTTTTTTTTGTTCGTAGTCTTGGAGCCCTGAATGGCAAGACAAAAAAAATATTTTGGGAGATGCTAATGCTAAAGCTAATTTTTTTTTTCTTTCACATTTTGGACCTCTGAAAGGCAAGAAAATAATATTTTGCAAGATGCTAGTGCTAATGCCTTATTTTTTATTTTTTGTGTACATCATTTGCAGCCCTGAAAGGCAAGACAAAAAAACATTTTTTGTAGATGCTAATGCTAAAGCTAAATTGGTTTATCTGTGTAATACTTATTCCTGCCACCAGAGGGCAAAATTAACCTCTGGTTTTCCCTGATACAAAGCATGGACAGACACGGTGCTGTGAACTCAGCCATCCTCTTCCAGGTGAGTTTATATATGCATCTATTTTATGAATAATGTACATTTGTGTAGCCTCCCCAAATAGGCTACATCCTCTGACCTTTGACCTCTGTTGACCATCACAACAATAATCCATCTTCTTCCCAATAACTTGGAATACAATCACTCTTGGATTATGTTTTAACCTGAATCAAGATCCCTACAGGTGTCCTACTGTCCACTTTCAAGTGTCCATCTCCCAGATGACCTTAACTGGACACTAACTGGTCTAATAAAACACTCTCTTTAAGAAGTCTCTAACACCAAATGACTGGTGTTCCAACTGTAATCTCTTGTTTACAGAACATTCGCCTGTGTTCCTGCTTCAAGGGCATTTGCCCTCTCACACACTCAAAGTGTTATAATGTGCTTCTCTGCTATGTCATGCATTTTCTGCATTTTTAATCACATTCATAATGTGAGTGTTAACGGGCGGAAGTCATATGAACTTGGTAAACTCCCACAGTTCCCTTGTCCAATCAGAACCATTCACAACTCCACTAAATCAATCCTGATTAGTACACTTAACATCTTCTGATTGGTTAAATTTAAGATAACTCGTCTCAAAACTAATACTCAGTTCCGGTACGAGTCAGTCTTGTTTTGTCTTGCTGGTCTTGTCTTGACAGTCTTGTCGAGTCCTCATACAGTCTCAGTCTTGGTCTGAGCTACAGCCTGAAAGCAGTTGGAGCTGCTATGCTGCTATCTTAGCTGAACCCTTATCAGCTTTGAACAAGGCCTCTCAGTCTCTCCCTCACCACGGGAAGATCAGAAATGACTTCAGCATGCCTGCTGAAATGCTTCCCTTGCTGATCGGGACGTATCCACGGACTGTCCGGCGAGGTCCTCGGCGGCCACGCCTTCCAGGACCACCACTCCGAGTCTGGGGACTCCAGCCTCAGCTCGTGGAGAAACCAACGCCTGCCAGATCTAGGAGCGTCCACCTTTCAGTGAGCGAACACCACTTTCTGATCGAGAGGTTTGCTTTGATAAAGCTTAATTCTTCCACTCTAAATTAAGCCAAAACTAAATTCCATAACAACTC
>SSNR01000084.1:732-19713 GCA_006937965.1 Callopanchax toddi
GTGCTGTGCCTTTCTTCTGCTCTACTGTCCAGCCGCCGGACGTCCAAGGTCCCAACTGGTCTCGTCTGCGACTCATCTGCCGACGCTGCTCTGGGTTGGAATTCTTCATCAACGACGCCGCTGCTGCCGACCCCCTTCACGGACTGCCCCACTCCTCAGTCTCCTGGCACCGTTTGGATCGGTGCCTTCCTCCTGATTCTGTTTCCGGTGTGGGATGCTTCCTGTTTCCTGAAGGTCAATGACACAGGTGCCCCTGTGTCTGGTAATCTCTAAACCTCAAGCTCTGATTCATTTTTGATTGACTCTGTCTGGTGGAAAGGTACCACAAACCTTTCTTCCCTTTGGTTCATGATGACCCACGATGTCCTCCATCATCGGATTGGTATTTCAAGGCAACGACCTTCTGCTAGGGGTCCTCGTCTTGAAATAAGGGGGGATATGTAGCGCTGGCAAAGCGTTACTATCTCTCTGATTTCTGACATCTGGTTCACCACCACAATAACTCATTTTTTTCCTAATAACTTGGATTAAAATGACTCTTTTATTATGTTGTAACCTGAATCAACATTCCTTCCAGGACCGGTCGTGTCGGAAGACTAAGAAGATTTCCTTTAATTAATAATTAAACTTAAGAACTCTTTGATGTCTCATTCTAAAAGACGCTACCTTTAATCCACTGTCCAGAAATGTCTTAATGTGATTAATTCATTTTCTTCCAGTATTCATGAATGTTGATGTTGCATCAGTATTATTTTATGATTTCTACTTTTGCTAAAAGGTTAAAACATATTAGTAATCCATTAAACTTCCTGGGTTTCTAATGACGAGAACCACGTGACTTGGTAACTCTTTCCCCATTGGGCCACGCGTCCAAAGTGCCCTCTGTCAGCTTCCTGCCTGGAAGCTACCGAGAGTCTCCTCGAGTCCTCGTCAACCCCACGACGAGAGAACACGGCCTCCGTTTTCCTCCGCTACACGGAAGGCCTCGGGTGCCGACCGAGCTCGTGAGTAACCAGCCTCACCGGTCGAGAACATTGCTCCGGCTAAGAAGCCAGACACCATCGGTCTGCTTCTTTCCACCTGCCATGGGAAAGCCGGTTAGCCTCTGCACCAGCCGATCATGGACCAGCTAGACCGGCTCGACAGACTCCTCCGTGCCTGCGGTAACGTCACGTCACCGGGGATAACTCTGAGGTTCGTCAGATCAACGATCACACCGACGAACCTCCAACCCCATCTCACGCCGAGGCGATCTGGAGCGGTTCTGCAGGTACCAACCCGACCTGGTAAAACCGAGGCTATTGATAAATAACACTCGATCCAGTTAGCTCAGCTCCCCTCCTTTCTAGCCGAGATCCCTAGATAATAACATATCACGGGCTCTCGTCATTAACTCTCAGCTTAATAACATCAGAAGAATCTCTTAAGATGCAACTACCTACCTCACATCTGTCTGTTTATTCAATCTGTTTTCTTTAATAAAATAACTGAAGTCTAAGTCAGCTTCTGGGTTATACCTTTCAAATATACGTGCGTAGGTCTCCCTTTGAATCAAAGAGAATCTAGAATGCCTGCATAACCATCAGTTTAGTGAAGGTAGCTGACAGTGCTTAGCATAAAACCGACAAAACTAAGCTGATAACCTTGTAGAAGTGTGTCCGTACTATAACGATAAAATCAGGTTATATTACGCTACACTCCACATAAGATGAAGGTGGTGGGCAATATACTAGAGTCTACCTTCAGTTATTCATCAATCAAATATTCCAATTGGCAGGATTATAATTCTGTCATCCATTTAGCAGGAATTCAAATTAGGACAAATGTTCACGTTGGCATGCATTCATTATTTTTGATTGGACTGAATTCAAATGAAGGCTCTGCTCTTTATTTACTGGTTGCCATGGCGATTTGGTGCTTTGTTAATGATGGTCTTCTTTTATTAACCACACAAAAGCTTTGATCCACCTGTAATCAGACACTTGGGGAAATAGAACTTTGTTGTTTTTGTTCAAATGAAGTTCACGTTTACAGTCAGAGCTTGTTGTCCTTCACCTGGTCAGCGGTTTGTTCGTGTCTGTGTTTGATCTTCTGGTCAGTAACAATGATAGTTCACAAAACAAAACATTTCTGATATTAATCTGAATCCCTTTTCCAGAACAAATCTGACACACTTTTACTTTATTTGACCTTTAGCGTTCCTTTAGTTACCACAGTTTGCTTTTTGTTGTTGAGACTTTTTGCCAAAATAAACCTTGAAACATTTCTAGCTGCATGGTGAATACTCGTCAAGTTTTCATTTGGGAGTTGAATTGTCTATCTAGCACTTAAAAGAAGAGACAATTCTATGGGATAAGATTTGTGCCAAAAAGATCAACCAAAAAAAAAAAAAAGCCAAAATACAGTCACACAAAATATACCCAAAGGAAGACACCAAAAAGAACAATTCAGGAGCAAAACTGTGACATTCAAAAGCAAAAAATCACTCTAAAAACAAAACAAACAAAAAACAAATTCATAAGTAAATGTTTATATTCCTACACAAAATACTTATTTTCATTTCTATGACACACCTTTTTGGTTTTCACATAATTCTGCATTACTCAGACTATTTAGGCTTTTATTCTGAAGGGCATGTTTTGGATCTGCTCTAGGTTTTTGCTTCTACTAGTTTGTGGCTCTAGCTGTTTGCCATAAGTATGAAGCCACGACTCCAAACCCTTCTAACTAATGAGATCAAATCACTGGAAAGCCCCTCCCACTGAGACTTTCTTTCAGAAGAAAAATCAAAAACCTAGAGCAGAAGTCAAATCAAAGTGAAGCAAAAGCAATGAGTTGAAGGCAGAACGAAAATATGCCATGCCCTTCAGAATAAAAGCATACATGTCTGAGTAATTTAGAATAAGAGAATTAGGTGAGGACCAAAAAGGCGTGTCAAAGAAATTAAATATAAATTCTTAAGATGTAAAAATAAGTATTTTGTTTAGGAATATAAATATTTAATTATTATTTACTTACTTATAATTTGTTTTTAGACTGACTTTTGTTTTTATTTGGGTATATTTTGTGTGTGACTGTATTTTTTGGTTGATCCTTTTGACACAAATCTGATCCTACACAGTTCTTTTGACTTGGAGAAAAACTTCTTAAGCTTTAAATTCAGTAATAGCAACAGTGGAGAGTCCAGTCCTACTAGAATATTCACCATAATACTTTACAGTAAATTCAGTATGATGAAAAAACACACACTCATTTCAGCCTTGAGACGCTTCAGTAACATTAACGCAGTGGCCTTGAATGGCCACTCTGACATTTTTTTGTCATTTAAAACTCAATTGAGAAATTACTGGAGTGAACATGGAATTGATTTTAAACCAATAAGCTGGAGCAACTGAATTAAATCAGATGTTACTGGCAAAGCACGAGCAGCATGGGAATGTGAGTTTAATTGAAATAAAGTAAGTGATGCATGAGGTGGTGTTTGCAGAAAGTGAAATGCAGCGTTTTATTGGAACAGAGAGGCGGTTTGCTCCAGTAAGATCTGCAATGAATAAATATGAAATGCAGGCAGATCATCAAATAAAAACTAGTTTTTAAAGCCACATTATTTTTTGTCAACAATGGGCCTTTCTTAGGAGATTTTGGCGTGTTGAGTCACCCTCACCAGTCATTATTTGAAATTTGTTCAATAAGGTTCAGTTTCGACATGACATGACATTCCAGCTCCAACAGTCAGATTTGTTACAAGATTTGAACTCTTAACTGGAAGCAGAAATGACAAAGCATCCAGTGAGGTCTGACATTTGTAAAAGAGAAGCGCTACCCACTCGGTGTGCAGTTCTACAAACTGCAGCATGTCTACAGGCAGCATCTGGCACACTCCATGTGCTTTCTGAAATAGCCCATTTATAATTTTGTTGCAACAATATCATCAGACGCTGCACAGAAATCACAGCCATTACTGCTCGTCGTCTTCACTCATTACGATGTTCAGCGGGAGCATCTGCACTGCTGGACTGTAAAAGTCTCATCTGTGTCATGTTTTTAGTTCGTAATGATGATCCTCAACTTCAAACTTCTTTTAGATTTCATTGTTGCTGCTATCAAACCATATTAATATGTTATGATGATGCTGTTAAACTTTCACTATAATCAGTCTTTGGAGTGGAAGTCGTTTCTGTGTAGTTGCTGTGTTTTTGACACAGTGGCTTCAGACTTGTGGAGTTAGTAGAGATCAGCTGAAGGATGATGCAGCTCTCAGGTTCTCCATCAGTTTTTTTCTTTCTGTAAGTTTTTTTGTTGTTGTTGATTTTTAAGGACACCTTATGTCAAAATATACCACATTTTCAGCTAACATCTTTTGAAATAATGTTTTTGGTGTAGTTTCATTTTACCTGTCAATCTGTAATAGTTGTTATTTTTGTAGATATAACTTAATATATTGTGACACAATCTGCTTTAAAAGTACCCCCTCATGTTGTATTAAGGTCACCCTAACAAGGATTTGAACCCTTAACCTTCCTCTCCACAGGAAAACAACAACACCACTGGAATAATAAGTCAGTCCTCTTATTGTTTCAGTTCAAGGTTACCTGAATATTCAGACTTTTGGTAAAAGATATATTCAATAAAAACCTAAAATAAAACATTTTGATTTTCTTTCTGCCTCAAACACAATAAGTTCTACTGAATTCTGACATCAACATTTACAATAATTAGTCCATATTTGTATGTTTTTCTACTTTGGGACATAAATGAACCTTTCAGGCCCTCAACAAGGTGCTCATTGTCACCCAATGTCCAATATTCAACTCTACAGGGTATAATAGTCCAGATTGTACCCTGTGGGGCAAATATATACTTCTTTTGTACCCTTAGTTTAAAGTGGCTGTTTATATTTGGATTTATTGCTGCTGTAATTATGTGTCACCATAAGACGGGTTCATCACTGACTGGATGACTTTTTGTCCTGCAGTAATATATAGGTTTTATGTTTTTATGTTTTATATTTAGGTTTTAACAACGCATTTAAAAAACTGTCTATTGAAAATTAAACTTGACAGAATAACTGCAAATCAACAGCTAATGTTTGAAGATAAACATTGCAAAAAATACTGGAGAATTATTATTCATGAGGATTTTTTTAATGCAAAAAAAAAAAATCTCCAAAAACTCTCCTTGAAAGGAAAATATGAAATAATGTGTGTACTCTTGCAGTCTTATGAGTATATATACTGACACAAACACGTCTCAGAACTTGAATCGTTTCTTTTTTTAGTCAAAAACATGTACTACTTTATGGGGAAACTTTAAAGCCTTCTATCACACACACACGCACGCACGCACGCACGCAGACTTTACACTGAAGCAGGAAATGTCTTGTGTCTGGTGTATTTTTTAAAACAGACTCATTTTTCCTCTCTCTCTCTCTCTCTCTCTGCCTGCGTGTGAATCCATCGTTCAAAGACAATCTAAACAGATGGAAGCTCCGGGTTTACGGTGTCGAGAGCTGACATAAAAGCTTGACAAAAGTACAATTTGATGCATCACCTGCCAGAAGGAGATCATTATTAAGAACTGATTATGTTCAAAGGAATCATCTTCAGAAGCCAGACTGGAATTTTCAAAGATGTCAGTCTGAAGAAAGGCTTTCAAAAAATGTGTTTTAAGACTTTAGGGAATAAGAGAATTTTGAAGAGGAATTTCTTTTGTTCAAAATCAAAATTTCCTTTTCTCAGATACAGGAGTTCAACAAGTTAAAAAAAAAACTTGCCAGTTTTCTCTTTGTAACTTTGTTTATAAATAATTTGAATTCTTTGAGTTACTGACAAGTGTTTTTATAGAGTGTCAAAATGAGCTGGTGGGTGTTCTCATGTGGGAAACATGTTGCTTCTTATAGAAGAAGTAACAACACTATGAACACACTCCGTTTGACGAGCAGGTCATGAGTAGGTGGAGTGATTTTAGTTCTATTTTATGTGTAATTAATACCAGTGATCCCAACATATTATCTCAACATGCTCAGTTTCCTCTAATTCACCCACATCCTGTCCAATAAATAAAATCTTCCATTATTACATATTTATTAGGGCAACTCTGCAGAGGTTATGGTGATTCCATCAGTGTGATCTTCTGTCCAATCATCCCACGTTTTGTGTAAACAGACTTGAAGTCATTCACTGATATGAAGCTTTTTTTTTTTTGGCAGATTTCAGATTAAAAAACATGTGCAAAAGTTTTAAAAGGTCATGAAAAAAGATAAGCAAAAGTGCATTAAGCTAAATCAGGTTCATAATGTTTGTTCATGTGAAATAATGTTGTTATACTGAAGAAAAAAATTGAAAACACCAAAAATAAGCAAAATCAGGAAGTGAGGTTAAAGTTTATTCAGTTTGAATTTAGATTTATATTGTTTTAGATTTTTTTGTCATGTCTTTTTTAATACTTTGAGTTATGACATTTAAATATTTTGTCATACATGAAAACTGTTTTTCTGATAGTTTCAGGTTTAAAACAACTAAAATTAAAACATTTAGACAATTTACAAAAGCAAAGAATCATCCAAAGACCAGCCTTTGCTTTTAAAACTGGTTAAATTTTGCAATGTTTTGTAGCACATGGTGAGGGATTTTTTTTAGGATTAGGAGTTAGATTAATCAGGTAAATCAAACAGGTGCTAAAGATTATTATATATGTAGATTGAAACAGTCATAAACTGGAACAAAAACAGCTCTCGGAGGCTTTAAACTGGATGAGGAAGAGTCAACCTCTGCTACCAGTTAGAAGACTTAATGTCACGGGTCAAACACCATGTCAAGATGAGCTCAGCAACCAGACACAAAGAAGTTAGGCTACATCAGCAAGGTCTCTCCCAGGCAAAGATTTCAAAGCAGGCTGAAGTTTCAAAATGTGCTGTTTAAGCTCTTTTGGAAAAGCTCAAAGAAACGGGCAATGCTGAGGACCGATGAAACACTGTGACAGGATGGACTTGGTTTCCTTTGAAATCTGAAGATGTCATCATTTTAGAACTGGCAGAAACCAGCTGAAACCAGGTCTATCTACTAAGAGGTCTGAGGGGGATCGAAATGGAAGAATTGTGGCCTAAACACCAAACCTCCAATGTGGAAACAGGGCCAAACGACTCAACGATGCACAAAAATACAATAACTAGGTTGCAGGACATCGTGAGTCAAAATTTAAATACTTGTCTCTCACAGACGGCAGAGCGTTCACCGAAGGGACTGGAGAGCGATGCAGTAATGAGTGTCTGCAGGCAACCGTGGAGCATGTTGGTGGCTCCTTTGGGGCTGAGGAACAGCAAATGGAGTTGGGAATTTGGTCAGAAATAATGGTGTCCTCGATGCAGATTCTTATCCATCATGCAGCACCATCAGGGAGGTGTCTGAATTCACTCTGCAGCACGACAACAACCTCAGACACACATCCAGTGTCATTAAGAAGTTCCAACGTAAAGTAGAACAACGAGTTCTGGAAGTGATGCTACGACCTGCACAGAGTCCAGGTCTCCACATCCCCGAGTGTTTCAGGGATTATCTTTGTGAAATAGTGTAAGAACTGATGGTTTGAATACAAAAGGTAACAACAAATATTAGACTTATCTGCTGTTTATTCACTTTGTATTGATCACTTTAATACAGTTTCTATTTCTGAAGGTTTTCTTCTACTTCTACACCCTCCAGTTGTGTCATTTCTCTTTCCTTTCTGTGTTTGAATCTGTACCTGACATGATGTGAGAACTCTTTGGACCTTTTATCAGTAACCCCTTGAACAAAATGCTCCAGTAACAGAAAAACGAACATCAGAGACACATTATGGAGGTGTAGTATGATTTTAGGCGACTTACTGCCGTCCACCATGTTCCTGGGTTGTCCAGCCCACAGTTGTCGCTGTACTCCAGGCAGCAGGAGTCTGGCACCCGGGTGGCGTTATAAACCTCAAACCAGTCTGTGTGGTTGGTGACTCCACAGCAACGAAACTGCACAAGAAAAAGTGCAAAAATAAAAGCTTTTATATCATTCTACTGGTTGATTTTTTTTGGTCATAATCATACATCTAATCACATCTATCTCTTAAGAATAACTTCTTCTGGCTAACATCTTTCATATTTGTAGAACATGCCTGATATTGATCTGCAGCTGCTTCTGTATGTTTTGCACCAAAGCTATCATTTAGATTTCTAACTTGCCTGCTTCCTTATAATCTACATCTTCCTGCTTTGTGATTGCTATAGATTTTTGATAAGAGGACACCATGACTTTCAGCAGTATTCAGTTCATCAGCGTGCGTGAACAGATAAAGTGTCCCCAATGTTTTTGCTCATCTCTTGAACTTTAATTTCAGACGGGAACAATGCTGTCCGAGCCACTCCCTGTGGCAGAGCGTGCACAGAATTACAAACTACATGTTAATTTAAAACTTGCTCACCCGCTCGAAGAACGCACCAAGTTTGCAATTTATCATGGAGCGCAGCTGAACTACCTATAAAGCATTCGGGTTTGCAACTAGAGCCAGAAGCTTAAGCTATAGTTTACTCAAACGTAACCACCTTGAAAAGTTAACGACCAGATCGCCACGTGATGTCGTACAAATTTATTACATCTGCATTCGCAGGATGCATGAGAGAAGCTCTACTGCTTCCAGTTCTGTATGCGTTTCTACATACAGCAAACACACAGTTCTATAAGTGTCCATAAATATCACTGAAGGTGACCTTTGCTCCGAGGACATCTACTGTGTTCGCCATTCAGTGACTCAGCATGTACAGAAGAGGCTTAGGAAGGAGGGAATAACAGAATGAGAGCTGCCTTTTAATGGTTTTTGTCTCCAGCAGGCTATGTAGAGCACCATACATACACACACATTCACACGACACTGATGTTACAAGGATAAAAGTGCACATTCATGCAAGCATACCTAGAATTTCAAACAGGGGCTTATTCAAGCAGATTCTGTTCATCCTGCATGCCGAAAATAAGAACCCTGCACGTTATCACCTCCACTTAGAGATACAGACCTGCATTTATTTGCACAGCAATGGATTTCACTGTCATCATTTATGTCTTTTCATTTGCCATGGACACAAACGCAACACAATACAGCTTCAGGACAGACGTTTTGCATGCGTGAAAACGAGTCAAAGCCTAACTTTAGCTAATGAAACAAAACTACAAGGCTTAGCGTCTAGAGCCCTAAGGTCTCCAATCTGTCATCTGAAGTCACCTAGAGTTTTTTCTTTTCTTTTTAGCTGCAGCATCAGCAATCCTTAATACAAAATCTCCGTTTTTCACATTGCATTTTCTTTGCAAAGGAATTAGTAAAAAAAAAAAAAAAAGAAGGCATATACGGTACAATTATTACAAAGGAAAGAGCACATCAAAGCCAGAGCTGGAAACAAAGATTAGCTCTAAGAGTCTAAGATGTCTGCATTAATCTCATCTTACGGGTTGAGACTGGAGAAGCATCATGTGTTGCTAACAATGTCTTTGTCTGATGCAAATTTTTAAGCTTGCTCTCTTGTTATTTTGTTTTATTTTTTATCGTTAGCCTGCTAGTAAATGTCCAAACGCCTGTCATAACAAAAAATAATCAGATTTAATTTTTAAAATACACTAAATATAGAAATATAATTGGGTTCAGTGTGCATCTTCTCACCCAGGATTTAATAGTTCATGGTAGTAGAAGCAGTGAAACCATATAGCAAAAATAACCCCTGTCACTATAAATAATGCAATCAAACCGTCATGTATCTCAGCTTGTGACAGGAGAGTCTGCATCTTGTCTCAGCAAATGGCTCCGGGGTTAATATTAAATGGGCTACATATTTTTTTAAGCAGCATGACCTAAGTGTTTTATCACCCCCAGTACCACCCACCCACCCAGGCCACATACTTCACATCTTACATCAGTTTGCACTATCATCCAGGCGTTGGTCAAACCCACGTTGCCTTCAGTGCCAAAGAGCTGGAGGCCCTTCTTCAGATCCCTCTGTGCGTAGTGATCAATCTGGAGGGACAGGAGGAGAAAAAAAGAGCTGTTTGAAAAACTAAAAAAGGATACAAACATCTCTCCTGCTCAAGTTTTCATTAGATGTGGCCGTTTTCTTTACGTTGCAGCAAACTGTTCGAACTCGAGTGGCAACAAACAACCACACAGACTCAGAAAAAGGCAAAACCAACAGAAACAATTTGTCGTTTTGATACGAGCTACTTTAGAGGAGGATCTGTTTGCTTCTTCTCCACCGCGCCCTCACATTGACTTCTGCTGTGAAGCGGTGCTATAACTGAACTAAAGTGAATTTAAATTTAGTTGAAAACAAACAGCACAAAAAGGCCACGAGCCACGTATTTTACATGGTCAAGATGTGGTTTTTTTTTAGATTGCCAGTGGAATAGAAGTAAACAGAGTTAGGAGAGAAAAGGAGAAATTTAATAAAACAAACAGGACAGGAAACAGATAAAACAGCAGGGCTTAGAATATTAAAACGTAATATTGTTACTTATTTTGACTTTATTTAGTAAAACTCTACACTGAATGTTAGACGTTTTCTAAAATAAAATAAAACACAATTTGTTTGTAGTTTGGACTGGTTGCATGTTTTAATAACAGAGTTGGTTTGCTGGTTGAAATTGTTCGATTTTGATCCTTAACATCATCTAAGCTATGTTTTAAACGTACTAAATATGCATCTCATGTACAGGATACTAATAAGAAACAATCTGATCCTCGTTTCATGCTATACCTTTTTGGTTTCGGTTCTGCATTAGAACAGTGAAACGGGTCAAAAATGAGGTGAGTAAATCAGATTTGCATCATGTTGCTAATACTGTTCAATTCAGCTGGTTAACCTAAACCTGAACAAATGAGATGAAATCTTTTAACACAAACAGATGGTTCTTATTAAGCCTTGGATATAAAACTGCAGATGTGAACGCTGTTGATGAAAACAATAAAATTAAGATCCACTTGTTTCATATTAGTAAAGTCAGAGTACATCCGTGTTTTATTCCAATCACAGCATAAAAACCCCCATGCTGCTGTGTCTGGTTAAATGGTCAGTCACATTAACCTGCAGGGTGATTAATTACCAGGTTAAAACGTTAACAATCAACCTAATTACAGTATGAGGCTAATTTTACAAAATCTTCATTATTTGTTAATGCAAATGATTATCTTGTCCTGTTTTTGTGGTAAAGATGTTAACATAATGTTTCTTTTTAGCCTTCTATCTAATACTCATCAAATAGAGTCGCTGAAAGGCAGGAGAATAAACTGTTAGGCTGTAGAAACGTATTAGGAGTTTCTTTCTAATGTTGGTGCTGTGAAGTGAAGTGATGTTTTTACAAGTGGGTCCCTGTTCTATCAGTTTTCCGCTAGTATAAAGTTGTAAATTTGCCAAATGCTCCAGAGGCAGGGAAAAAGAAGACAGCAAGCAAACAAACATGATTATAAATTATTAATACTTCAGATGTTTACTTATTTGCTCTTGTTAGGATGCAGCGTTTAGCTCGGACATATTTGGCACTCTGTCTGGTTTTACTTCCCTGCGTTCTGTGATGATGGATAATTTCATCCTAATAAACTAAAATGTAGTATAAGAATATTGAAATGTATGTAGATACCATCTTATATGTTAAAGTCCATCAACATGGCTTCAGGCTGAAATTCTGAGCCTAAAAAAACATCCATAAGATTTATAAATGAGGAACTCATGTCTGATAGAAAAGCACAGACTACAGTTGCCATACATAGTTATGTTGGAGTGTGCTCAGTCTTTGAATATAAACATGAAATTCCAATGATTTTTAAAAATGTGATAAGCAGACAGACATTCAAAATGTTCCCTTGTTCAATGAACTTTAAAATTTTACATTTCTTGACTTTAGGTAAACAAAAACAAACTGTTCTGAACTTTTAAAACCTCGATGATGCATCATGTTGTTTGGGTGCCAGGAGTGCAACATTATCGATCACGGTATCAGACTTTTAGCTGGTAATAAATGTTTTTTAGGCTGCCTGTACTTGGGTAAATATATTTTTTCCTTCCAAAGATAATGCTGGAGAAAGATCATTTTCTGTCACTTTTATTGGAAGAATGATCCAGTTTCCCTTCTCGTTTTAGCTGAGTTTTGTGCCCGGCACTACAAACGAGGGGATACAATTAGTGAGGTGACTTCAGGTGAAGCATCATGGAGCTGGTTCACTACATCATACATGACAACACAACATTTCTCTGCCAATCAGTGGGCTTTAAAAACAAAAAAAAATTAAAGTAAAATAAGAGTCTTCTTTTCATCTCGCTTAAAGCAGCAAAAAAGGCAGATAATAAAGCATTTCTAAAATGTAAGCGTTTAGGTCCAGTCCAAAGTATTTGCTTTTTATCCAGCAGGTTTCTTCCTTTATTTTTATTTCTTGGTAAATAGAACCTCAAACCCTCACTGACTTTCACTGAAAAGCCAACTTGTTTCCAGCATTACCAAAGATAGAGTGACCCATATCCTGTTCATGTTGCTGATGGTGGACTCAAATGTATTTTCCAGGTCAGGAAACTAGAAAACAGTCAGTCCAGTAAATTTGATGTTTTTCATTAATAGCAGTCTGACAGAAGCAAGGCTACCATTCTGTGCCATCGGCCCTTCTGACCACCACCAACATTCACACACAGTCACACAGGCAAGGTGGGTGAAGTGTCTTGCCCAAGGACACAGTGACAATCTAACCCAGCCGGAGCTGGGGATTGAACCAGCAACCTTTCGGTTACCAGACTGGCCACTCTACCAACTGAGCTACATGCCGCCCCAATGTAATGTATCTTGCCCAAAGACACAATGACGAGGTAACCCAGCTGGAGTCGGGAATCGATCCTACAATCTTCCAGTTGCAAAAACCAACGCCCTAACCACTGAGCTACTGCCTCCCTTTTAGCTTTTAATAAATCAAAAACTTTGTGAGGAATTTAAACTTGGCAATTTTGTTGGTATGGAGGCTGGATGACAGAATAATCTATCATTTCTTAAACCACTTCATCCTCCACAGAGGGGCAGCTGGTGCCTATCTCCAGCGGTCAAGGGGCGAGAGGCGGGGGACACCCTGGATGGGTCGCCAGTCCATCGCAGGGCAGGGCCACACAGAGACTAATGAGACAATCAGCCACACACCCACTCACACCTAAGGACAATTTACCAGCCAATTAGTCTGGCAGTCATGTTTTTGGTCGTTAAATCAGTTTAAAAACAATAATTAATAATCCAGTCAACCTGTGCTTTAATTATTTCACTTACTGTGTTCATTTAATGTGCTCGTTGGCTTTTATTAATTGTTGTTGTGTGTGTTTTTTATTGTGGGGTGTTTCCTTCCAGTTTCATGACTGTGATTGGTCCTCTGATGAGCTGCTGAGTTCATCACCAGCAGCTCTGAGCTCATCCTTCATCGTTAAGGTCAGTCAAGCTGGACTTTTTCAAGAAAACCTAAAAAAAAATTTAACTTGTGTCATATAAAATATTGATGTTGTCTAATTTCAAATCAAATGAGTTGAAAATGACGTTTCTTGTTGTGTTTTGTGCTGAACAGGTAGAACAATAGGATTTTAATTCACTTCCTTCTTGACTGAATATCTGCAATAAAACCAAAGCAGTGATGCAATGGCTGCGTAGTTTTGTAAATACTTGTTTGTATGACTCATCCTTTCACATTCCTCAAAAACTGATCCTGTTAAATTATTGATTAGCAGAGCTTCAAGTTTGCACACAGACGTTCTGTGCCGGAAACTGACACCAGTAAAATCTGACCGATCTACATGTTACTGTATGATGTTATAGATGGGAACACCTCAGAGAGAAAAGAGAAAGTAGATGTTGTATTTGGATCTCAGTAGATACCTCAGAGAGGCATCAATGAAGTGAAAACACAGACGTCACACAATGTAATTTTCTGCACCAATAAAGAGCTTATTATAAATTAGATCAGAATTATAATCTACAGCATGACATCACAGCTTGGGCCAAAAGGCAACATGCCAGCTACCTTCACACTGATGTAAGAATCCTGTTTGTTATGGAGCCCTGAGGTCCTATTAGACTGGACAAGATAAAGCCAGCAATCATGTGACATTATGCAAATTTAAAAAGGGGGAAAGAAAAACAGTTTTTATTTAAATGTAAGTAGGTCATTAGTTAGGAGGAACTCCTGCGAAAGAACTGGGTGTACTCTCAGCTTTGTGTTGATGTTGTCCTCAAGACTTCAGTCGCCCTTTAACTATACAAGGCTAGTAGTAGTCATAGATGGGCCATCAATAATTTATTTAGCAGGGATACACGGAGTGATAAGCGATGTATATGGGGAGGAGAACAGAGGAGAGACAAGATGAGAAAGCGTGATGGAATACGGTAGAAAATAAAATGGCAAATTGAAGAAAAAGCCTAAAGATTTAAATTTATGAACATTTTAAAGACATGATTTCATGATGCACAAAGCAGCAACTTCAACTAATGAGAAGAGAAATGTTTCGATTATTTTGTTGCTTCTTCCAAACAGCGGATATCCATTACCTGTATCATAGATGCAGAGCAGAGACAGAATCAGAATAGCAGAGAAGTGGATAAATGGAGTAAAAAAAGAGGAGAGATCGATGGTAATGGTCCCTGCGGAGTCCCTGTGGCCACATTATTTCAGTCTAAGAAGCCAAACTGCATAAAACATGCAGCACTTCATCTCTGAAAAGGATGCTACTTAAGGAAAAAAGAGCTGGACTGAGTCCTGGTTTTCTCCCTTTGAATGTAACACCAACAGGTTTATACATCGTGTCAGATAAAGGAATGGTTTTTAATTAAACGTCTCTCTTTGTTTCAAATACGTGTGAATCATTTTAGCAAACCTCCATGTTTATAATTTTCTGCAAATACTCCAGTATTAAATTTCTGCTGAGGGACCCAATAATAAACTACCTGGACATCGACCCAATTTGGACCAAAGCCAGTGTTTTTTTCAAGGGCGTTCTGTTCTCAGATCTTATTTGATTTGCCTTCTGCTGCTTGGAACAAAAGCTTAAACTTCTGGAAGTGTTGCACCGCGGAGGGGAGCGGGGTTCACAGCCTACTGGAGAATCAGCACGTTATTAACTCGCCTGAAGAAAAATCCTCCAATATCTCTTTCCTAAAACCAGACCTTCAACAAGTAGCCCTTGAATCTGTACAGAAAACAAATGAAGCAAACAAGTGTCAGGGCTTTAAGGTCTCCGTATCTGACTTTTAATTCTGTCCTGGGGAGTAGCAATAACACACGTTAATTATTAAAGCACTTGGCATTCCCCTCTTTAGTGACTAATCTCAGTCCTTAGTCGAGGCAAATCAATTGCAATCCCGGCTCTTTTCTATCGTCTGCTTCTAATCAGTTCCTGATTAACACTTGGCAAACTTGGCAAACGTGAGTACACAATCAATGTTTCTAACGGAGGGAGAGCAGTCAGCCGGCAGAGGGGGGGCTTTAAGGGATGATACCTGAGCAGATTTAATCAAGTGGTATCATGTTCAAGGACCTGTTGGACATTTAGGAAAAGGTCAAGTCCTGTAATCTCTGAGGCAGAAACTTCCTGATTCAGGAGTTTTACTTTTACAGCACAGAGATCCTTCAGTTTTGATGCTCTAAAATTTGATGTGAATTATAAAAAGCTTTTTGGTTCCAGCTGGAGTTTCTTTAGTCCATCGCCTGCAGCTACTGACATCAACAGGTGTTTCTCCAAAGCCGTCATCGTGTGTCAACTGTTTTGCATGAAAGAAGATCTATTTCGATCCTTTGACGCTTTATCACCTCTTAGCTGCTGCCTTTTTAGTCTTTGATGCTGCCTCTCCTCACAATCAAGCTGGGAATGAGTCACAATAAAAACAAAATAACTCGCCTCCTCAGGGGACACAGGCTCCAAGTCTACTGGGGGGGGAAACTGGGGTGGCAGAATGTTTTTATTGTGAAATTCAATAAAAACAACAGCAGCAACAAGAGAGATCTTTCAGATCACCGGCAGCAAAAGGGAGCAGAACACAGTGAATTAGATTTTTGTTTAAAAAAACTACAACAAAAGGCTTTTGAACCTGAGTGCAGCAGATGAAGGAGTCAAAGTCCTGTGCGCTTATTCATGCAGGCTGTTTTCATTTGTTTTCTTCCTCAAAAATATTCAAATATGCAGAAAATATTAGGAGAATATGCCAGTAAAGGTTCTCAAAAACCTCACTTTGTCCTTTTATCTGGCTGGACTGAGTTCTGGCTTTAAGTTTTATTCACTAATATTAAAAAAAGAAAACAACAACCAGTTTAAATAAAAAAAAAAGTTTATTTCTTTTAAGAATCAGATGAAGTGATGTAGAGATGCAATTAAAACACTCAATTCTTCTTAACCTCATCTGAAAATAAAGAAATATTAAAAATGTCTGATTTCTCTAGTAGCTGGACTGTATTCCTCAAAAGCTGGAGGAAATGCAAAAATAAACTCTGTCAACTGTCAAACTTGTTTTTTGAACAGAAAGTTTTGATTGTGTATAATTACCAGACTGAATATAACTATAGTTTGAACATAATTGTCAGGCTCTCATTGATTTTTCTTTTCACATTTAATAAAAAGTAAAAAGTCTTTGTCTGCTTTGTCTGACTTTTAGAATAGACACACAGAGTGACTCAACGTATTCCCTAAACATAATAAAAACTGAAAAACTGATTGTTTTTTTTCTTGACACCCATAAGTATCTCAGTGCTAATGTTTGTGTGCTCCTTGAACAATATACAAAATGAAAAGTTCATCAAATCCAAAGCAATGCAGTACATTTAAGTCAGATAAACACAGTAGTTTGGTTGACAGAGCAAAACATTGGTGCTCTGCTTCTCTAACAGCTGTGAAAAGGTGTAATCTCAGTGTTTATCAGCCAAAATCTGCTGATGAAACTTCCACCTTCTGACAGAGTGATGCTCTTAATGTGTTGAATAGCTATTTTGTTGTTTTATTACTTAAAACAGCGTGAGAGACAGAAGTTTTTAAAAAGCAAAGCAGTCCTGCAATAACTAGAGATTTGGTTTTGCAAAATAAAGTAATGAACATCAGTTTTTTTATTGTAGCAGGAAACTGTTGATCTCTGTGTTTACATGATTAGAACATCAAACATTTCTTATTTCAAGAATACCTGTTGCTGGTGTTGCATCACCCTGGGCCCCTGTGATCCCTGAGCTCATCCTTTTCTCTGTTACCCCTAAGGTGTGTCTTCTCTTTACCTGCAGCCATATTGTTTTGCATTGAGTGTGCTGGAGCCTTTGATGTGGACTGTAAAACCAGAAGAGTGTTGCAAGATGCTGCAAAAATGTCAGCAGAATGTAACAGTGCAACTAAGGTGTAACTATGATAACAAAACTTACAGTGCCTGTGAAAAGTGTTCACCTCCTTGGAGGTTTTGCCTTTTTAACACTTTTATAAATGAATCGTGATCAACGTAATTTGGCTTCTTTGACAAAATCTTTTGCAAAAAAAAAAGTCTTTGCTATCAAAGTGAAAACTGATTTCTCAAAATTAAAAAAGTGACTGCATAAATATTCACCCCCTTTAAAGTGACTGATCTAATTCAACAGAGGTTCAGCCAGTTGGTGCTAGTAGTCCTATAATTAGTGGAATAGAGGTCACCTGAGTGCAGTGACTGTAGTGTAAAGACACCTGTATCTGGAAGGTTCATTCACTGGTTAACCAGCATTCCTGGCTACCATCACAGCATAAAGACAAAAGAACAATCCAAGCAAATCAAAGAAATGGTTAATGAAAACAACCAGTCAGCTAGGGGATGGATAGAAATAAACTTCTAAGGCATGTCATATGTCACCCTCTAGTGTCCTGTCTTGTGCTTTGTCTAAACCCTCTGCCCTTTGTCTCCCACAGGTGTATCCTATTGTAATCCTGCCACCTGTGTCTCGTTCCTGTGATCACCTCCCTCTGTGTATTTAAGCGTGCCTGTCTCGTCTGTGTTTGTCGGTTCCTAGTCGTAGTCGTGTGAGTCCTGTGTGTGTCTTCGTGTTCCTGATATTAGAATAAACTTGAACTTTGGATGTACATCTGCGCCTGGGTCCTCTCTTCACGCACCAGTACATGACAGAAGGAACCGACCAAAAATATGGATCCAGCAGATGCTCGCCCGGAGCACGCTTCACCCTACCTGGGGACCCGGTTGGCTTACAGGACGCCACCGGGTCCAAAGCAGCGACGACGCCTTCCCCGGTCATCGCCGCCACCTGACACCATCAGGTCAGGAGTGCTCCGGATCCACGTTGACCTCCCTGCTCCTCTGCAGCAGCCCCGACGGATATCCCCAGAGCCGTCTCAGTCCCAGCAGCCTCCCGCTGTTTTCGCTCTTCCTGCAGAGCTCGTCCAGAAGGAGGAACCAACCAACATGGACCCAGCGGATGAGCTCCTCCTGTGGGCTGCGCAAGCGGTGGAGAGGCACCCAGCTGCATCAAAATGGCGCACGGAGCTCCATGACGTCGCATGAACCTCCATGACGTCAATTACCGGAAGTGATCGTTTGACCCGGAAGTCCCGTGACCCGGAAGTCCCGTGACCGTAGTAGCCAATAAAGCGCGCCCGAAAGTTTTTCTATCCGAAATCTTTGCTGTGGAGACAAAATGAACGTAAGTAGCTTATATATAAGTTATATCTGTTTAAAGATGGATTTTATAATCGTAGCATATGAGTAGAGGCAAATGGAGTTTCTTTTTCTCGTTTCTCCGCAGAGTTTTTCTCTCTGAATGATTCAAAAGTAAGCTAACCCGGACTTTTGAATGTTTCCTTTTAATCACAAACAAAGGGTTATTTTTCGTAATGCTTTTCAAACTTTATAGGTCAAGTCAGATTATAACTAACAGACACGGGGATATTTAAATAAGTTTAAAATGCAAATACAAATAAATTGCCAGAAACAGAAGTTATTCACGCCAGTACAAAGT
>SSNR01000084.1:24246-176345 GCA_006937965.1 Callopanchax toddi
CTCCAGAGCCCGAGGTGGGCGTCTCCGCTCCAGAGCCCGAGGTGGGCGTCTCCGCTCCAGAGCCCGAGGTGGGCGTCTCCGCTCCAGAGCCCGAGGTGGGCGTCTCCGTTCCAGAGCCCGAGGTGGGCGTCTCCGCTCCAGAGCCCGAGGTGGGCGTCTCCGCTCCAGAGCCCGAGGTGGGCGTCTCCGCTCCAGAGCCCGAGGTGGGCGTCTCCGCTCCAGAGCCCGAGGTGGGCGTCTCCGCTCCAGAGCCCGAGGTGGGCGTCTCCGCTCCAGAGCCCGAGGTGGGCGTCTTCGTTCCAGAGCCGGACCCGGGCCTCCCAGAACCAGATCCGGACCCGGGCCTCCCAGAACCAGATCCGGACCCGGGCCTCCCAGAACCAGATCCGGACCCGGGCCTCCCAGAACCAGATCCGGACCCGGGCCTCCCTGAACCAGATCCGGACCCGGGCTTCCCTGAACCAGATCCGGACCCGGGCTTCCCTGAACCAGATCCGGACCCGGGCTTCCCTGAACCAGATCCGGACCCGGGCTTCCCTGAACCAGATCCTGACCTGGGCCTGGGGCTTCCTGAACTGTGCGGCCTTTTTTTGGTTTGTGTGGTCCTCCTTCCTGGTCCCCCGCCCTCCCGCCCTTGTTGGTTCTCCTGGGTCGTCCGGTGTCCGCCCCTAGGGGGGGGCCTCTGTCATATGTCACCCTCTAGTGTCCTGTCTTGTGCTTTGTCTAAACCCTCTGCCCTTTGTCTCCCACAGGTGTATCCTATTGTAATCCTGCCACCTGTGTCTCGTTCCTGTGATCACCTCCCTCTGTGTATTTAAGTGTGCCTGTCTCGTCTGTGTTTGTCGGTTCCTAGTCGTAGTCGTGTGAGTCCTGTGTGTGTCTTCGTGTTCCTGATATTAGAATAAACTTGAACTTTGGATGTACATCTGCGCCTCGGTCCTCTCTTCACGCACCAGTACATGACGAGGCACTGAAGTTACAAGCTCCATCAGCTGAGATGGGAGAGACTCTGCAAACATCAACTGATTCCCAGGTTCTTCACTGGTCTAAGCTTTATAGGAGAGTGTTGATAAGAAAGCTACTGTTGAAGAAAACTAGGTCTGGACTACAGTTTGCCAAAAGACATGTTGGAGACTCCATGGTCAGGTGGAAGAAAGTTTGAGCTTTTTAGCCATCAGACAAGATGCTATGTTTGTTGAACGTTAAACACTGAACATGGCATCAAACACTTCATCCCCACTGTGTGAAGCATGGTGGTGGCAGCATCATGCTGTGGGGATGATTCTCAGCAGCAGGTCCTGGAAGGCTTGTAAAGGTAGGAGGAGTTAAATAATTGCAGAAAAATATTGAGAAATTCGGAGGGTGATTTGATTTAATCTGTCAGAGGACTACAGCTTGGGAGAATATTTATTTTCCAGCAAAACAATGACCTGAAGCATTCAGCTGAAGCTACACAGAAATGATTAGAAGACACAAAGTGGGTGTTCTGGAGTGTCCGAGTCCAACCCCAGACCTTAATCTGACAGAGAAGTTGTAGCTGAACTTGAACAGGGCTGTTTAACTTGATCCTTCCAGCACAACCTGACAGCTTGAAGACGAATAGAGTAGAACTGTAGTGTGCAGACGAGCAGCCTGACTGAAACCTGTCCACACTGACTCTGTGCTGTGATTAGAGCCAAAGGTGCAGCTACTAAATACTGATTTGAAGGAGGGGAAAATGTACACAATCAATTATTTGATGTTTTATATTTATAATCTCATGATGGATTTATGAAAGCCATAAACAGGGGTGAATACATTTTATAGGCACTGTGCATCAGAATACTGAATACATAAAATAAAATAGAAAATCTTATTTATAGATGCTGTCATGTTGTATTTTTGGAGTCTGTTTACTCGGGGTGTGGGTTGAAAGTCCAGCTTATTTCTTTTGAGTTTATTTTTTTTGATCACTCCTTTGTTTAGGAGCAGGCCTTAAAACTCGTGCTTGTTTTGTTTCAGCTTCAACTTCTGGGTTTTGATTGGGTGTCTAGTTAATTTATACAGTTGATTGTTCAGACAGTGTTGTTCCAAAGGAGCAATGAAGACAATAAAAGTCCAGTAATAGCATAACTGCTGTTTAAACATTCATATATGGAAAACATCCACCCACACACACACACACACACACACACACACACACACACACACACACACACACACACACACACACACACACAAAGCATTTAAAACAAACTATAATACCCTATTTAAAAACAAACAATAAAAGAAAACAGAACCAAAAAGGCTTGCCATTACTTTGAAGACAAGGCTTTCAGTTTCTTTAAAAATTATTATTTTCCTTCAAAAATGACATTGAATATGACAAAATAGAAGGTAAATGATTTTTCTCAGTGAATACAGGATATATCACTGCATCCATCTGATGAAAGCATGTAAACAATCATTTGAATCAATCTGTGTCCTTCACCTCCTTTCCTTCTTAGAAACCTACATTTTAAAAATGTATTGGGTCAAAACTTTTTTTTTTGTCACACAAGACCAATCTAATCATTGAATATTAACAAGCTAAAGATTACACAGTAACTTCTTGCTGTTTACAGTATAACAGCAGGTTTTAGGCTGATCTAATACTCTCCACATTATTCAAATTTATTTCTACGAGGGTTCGCATTATCTATTTTGCTTCCTGGAGGAAAGCCTCTTCCTTCATTATCAGGATCCCGACCTGATTTCTATTTAAATGTCTTATAATTACCATCCTTGCAATTCCCTAACATCATCGGCAGCACTCAACCTGCACGCTCCCTTGTCACATTTATTCCAAGCCTTCACAAACAAATGTCTTGTCTGTTTGTGATCATCTCAATTTGTCACTGGTATTAACATTGCCCTGACGTGGGTATGTTTTAGTAATGTGATTAGCCAGGGGTGTTTATCTAATTGCGTTTCTGCCGTCTGCTTGAAATGAAAATTTTCTCAGGCTTGAAATGTATTCTGACAAGGAAGCTGCATCCAGATATCTTGACAATCTAAAATGTTTAGATGGCTGACGCCGGGACATAAATGATGCAGAGCAATCACGTTTTTGAAGCAGGATTTCAATGAGTCACGCACGATGCCAGTTTTTCCATTACCGTGCGAGTGGTTGAATTTTACCTGCATTTGAAAGGAGACCTTTCACAAGAGGATACGTTCTCCGTCTCCTTATCAGAATATTCGATCATTTTTCCATGTTAAGTACACGACAAATGGAAAGCATCCAAGAAGCAGAAGCAGTGATGTGAGAGGCTGACATTAATGCTTCCTACAGGAAATATTGGCAGAATTAACAGACATTTGCTCACTGGAAAAACTGGATTTTTCAATTAAATAAACAAATGAACTTAAGTCACTAAATCAATATATGGTGCTCACTTAGAGGGCGAGCAGAGAAATAGGGATTGTCAGCTTTTAATGCATTTCAAATAGAATCTGAATGCAGCATGTTTAATAATTATGCCAAATATTTAAATGTGCAATGAATGCTGGTAGGATATCTGACAGCAAGCTCCACTTTGAGGGGATGGATGATGTGTATTTTTGTTTTTTATTTTTTGCTGCTTTTGCCCAATAACTTGTAATTCTTATCAGTTTCTATGACAATAACCGAAAGATTTTAAAACACAAGGCCATCACATATTCTAATAGTATTTTACCCAAACAACTGCATCTATATCACAATATTTGAATGCATGTGAGTTATTAACTATAAATATGTCAAACTGAATTAACTGTTTGCAAAAGTCCAATCATGTAATCAAATAAATAAAAAAAGCCTAATAATTATACTTTAATTTGCTGTGAAACTTTAACATATTTACAGTTTAAATAAAGCTTTAAATGTTGCTCAATCCAAGTTTTACTGTTAATTCACTGAATGCAGGCATTTTGGATGCACACAATTCACAGTTGAGACTTTAGGAGGTTTGAAAATCTGTAGTTGTTTAAATGTTTTGTCATGACATATGGATCCAGCCCACAATGCATGATGGTCTATGTCGGTGGTCTTGCATGTTTTAGTGGTTTCTCTGCTCTAACACACCTGCTCAATGCTTAAATCACCTCCTGGCTCAACCTTAAGTCTGCAGAAGCCTGTTAATCATTGATTGATTGGAATCAGGTGTGTTGGAGCAGGGAAACATCTAAATCATGCAGGATAGTAGCCCTCATGGGCCAGCATTGAACGCCCCTGGTCTATTTAATCTGATGCAATGTGTAGCTTCTATGCACAACTTCTACGATATCATGATTTTTCTCTACCAGTATCTTTAGAAAAAATATTAGCTTTGAAAATTTAAACAACACAAGGAAATAGCTAATTATTAACTAGTTAGTTCAAAGGAGACCAACCTATCATATGGACAGTTTAACATTTACACTGTTTGAATCCAGTGCAGAACTTATTATGCAATAAGACAGGTCTGCAGTAAACAACAGAGACAAAAATAAAATGTGAAAACTCCATTTCTCTACTGTGAAAATTGCAGCAGTAATAGGTTAAAAATAGGATAAATACAACTGATTCTATATAAATAGAAGTCTAGAATTTTTACACCCTCAAAAATTGTTGCTTGTAAATCATCACTTTCATTTGAAAGTCTTGTATTTCCAAAACTGCAGCTTTTCAGGAAATAAGAGAAAGTGTTTATTTTGGTCACACAATGCAAGCTTGTTTTGTACACGTTTGTGATGTGAAAGATGACCAGAACAGCTGATTAATGTAAAACATGAAAGGGATGAAGAATGGAGATACAAGGTTTTAGCCCAACAGCCTTAATTAAAGCGGCTCTCTGGATTATTTTTCTCTGTATCAAAGTTTTCTAAATGTTTTAAATGATATTTCAGGTCTAAACTATGATCTATGGGTTGAGTTCCACAACATCTGTCATTCTGATGAAGATCCTCCTTCCTCCTAGAGACCCCTTTCCATTATTTCTTGCCGCCGACATATTTTAGCCAATGAAATTCAAATTTCTGCATTGTCTGAACATGCACGCGCATCGACCAAACCTGTACCAGTAGGGGGTACTTTTCATCGCTCTCTTGATGAAATCCTCCAGAATGCTGCTTTAAGTGGAACTAATACCTAAAAATATACCTAAAAAGAACAACAACAAACATGATTTTTTCAACTTCACCTTATAATAAAACGTATTAAGATTTAGAAAATATTTAATAATATAAAATTATTATTAGTTTTTTATCTGTTCTTTGAGTGTTTTGTGTGATAATAGGTGCTGATAAGCACAGTTGTGGGAAATGGTCAATGCATTTAGCCTTGGGGCAGCAGTAGCTCAGTGGGTATACAGTGCTTGCTTTACACCTGGAGGGTTGCTGGTTTGAATCCTGCTTCCAGCTTGTGTATGTACTGTTTGTTTCTGTGGCAACAATGTAGCTTACTGCTGTTAGCGTGTAGTCCATTATTAGTGCTATACAAATGCAGCACATTTGTAGCTACATTTTTTAAACCAGTGACTATTAGATAAGCTAAAACAGCAATATAGTTTTTAGAGTTTTAGACAAAAGCATGATATCAAAATTTCAGCTTATGTGTCAAGTGACAGTAAATCCATTCTCGTGTTTTTTAATTTACTCTTTCCTGTACCTAATTGTTTCTATTTTCTGTTTTCTAATTCTCAGTTAATAGACTAGAATAGCATAGCATAGCACCTTTATAACAATTTATAACAAATGCAAAGTGCTGTACTAAATAAAGATAAACCATTACAACAAAATTAAAAGGTTAAAATGACAAGAAACAAGATAAAAACAGACTATAAAACAAACCTGTGTCACTTCTCACTCTGAACGAAGGCTAAAATAATAAAATTGTGTCTTTAAACAAGATTTAAAAACAGTAAGTGAAGGAGCCTGTCTGACATGTAATGCCAAAAGTTAATTTGCAGCTTATTTGTTTTAACTAGAACTGATAGTTGGGGTTAAATTCGGGTGTTAGCCATTTAAAATGAGAAAACACAGGGTCACAGTGTCTGCAGTTGTTGAGGTAACTGTTCATGATTCTTATTGATTGTTCCACTAGCTTCTGGGCTCATGGATGAGGTCTGTTGATGATCCAGACTGACCACAGTCTCTCCTCCTTTTTACAACTTCATTACCTCACCTTGACTCATCCCAAAGCACACACGCAGACAGGAAATCACCTCGACAGCAGCCTATGCCACAAACCACTGAGCAGCAGAGGACAAACCTCATGCTGCACTGACCCAATAACAAACAGCACGGAGAGGTGAGAACACAAATGGTCCTGGCAGGGTGAGCAACACTCCAGAGGTTCATGTTCTGATGAAAGCGAAGCAGGGCAAAGTCCAAACGACTGGCTTTTTCATAGTCATTTTGTCTGCTTTTATGACACAGTTGAGGTACAGCAGAGACTGAGTGGAGTCAACAAGCATGACTCCTCAAACGCCTGAAAATACACAAAACTGAGCGCAGCCAGAAACATGAATAAAATGTGAAAATATTATCTCTTGATGTGAGTGCTAACCACCTACTTCAGTATTACATGAAGTTACCAACCATTCCCATTTGCCCATTTAGCATAAACAAGACACAAAATGTAAAGTTTGAAGTTTTATTCCTGAGCTTATCAGAAAACTTTTATTTCCCCCTCGAGCGCTTTTCACCGTGAGACTTTTCACAGACTCATCATTTTTAAACAAAGTCTGTTGTGTCTGTTCACAAGTTTTTTGTCACAAAGAAAAACCTGCAGTTTTCCCACTTAATATCCTCTGAGTGTAAGCAGAAGAAGGAAAAGTCAGTTTAGGTGAGTCAGTTCAGTAACAACGTGGGTAATAACTTTTCATCCGAAAAGAACAGCAATGAACATCAAAGAGAAACAGCAGGAAAACTATTGGAGGGTAGGTTTTCTCCTTAGTTACCTCAGTTTCTGCATGTTTTGAACCCAACTCAAGTCAGATATTCAGAGCTTTAAATCACAGACAGTTCATGGTTGTTTTTTTATTTATTTGTCAGCAAAAAGGTCTAAATAATTGGTTTTACCCTGCAGTGGATGGGTATGGAAGGAATATAAATAGAGCTAAAGAGGATCCCATTTGCAGTGCATTGTGTAGGAATCCACTGTTGTAAGCCTCAGGAATTACTACGCCCCCTCAGTGTTTTAATATTGATCCAATTTTGGGTCATTTATATAACAAACAGGAAGTACTATTGATAAAGTTGCATAACCTTGTAGCTCAGCTGTAGGATCTCATAAAACCAACAAACATCCATTAATATCACCTCCATTGATCTTTTTAGTATCAGCATTTCCTGTTAGTAGATTTTTATTCTAGTGCCTCTTAGAGACTTTTGAAATTGTTTCAGGACTCTGATGAGTAAATGAAGATGTCCATGAACAAGAGAGACGCTCCTGCAACAAACACTTCATTATGCTAGCCGATATGAACAGACATGATCCGTTTTTAAATCAGTAAGTGCTCAGATTTTCTTTTGCATTAAATATAGAAACACATCGGTGTACTGAGGATAAGAAGAACAGATTCATTCAGAAAAAGTGTCAATATAAATATGTGATAACTGGAGTTTTGTGATACTGAGTTAATATTGCCGGTGTGTTATTTTAGTGAAATAATTCAGATGCTGAGTTGATTCTATTAAACATTTTAAAAAGTATTTGTAACAGTGTTTAGTGTTTAGTTAGTGTTCATATTTGTTCACCCTTAAAATAGACATAATTTAGTGATTTTCATGCTTTTGTACTTAAAACAATTCATCACATGATCCATCCAACAGAGGTGAACACGTGGCAAGAATACTAAAGCTGTTCTAACAAAACCAGAACCTGAATGAAACCAGTGTTAACTTTTAACTTGTTAACTTAACCTCCCAACACTAATCCAACTAAAGCACTTCATTTGAAAACTCTATACTTTTAGAAAACCAAACAAGTAAGTTGCTTTGGATAAAAGCATCTTCTAAATACATAAACATAAACACATAAACATTATTAGACAGACTACCAAGATGATATTGTCCTTGAAAGAATTTGTGCCCAGTTATCTTCAAAGGCTCTTTCTAGAACCATGGTAGGAGTTTGAGTACCCTATTGTTCCTAATGTTCCTAATGATCCTCTGTTGTTCGGGGCCCTTTTTGCCCCTGGTAGGGTCTCCCTGGAGGTGTTTCAGGCTAGCAGGAAACCCCTGGGCTGACCCAGAACATCCTGGAGGGATTATATCTTCTGGCTGGCCTGGGAACGTCTTGGAGTCCCACTGGTTGAGCTGGTGGAGGTGGTCAGTGAGAGGACAGTTTGGCTTCCCTACTGGGGACGCTGTCCCCGATTCCTGGACCCAGAGAAGCAGAAGACGGCGAAGCAAAGTAATCTTCAAATAAATACACATGCCATAAAAAACATGTTTCAGATGATTTAGGGAAATACACTGAAAGCAAGTGTTTATACTATAAAACAAGCATAAGCTAATTAACAGCTTAAAGAGTGGCTAGAGGTAAGTTTTTGTTTCCCTTCTGTTTTTAGTTTTCTGATTGGGTCATTTCCCTGTAAGGTGCTGACAAATCTCCAGAGAACAAAATGATAAACTCACTCAGAGTCGGTGTGAGGCTCCAGTACATTTATTTTCAATATTTCCAACACCCAGTCACTTATTTTTATTCACTGTGACACTTTAAGCTGCACCGGTTCCACTGAATTTAACCTTATAGGACCTTTTCATCAGCCTTAGGAACCAACAAAGTGAAACAAACAGAGAGCGTTTGAGGCTGGTGGAAGATCTGTGAGCTGTTTGAAGTGGCTTCCAGCTGCGACACTCAGCTCTTTATCAGGTCTAAAGCAGGTGTAATAAACCAGCCCACTGAGCGTGACCATCCCTGAAGCATGGGATGGAGTTCATCAACATGCACCTACTGCTGCACTCCGCTTAAGTTATGGTATCTGGAAAACAGAATGGCATTTGGTTGTACTCTGCAGGATGTTACCATGGTGACAGAGGGGGTGAAAAGTAGATGGTCCTGATAAGAACAGATAAAGTCAGACTGAAAAGCACACAGAAGATAAACATGAAGGTAGGAATAAAACGAGGTTTTAGAGGTTTGTTTGTTTTGATATCTATGAAATCTATCTCTCTATTTCTGATATGAGAAAAACAAGTCCTGAGGTGTTTCTTTTGATGAGACGCTACATTATAAATGATATTCTACCAACATTATGTTCTTTAATAGGATGAGTTTAAAGTCAGCATCCCCAGTTAGGATTGTTGTGGGTAAAAATCACCATTAATGATATTAAAAAATGCTTTTTAGAGATTTTTTTGGTGTCTTTTATTTCTAATCATACTAGAATTTAAGTCACTTTTAGGTTACTGTTGATTAAAAATATGGCTACAGGTGATGAACAAGGCAGTTCAATTTATTACATTTCTGTCATTTTAAGGTTCCATTATGTTGACTTCACCACATGTGAAACAAAAAAGCACAAACGATGTGCCGCAAATAAAGCCTCAAGTGTACTTCTGAAATAAAACAATGCTTAAGTGTTTATATTTGGGATTTTCTTCTGCTGAAATCAAACTGAACAAGTTAACTAAGAAAATAATAACCATCACAACAAATCACAACATACTTTAACTATTTATCCACCTTCACAAATACAATGGGGGATGGTCTTATTGGCCTTTATTAGGAGTAATTGTGACACATCAGCTGGTATTTTACCATGATGCTTTGCATTCTTTTGGATGGTATGCTGACACTTATTCAGGGTTATTGGACAAACACTGAATATACTTTTTTTTTTTTTAAAGAACTCAACAAACCTGTCATTTTAAGCATTTATATTCCTATTTTTTCTCTTGGAAATGCTCATCCTATTTCCCAGAACAAACAAGATCATGTTTTTTACAGTTCTTTTTAAAGTAGTTTTCAATTTATTTCTAGTTCAATTAGATACGGAGTCAGTCCGTTTCAGCATTCTAACAGTAGAGTTACTTTAAGCAGGTATGTTTTTATCTGCTTTGTAGAGCAGAAAAGTCATCTACATTCCACAAAGTTTAGGAGTTCGGGTGTTTATGGTGATTTGTGACCATTCTACCATCAGAAGCGTTGCTGTGAGGTCAGCCTGACCTGAAGTCTTTGCTCTAACTCATCCCAAAGATGTTCCATCAGGTTTAGGTCAGGACTCGTCTTTCTTGAATCACCTGGATTTGTTGAGGTGTCCCACTGCTTCTGACAATATAGTGTATCTGAGTAGTAGTTCATAATGCAAAGATCAGTCTATTTAAGATAAATTGTTTTCTGTAACCAGATAATTACTCATTTTTAGGGTAAGGTAGGGTAGGGTAGGCCGATATTGGCATTAAAATGTAATATCTGAAAATATCGGTATCGGTTTTTGTAATGACACACACATAACCTTTACATACCATGCACATATTATACATCAAACTCTTCAGCTAATTCTCCTCTTTCTCAAAATGTAAAAATATAACAAATCTGATGTATAGTTTTTGAGATATTTGTATTTATTTGGCACACCTTACATTAAATCCTGTAGATTCAGCATTTCCCAGCCAACCTTGAACGCAACATCTATCGACGAACCTTTGATGACATCATCGATCCGTGACATTACTTGCAGCACTTGAGCTGATTGAGCCTAGTTTGTTATTGATTGTGTTAAACAAAGTATGGCTACTAGCCAGTTAAAGCTCAATTAGAGCAGGGCTTGAGCCCAGCTTATTTTAAGATTGTGTTACTCCAAGTAGGCTGGCCCTGCTTAAATGTGTACTGGAGTTTTTTTCTTTAGTTTGTTTTACCTTTTTAAGTTGTTTGCACTTTACCTCACAGTTGTAAAGTTGTAGTGATGTTTACATTTTACAATTCAGTAATTGTTGGAGAAAAAATAAATATGGCAAAAATTTCCATTGCCTAACTTGAAATTGAAGTAGTTGTCATATTTTGCACAGATAATATTTAAAGTTTATGTATGCATGATAGGAGGTATGGGATGTTGATTACCTAAAAATGATTGTTTTTCTTTTTTTTTTATGAGGGGTACCCCGCTTATATCGGTATCGGTTTATATCGGTATCGGAAATTAAGAACTAGACAACATCGGATATCTGTAAAAAAGCCAATATCGAACATCCCTACTTATTTTACTTTGTTTTACAGTTTGGTTGTGGAAAGTTTCAAAGGTCCGCCAGTGAAAATGAGTTAATGAACGTCAGCCCTAATTAGAATATGATAATAAAGTAAACTGTGGTGGGCATAGACTTTGTGAATTTGCTCTTTTCAGAATACATTCCAGTTTTTGGCGGGCCCAGCACTTTTCAAGGTAGAAAAAGAAAACTCTAGAAAAGCGTTGGGGTCCTGCTGTTTAAAGAAAAGCACATCAGACAGTCCTAGTAATGGCCACCCATTCGTTACTGTGATGGATTTCCCACAGTCCACCAGCTCTGCATTAGCATCAATACTATCCCCAACTTTTTACTGTGCTCTGTCGCTAATCGCCCCCTGGGTGGAAAAACAGAATTATTCAGGAAACTGCTTGGAAATTATTCAGCTTAACATCAAGAAGCACAGAAACAAAAAGAAAGTTTATCTGTTAGAAAAGACAACAGTGAATAAAGTCTGAGCAGAGCTGATTGGATGAAAAGAGTCCAGAAATAATAAGTGGGGTAGATTATCAAAGACAAACAATAATGAAAATAAGACACATTAGGTAATTTGTCATGTAAGAATCACAGCAGCAAGGAGATAAAAGCAGGAAGAAAGCATGCAGGTCCAGGGTCTATGGCAGTAAACATATTCAAAGGAGAAGTATCAAAGTGGGCTGTTATTTACCAAAATATAACACAGAATTACAGTCTGGGTTAGAAATGACCCGAGTCTCTGTCTCAGCCAATAAATAATGTAACACAGGGAGCTGTGAATTCCTCTCTGATTTATGATGTGCCTTACTTCACCAGACTGAGGTTATTGGGTTTACCAAAATACTACATGCATCACTGTTAACCACAGTTTAAATCATTTGTGAACTCAACTAAAAATAAAGCATCCTTTAAAACCTTCTAATCAATATTTACAAGGAACAAAAGGGAAAAGAATGCATGTGAAAGCACTCCAAAACGTTTGAGTTGTAGGAAAACATTTACCAAGGTCTCAGCTGACATTTAGTCTGACTGTAGACGGCCATCATTAAGAACAGTCAGGTAATGCAAATTTCTAAACACTTTCCTCCCTCAAACAGCTGCCCATCAATCTGGAAACTGAAATAATTGATGCTTACAGAGCAGAATGAGGCTATATGAAGTGAATAAATTGGTTTCTAGTTGCTGTTTTCTCAGTTTGATATGTGCTTTAAACGACGTAATCTAGGCGGAACAGTGAAGGTCAAACTGAGATCTGAAAACTTTTGTAAATGAAGTGTTTAAAACAGCAAACAAACTCCTATAAAACACCTTACAGATTTGACAGATTCTGACATGTTGTTGCATTGCTTCTTCTATCCATTCACACATACACTCACCAGACACTTTATTAGGTACACCTTGACCAACTTTTGCTTTCAGAACCACCTGCGTTTTTCACATCATGGATTTAACAAGGCGTTGGAAACATTCCTCAGGGGTTCTGGTCTATATTATCATGACAGCGTCACACGGTTGCTGCAGATTTGTCAGATATGATTTGAATTTCTGTTCCACTATCCAAAGGTTCTGGACTGGACTGAGATCTAGTGACTCAGACCAACCTGTCTGGTACCAACAAAGCTGCCACATTCAGATTCTTAGTTTGAACTTCAGCAGGTCGTCTTCACCATAGATACCTAAACGCACTGGCATGCTGCCATGTGACTGGCTGGTTAGCTGTTTGAGTTAACAAACAATTGAACAAGTGTGCCTAACAAAAACGTCACTGAGTTTATTACTGGCAAAGGAACATTTTTAAAATATACAGCATTTTTTCTTTACTAAAATTAGCATGTAAAATTTCCAGTTGATCTACAAAATGTTTTCACAACCATCTCTGTTGTCATGACTACGGGGATGTGCTTTATTCTGAAACCAGATTTACCTGCATGGGAGAAAAGATTCTACACAACCTAAAAGACAATGACTCCACACACACCTCAATATCCACAACAGACATTCTCAAAATTGCAAGCTCCAGGTTTTAGCTGACAGCCTTCACAGAGGCTCAACCTAAATACTGTTGAAATTCAGTGGAAGGACATCAAAAGGGCAAAGCATACAGAACAGCCACAGACTCTAACAGAGAGGCCCTTTCATAGCGGATGGGTGAAAATCTTTCAAGCAGGAACTGAAAGAATCTCAGCTTGTGACAAACAGCACTGACAGGCTGTGATTCTTGCCAAAGGGGGAGCAAAGGATTGACCATGCAACCTTTTCCTTGCTAATAAAGTTTGTCATTTTGAGACTGTAAAAGGTGGAAACAAAAAATAACCTCGTTTCAAGCGATAAAACAACTCTGTCATGCTGAATTTGAGGTCTTTGGAAATCAAGTTAGGATTTTCCATATCGCTGTAAAAGAGCCTCTGTTTGAATAAAAACATCTTAAATCAGGACAGAGCTTTGATATTTTGACTGTTTAGATAACAAGGCTTTACAGATCATGATGCAATCATGTAGATGTGTTCTGCTTCAAAGAGATGTGCAGAAATGTTGTTTTATTGAACTCGGTGGTGAGTGGGGATGCTGCTTCTGTGTGAAAGGCTTGAAGCGTCATATTCCTAACCAGGAAGTAGTAATTGTTAATATTATAACAAATAATGAGAAATTGCCTTATCAGAGAGTATTCAATCTTAAATATCTGTTCAAAGCTGCTGTTGGTCCTTCGATACAGAACTTTAATATTCTATGATAATATTTCCAAAGCTCTTTGATGTGAAACTCAAAGCGCTAGCTCTACAAAACAGCACACACACTCTGCAGGCATTTAAGAAGGTTATTTCCTCAGGATTGCAGCTTTATGTTTTTTGCTATCACTCCTGAATTGGTTTTGGGATGCTAATCTCACCTGCATCCACTTCATCTCATTATTCACAAATCCTCAATTAAAGATTATCATTGTTGTTCTGAGTTTGATACAGGAATCACTGGCTTGATTTTCAGAAATGCCAAATATAAACACTTTATTGTTTCATGTTTATTACAATATCAAGCCCTGAAAACATTAATTCATATTAAAATGGGTGGAATTAGACATCTACTTATTTTAACTGCCAAACAGCTGAGAAGAAATGTTATTTAATATTTAAAAAAAAAGAAAAAAGATGGCAACAGTGGAAAAATATCTACTCAAATCCATATGACATTTAAAAAAACATCCTGAAGCTCTTTCACTAAGCCGTTCTGTAAACTCTCCAAGTTATTCTCACTGCAGACAGCCATCATTTTTCTGCATGACCTCTAAAGGTCATAAACCAGACAGTTTTCTTTTATTTTTTTGGGAGAAGGTCAAAGTATATTAAAAAAAAATGTCTTACCTCATCTTGGTATATGAAGAAAAGCATAATGGACAGAATTTCTAGGAAGAAGATGATCAGAAGGAGGATGAAGAACTGTGAAGTAAAGAGAGGGAGAGCGACAAGGTTATTGAACATAACATGTATCTGTACAATAATACAAAAAACCAACAACTATGGGGAAATAAGTATTTGTCAGAGTGAAAATAGTGTTGACATTGAAGAGAAAACTACAGTGTCTGAGGAAATGGAGGGAAAAATAGATAGTTTAGCCTTGTCTTTTATAAAGGTCAGGAAAGCAAAGAGAGGAAGAGCTGGGACATCAGAGTGAGCTGGACAAACTGAGAGAACTGATTTACAGTTTTCCTCCAGACATTTTGAATTTCTAAAAACAGAGCCATGTTTTATTCCTCTCCAGTCCACACCCTGTTCTCGTTGGTGGTGAGGCTGGGCTGTTTGATGGGTGATACATCTTCTTCCTGTGGGCTCATTTGAGTGCTTAAAACAGTTACGAGCTCATCCATCAGCTCCTGTGCTACAGCGTCGCTCTGATTCTCACGTTGTCTGAACCACGGAGGAGGGAAAAGTTTTGAGAAACGATGGTACAGTGTTTCAGAGGAGGGGGGTCACAAAATAAACTCAGTTAAAGAGTTAGATTATGGGCTGAAGTCTGTAAATAAACCTCACACGTCAGCCTTGAGCTCAGAGGACGGGTAAGGTCTGTTTAGTCATGTTAGCATGCTGTTTTAAATGAAGGTTATGTTGACAAAACTGTCATTCTACAGACTGAAATATGACATCAATTATTTACCTGCATGGAACAACAGGAGCCTGTATTTTAGTTCTTAAAGCCGGGCGCCGCCATAAGTTTAATGAATAAGCTTTTAGCAGCCATGAGGCTGTGATGAACACCTTTTTTATTTTTGGACATTAACCTCATGATCCCAGTCATGCTAACGTAATTGTTTGGTTCAAAAAAAGCAACTATAACTTACTTCAGACTTTAAAAAAAATTTATTTTGAACATGCAGCATCATATTGACAACACAATATATAATAATAAAGCAAAAACAGAACAGTAGTGAAAATACTAAATCAGGATGTCACCTTCGTTCTACCTTCTACTTTCAACCACATGTTCAAAAGGGAGTGGGAAAAGTTCATAAACTCCCACCCCTTTTCCAAAGATCGAAACTTATCCAACTTAATGTCACAACATATTAATTCTATAACTCAAATGCAATCATCTTTTTTTCTGTCTGTAGCTCAGAGTCAAACACTTAACACATTTAACATGATAATTATAAATCCATAAACCAAAATACATTACAATTCAAACATTATTTTCATCTTTATACCTCTCACTTCTCCGTGTTTCTCCATTAAAAATCCATGCCCCAGTCTTTATATCATTAGTGAAAAATGTAAAAGTGTTTCCACTGACACAAGTCAATCTGTGTATTAAATTAAAAAACACACAGAAGAGAAGCTTCTGAAGTGTTTATGTTTACAGATTGTCTCGTCTGTACAGGAACGTATTAGTATGTAGGAACAGAGACTCATCCAGCTGTAAATTAGAGCTGCTGAGGATAAAATTAATTATTAGTGAGAATAAATATAGCAAATTAGAAATTACAAACCAGCATTCCATGTAGGAACGCTTGTTTTGAATACCCGAGTTTTAATCAGATTTTATTATGATGAAGGTATGGTTTGTTTTGGTCAAATCTGTAAAAAGATGGCCTCGGTAATCTCGCATAATATTGCAAGATCTTGTGCAAGTTGGGTGTGAGTGCATTAAGACAGGCAGTATCCTGCAGTAAACTAGCTCACATTAGTGAAGCACTCCCTGCAGTCTGAACACTTGCGACTCAACACTTTTCCATTTTGAGCTGATAAAACTCAAGCTCAGTTGTCATTGTTTGAACCTTCTAGGATTACCATGGATTACCTGGATGAAACAAACCCCTCTGACACAAAATAAAACCCTCATTAAATCATCAGTCACTGGAGGCTTCTCATCTCCATGAACTCAACCATTATGTATGTATAATGACAAATAGTTTCACACTGCTCTTGTAGACACCACGACTAGCACACGTTTAGCATTTAAACTAACATTATGAGACCAACAATAATGGATTATTCTTCTTTTTAGCACACCGTGTGTTATTTACTAAAACTCTACAACAATCAGCAGAACTCTAAACTCTCTCTGACTTTTTCCTTAAAGGGAAAGGCGCATTTGACTTCTAAAAGTGACGACATGATCATCGGCCAACACATAAGCATCCTCTTAAAGGGAAAACCTCAACCTTATGCACATGATGTAAAGAAACAGCTTATAGCATCAATAAACAAGTTCCTCATGGTGAATTATGCCCATCATCTCTTCTGCAACATCCATAAAACATGCTGCTATAAACTGTGCAAAGTTTAAAATTTAGTCATTTGAATAAGTCAACACAAAAAGTTTAGGATATTTTTAATTTCCTCAAAAAATACAGCATATATTATTGTTTTTAAAACAAAAATAAATAAACCATGTCAGTTTTTAAATCATGTTAACCATTTAAAGGGCACTCAGTACAGTTGTAGCTGTTCTATATGGGGGATACTAAAAGGATTTTATGGATTTTTTTTTTAATCTTTAGATTTATTTATTTTACATTTTAAAAGTTAGTTTCTTTTATTTTTTAAAAACCTTTTACTGTTTTTACATTATGCACAACTTTCAGGTTTAAACTTCAAATCTAAATTTAAATCACACATGAATAAATTTGGTCACTGGACCTTTAAAGGGTTAATAATTTATTACCGTAATACATGTTGAAGCATAATAGCAAAATCAGAGTCATCAGGGTGAGAGTCAAAGTAGAAATCTATTATAGCTGTGTTTTGCTGCTATTTCTTTGTTTTTGGAAATGTCGTGGTGTGATCTCCTTTGTGTATTCCAGGTGTTTCCTTGACAGGAGCTAGTTCACAGGACTGGCATGGAGTAGGGCTGTCAGAGACCCCTCAGGTCCTTTTGGCTGCACCTGCATGAATCACTTCACGTGTAAACGATGAAAGTCTCAGTGACAATGCTGGAAGGCAAGAGAAAGACTAGGTTACAGAACAATGGCAGCGTAAAGCCCACAGTGGTTTAGACTCACTTCTAGTTTCAAAATAACAATCAAAAATCAGCTTTTACTGTTTAGTCAAGAATCATTAAAACTGTTTTAGATCAAGACTATCTGTTCTAGATAAATAAATTAAAACCCTGTAGGAAAACTGCTCATGAAAGATTAAACTTTGCATTTGAAAAGAAACAAATACTTAAAAATACATATTTAAACAAAAAGCATTTTGTTGTTCTGCAAAACAATTTGAAAGCAGAGCAAATGTCAAAATATAGAGCAGGTTTGTGCTGTGGATGCTCAACCTTCCCACTGGGTTTGTCTCTGCCTCCTTCATTGATGCAAGAAATCCTAAGAAGTCCAAAAAAAAAAAAAGGTGACAGAGGCTGCTGCTATTTCATCCCGTCAGTAAATCCTTTACTCACTTTTTTGATGTTTATCTTAAACACTGGCAGCGCTGGGGTCTGGTGTGTTTTTAAAAAGATGTTTGGGAATCCCGTGCTATCCTGAAACTTTGAAACAATTTAACCAAATGACAAAAGATCAGTAAAGTCATTTAAAATATTTTTTTCTGTTTGTTTTAATTGTGTTTTTGTCTGTGAACACCAGGCCTTAAAATTACACCTCAGAGTAAAGAGACATTGTTAAGTATGAGAAATGATACTCGCCAGCACTTGGAAAACAAATAGACCCATTCCCCACGGAGCTCTGAATATTTCCCATTATTCTGCTCTTAATAGGAAATTTAATTCTTATTTCTAAGACTGCGGGCAGAAGCTGGAAACAATGGAGTCATTTCATGGCACTGCATTCAGCTTTTACAATATACTCCCTAAAAAAGCTACCAAATTGGCTTGAAGAGTTTCAAGCTGCTGCAATGAATGAGTCACGATGATCAAGGAGGCTGCAGAAATAAACTGCAAATGATGAAGATCACTTTGAGAGTCGCATGTGAACAAATATCAATAATAAAAGCAATTACAGAGCACAGATTCAATCAGAGCAGGACAATTAAACAGTTGCTTTGTTGATGCAAAAATAATTAGTTCAGAAAAAAGATGGAACTTCCCAGTTTGTGATATATTTTTAATAAACAGACTTAAACAATAAGTTAAAACACATTTTAGGACTAAAAATGTCATTTTTGACTAATTATTTTGCAAACTAGTGTCTAATAAAATTTTAATTAGACACTTTTTGCTGTGGGGAAATAGAAGAACAAGGCTAACAACATGTTGGAAGGGAGACTTCCGTAAGTCAAAACTTTGAGATCTGGATACCTTCCTTTATGTTTAACATTCTGTTATAAAGTAAAACATTTCCATTACAAGAGGACATAAAAAAGAATAAAAATTCGGGCCTGTTTTTCAAGAAATGTAGTGATTAAAAATCCTGAAACAACCTTTATTATTATTATTTTGCTATTATATTATTATTTTGCATCCATTGCCTCAGGCGTCAATAGATTTCTAAAGAATCAAAATAACGAGGAACAAAACAAGACTGCAAACTCTTTTTACGGCTTATTTGTATTTACTGGTTATATTACGCATTAAACTTATGACCATGGACACACAATAACAAATAATAAAAATGCCAGAATGTTAAACTAAACAACTTGCAATGAAAAGTAGTTTTGTTCAGAGAAATGCACTTCTGAAGTTTTACTCTTAGAAAACACGGTCAGGATGTTTACTGTAATATGTTGTTTGCAATATGAAATGAATTAATAATTTGAAATGAATGAATACAAATTTAGGCTGCATGGTGGCGCAGTTGGTTAGCACTGTTGCCTCGCAGCAAGGAGGTCGTGGGTTCGCGTCCCGGCTCTGCGGCCTCTCTGCGTGGAGTTTGCATGTTCTCCCCGTGCGTGCGTGGGTTTTCTCCGGGTACTCCGGTTTCCTCCCACAGTCCAAAGACATGACTGTCAGGCTAATTGGGCTGGTAAATTGTCCTTAGGTGTGAGTGGGTGTGTGGTTGTTTGTCTCGTTCGTCTCTGTGTGGCCCTGCGATGAACTGGCGACCTGTCCAGGGTGTCCCCCGCCTCTCGCCCCTTGACCGCTGGAGATAGGCACCAGCTGCCCCGCGACCCTCTGTGGAGGACTAAGCGGCTACAGAAAATGGATGGATGGATGGATGGATGGATGAATGAATACAAATTTGTTGATAATAGTGCTTTTCACTCTTTCAATCTCAGTGGTTATGAGAAAGTTATTGACAGAAAGCAAAAATTATATGAGTAATTCATCATTTTATTTTATATTAAGCTTTGGTTTGAGCTTAAGCTAAGGTAGGGGTATTTTTCTCATTTGTGGGTCATTTGTTGCGTTATTTGGTCTAATATGGGGTCAATGTTATTTTTTTGACCCAGTCGTTGGGTCATAAATGAAATATTTGTATGAATTAACATGAAATTTTGAGTTTTATCAAAAACCTTAAGGGACATCAATAAAATATTTTTTTTACTTCAGTGTATTTTTTCCTATTTTCATCGTTATATTGTTTGAACAAGTTTGACTGATTTTTTTCAAACTGCTCTTTTAATTTAATCTACATTTTTGTGTGTGCAGAATTTAATTTAAATAAAAACAATTACTTGTAACCAATTGTACAGGTGTCTCTACCCGTATTATAGGTTAATAGTTTCAACCCAGCTTTTGGTGGCCTTGACTCTGGACATTGGTCAGCTTGGACCTCTTCCTGGAGAAGAAATCTTTAGTCAGTAAGATGGGCTGAAGGGATAATCCAACCCTGCTGTAGTAAAACTATTTGGAGTTGGCTTGGTTCAAACTTAACCCAACACTGGATTATCAAATTAATCCAAATCCTGGTTGATTTCAACACAGTTTAGAGTCAAATGACAACATTTTGTTTTCTTGCTCAAGATCTTCTTGTCAAATCTCACATACAGCCCTGTAATAACATGACAAAGCAATGAAGGAGCTTTAACTGGAAAATGGTCTATTAGGAGCTCAGAGTGCCGGTTGTGGCGATCCGGACTCCTGCAGGTTTTTTGTTCCATTCCGGGTTTTGCTCGATGAGAGTTAATGAGCCACAGCTGGTCTGTTTCTAACTGATGTCTTCAGGGAGGAACATAAAGCTGCAGGACAGTGACTCTAAAGAAACATAACAGAGCTAGTTTTTTAGCGATATATTTGTGTTTTATTGCCAAACAGCGATCCCCTGCTCTGAAATCAGTCTTGCAATTTGTCAGATTTATTACATGTTTAATATTTAAATTTAAATAAGCTCTATATCTTAAGAGCAGTATCTTTTATTGGTCTTTACAGACTAAATTCAGATTGCATGCACATTATTAATATTAATATCCGACCCCAGCCTCCTCGTTGCATACATCCCTGTTATTTATGTGGTGTGTTGTCAGGCAGCAGTGTTGATGCCCCTCTTTAGCAGAGATTGATGCTTTAGCAGAGCTTCAGGGTGAGCTGTAATCAAAGTCCAGGGACATTGATTCCGTTGTGTTCATCTATGCTGTGATTTCCACGCAGTGTGAAAGCTACAGTGGCTTTTTGTGTGTTGACAAACCAGTAAGATGTGTGAAGCAGTCATGTCAGGCACGTAGTCCTCTAAAATCAATACCTTTTTGGCTCTCACCACCTTAAGCGTATATGGAGGAAAGGATTTTGAGGTGATAACTGTGTGCTTGCTTTTCATGTGGTGGGTCTAATCATTTCTTACAGCTTCTATTTTTCAGACCACCGTGAACTTTTTCACTGCAGACAATCTGCTCCTACTTTCACCAGAGAGATCACACCTTTATCTCCAATTTGTGGGCAGATTAGGTCACACACCCAACACACCACCTCTGTGCACTTTGACTTGCTCTGGTGTTTAATGTCTCAACTTAATGGTGTGAAACATGACTTTAATTCCCATTTCACTGCTGAATGGAGATTTCTTTACTCATTTGTAGCCATTAACATCTCTCACAGTCTCAGCCTAAAAGCAAAGGGTGACGTATTTTATTCCCCAAACCTAATGTACCTAACCACTGTTTATAAGGAAATTATCTTTCATAAACATACAAAATATCGTTCAGTGCTTATGTGGTTTCTTGTGATTTCTTTCCTGGAAAACTTTGCAGAAACAGAGAATCTAGCTTGACCATTTTCTCAAAAAGGAGTTTAAAATGTAGACTTGTTCAATAATATTTGGAGACACCTTAAAACCAAAAACAAGCCAACAGAAGTTATTTACTATGGTATAAAAAGGGCAGCACTGAGGAAGCAATATGCAGTAGAACCTGTAGGTTCCATTAGAGATGGTGTTCAACAGGTTTGAGTATCAAGGTCAAAGGTTAAAGAAGGAACTAAACAATGCACAGTGAACTTTGAATAAATATTGAGCATTCTTTATAGATAAAGGCCTGATGAAAACAGAATTTAAGATCATAATGATTGATATTTTGGCATCTATCATATGGCCTGGTCTGGGATGCTTAACAAAAATAAGCGTTAATGCCAGGATTGCTTCTTTTAATGTGCTGTAAGAGGGACATAAAGTCATTCAAACAAATTGCTGTGTTCACATTGAAGACTCTTAAGTAGTTGTATGGTAAAACCTAAATTCACACATCCATCCAACACTTTTGAGTCTGTTCTGACTCCTGTAAGCTAACACAAACCTTCACAATGCAACACTTTATGATTTTTATCTCTATTCCTATTTAGATGTTTTCAAATGGGGCACATCAACTTTTTTGGGTTTTGCTGGTTTCCTGGCAACGTCATGGTACCAAATCTCCAAGAAACCTCTGTTACCATGGAGACGGAGCCAATGCAACATCCATATTGGCAAGCTTCTCAAGTGTTTACACAGTATTTGAAAATGAACAGATTCAAGTGGCTAAATATATTTATCATGCATCACATTAATTTGCATTAAAAAGCCTTTTCAGTGTGAAGTTAAAGGAATGTGCTTAAAAAAGCATCAAAACTCCTTTTAACAGTTCATTTTCACACAGAAATAGAAACACTTGTTCCTTTACATTAAATTTGATTCAAGGTTTCTGCAGCTTGACATAAGGAACTGATTGAATATGAGTATGAAAATGTCAATGAAGTTTTACGTTGAGCAAAAACTGTCTTTATTCTTCCTTGTGACAGAGCTATAAGCCACGTTAAACACTGTAAATGAGGAATGTTTGATGTAAAAGAATTATAAGATATCTAAAATGCAATTATACATTTTCCATCAATGAGCACAACAGCTATTCCTCAGATTTCTCCCAGCTATGAGAGATATTTGTCTCTCATCAGTGATCATAATGCTAATTAGCTCTAAAATTTGAAGGAAGTGTAATGATTCACATTTCTGAATGCCTCCACTTCTTTCATGTATTCAAACCAACATAATCCTCAAACCAAGTCTCTCACACCTAATCAGTTTTATTCAATTCAATTGAATTGGATTAGCCTTTATTGCCCTGTAAATGAGAAATGTATTACAGAACTCTAATAACAACAATGGATATAGGAGAAGAACAAGTCAGTTGTCTATAAACACAAAACAACCCTATATATAAGCAACCAAAAACAGGTCACGTTAAACTGAGTTTAACGCTTCCTCATACATGTGGGTGTAACAGTCTCCTGCTGCTCTAAGCTCCTACAGTCTCATGTAGGGGGAGGTGTGGTTCATGATGGATGTCAGCTTGGACAGCATCCTCTCTCCCCCAGCCACCTTGATGGACCTCAGTGGACAGTCCAGGAAGAAACTGGCTCTTTAACCAGTCTGTTTAGTTGCCTCCTGTCCCTCCCTGCAATTCCACCACACCAGCAGACCACAACCTAGCAGACGCTACCACAGTGTTTATTCAGCCCACCTGCACCATGTCTGATTGTCTCTCTCTGTTTCACCTGTGCCCTGCTGTAGGTCAGCTCCCTCCAGTCTCTAGTTTCCCTGCCAGATTATGGACATTTACCAGTAGAAATCCAGTGTACCTTTCCCTACTCTCATGATTCTTCTGTTTGACCAACTTCCTGTCCTCGGTTTATTCCCTCCTTCCCTTGCACCGCCTTGAGACTACAGATTCTCCTGAAACCCCCTGATTTCTGTTTTCCTGTGTATTACTAGTGCCTGTTCATTTAGCACAATCCATGATTTTTTGATTGCATCTGTAATCTCTGGAGGGTTTCTGTGTCTGGGACTCCCACAGAGAAGACACAGATCAAAGAGGACCCTAAACACTTCCTCCTTGCAGATTCAGACCACTCCCCTGAGCTGCCTGCTGTCTGTCCTCACTGACATCACCATAACTGCAGCTTCCCTGCCTGCCTGCCTGCCTCCAATTACTGCAGTGCTGCAAGTATCCACTACCTGAAGCATTATTCAGATTATTGTGCAATAAAATCATTCTATTTATTGCCAACTTCTGAGTCGTGGCTGAATTTGTGGGTCCTCAGGGAAGTTCATTACAGAGAGAAGCCCTTTCTGATCTCTATAATGAACAGGCTGCTCTGTCACTCATTAAAGCTCATCAATAATTCACCTTTTCTCAGCATTTTGACACGGCACACGAATTGCTCTGGTCACTGTGGGAAAAATGTCACAGATTATGTTAATAATCAGCAGTAAGAGTCATTCACACTGAGCTTATAATTGTTTACACCTGCTGCTATTTTAAAAATATATATTTTTCCCAGCATATCATTTATTTTTGTATAGCTATACTGCATTGGTGCAAAAAAAATGCAGTCAAAAGTTTGTCAACATGCTCTGTGTATTAGTTAGTATGTGTGTGATTTCCTCAGCTGCAGCAGCTGTAAACTCGTACCGTTTCAAAATTCATAACAGAACACACGTCTGGTTGCAATGCTTTTTGTGTGTGTGTGTGTGTGTGTGTGTGTGTGTGTGTGTGTGTGTGTGTGTGTGTGTGTGTGTGTGTGTGTGTGTGTCTGTTTGTTTTGATTTTTCAGTGCCTGTACCTCAGTATAATTCACAACAGCTGGTACACACAGAAACACAAAGGGTCTACACTGGAAAAATATTTCCAGACATTAAACTAAAAAAATGAGCAGCCGTGTCAGAGGGGCTTTTGGGTTGAATACAAATAGGAACCCCATATGGCCGGTAAGCTGCTGGGTTCCTCCTGCAGGACCAGGGAAAGCAGGAGTTTCATGTTGAACAAATATTCTCATGAATTCCCACTGGTGTTCAATTTATAGCTGATTAACAAACTAATTAAAATTAGGAAATGACAAAAAGTTTTATAGGTTTTAATGTAACATATTTACTTGTATTTTGAAAACTATTTTATAAAAGCATCCTTGTTGCAATGTGGCAAGTCATTGTAAACATGTTTACAAGACCACAAAGCAAATGGTTGTCCTTTCCAAAACTGCATTGTTGTTGCATATATTTTGAGAAACTGTTCAAAGGCTTGGGTGGAAGTCATGTCCATTGCACTGGGAGAGGTCACCACGATGTTACAAAAGCTCCCTGGTGGCAGGGCACCACGAGTGGATGAGATTCTCACTGAGACGCTGAAAGCTCTGAGTGTTTTGGGACTGTTGTGGTTTCAGTGTTACATGGAGGATTGGGACAATGCCTGTGGAGTGGCAAAAAGCTGTCTCTATTTTCAAAAGGGGGACTGGTGAGTGTGTTCCAACTATCAAGAGATCAATGCTCAGCCTCCCTGGGAATGTTTACTCTACTGTAGAGTGTTGGAAGGGAGACTTTGTCCAACTGTTGAAGCCCAGATTCAGGAGAAGCAATATGCTTCCGTCTGGGTTGGCTGGGTGGACCACCCACCCTAGAGGAGCTGCTGAGGAGGTCATTAGAGTTTGGTTGTCCAGCTAACATATTTTGTGGGGTTGGAGAAGGTTTGTGAGGTGTGGCAGTAGCTGGGGGTCACTTGTTAGGCTATCTAGTCCATAAATAAGCAAAGTGCTACGACTGAATGATTGGCACTATATCAAGGCAGTCATATAGAAAACTGTGGTATTACTGGAAACTACAGGGTCTCAAAACAGCTTTTTGTAGATAATGTGGTTCTGTTGGCATCTTCAAGTCATTACCTTCAGCGTGCAATGAGGCAGTTCACAGCAGAGTGTGAAGCAGCATCAAAAGAAGTCAGTTAAGGTGGTTTATGCCTCCTGGTCACCTTCCTTTAAAGGCATACTCAGTAGCCAGGTAAACAATGTAGCTTTTAACTTTTTTTTTAAAGCCTCTTAACAACGTTCTAATATAGTATAGCCATAAATATATTGTGGAGATTAAAAAACCCCGAAAGAAATCAATAAAGTGGTCGCAGTTCTCTAAAAACTTCAGCCAATCCTATCGTTCGGACCGAACGATAGGATTGGACAATCCAGCTGTCTGTCTGCCGCATTTCCTCACTGCTTGGATTGGCATTAATCCGCCCGGACACATTTTGGGGCAGAACATCCCGGAAGTGAAAGTAGAAGTAGGACACAGAGCCAACGGGTGATTCCATTTTAAGATAAAAATACCAGAGTCCCCCACAAAAAACTCCTTTTCAGCTAGCAGAAAACTAAAAACGTTTGGAGGTGAAAAGAGGAAAAGCTGGGGGAGCATTTCTGCGGCTGGAGTTATACTCTGCTTTGTCACCTTTGCAAACCGTGGTCCTATGTCGGCGGGAGGCTGGCGTATGGATTTTACCCGACGGAAGGGGTGAGTTCACCGAGACGTGTTTCTGTAAACTAGCTAGCGAGACCTCGTTTGTTTACCTGGCTACTGAGTATGGCTTTAAGAGTTTTCCAGGTACATCCCACAGGGGGAAGACCAGACCCACAACTAACTGGGATATCCCACTGGGTAGAGGGATGTCTGAGCTTTCACCCTGGACCAGTAGCCTCTGGATGCATGGTGGAAAATGGATGGATGGACTATTAAAGTAATACTATAACTGCCTTATTTTACAATTTTTATAAAAGATTATACATAATTAATCCTGGATTGTGTGACTGACACTCAAAATAACAAGGAACAGCGTTGATATAAAGCAGGAATTTGCTAAATCTTTACCTCTATAAGCTCCATTGTTGTAACCATCAATGCTAATGGCTAATTTAGCAAGCTGAGGATAATTAAGGTTAATTCTACTTGTTTGGCATTTAAACATTAATGACTGTCAGGAAAACATTATATATCACAATTTTTGTTGCAACATTGTCTGAACTGAGGCTGATAATTGATGTGTTTGTCTGAAATGTGTCATTTTGATGTTTAAACGGGTCTTTTTGCAGTGGCGACTATTTGTTGTGATAAATGACTGCATTAAGCAGGCAGCTCTGCAGCAGTCGATTGTAAAGCAGCTGTTTCTTGGTGGTCTGTGGTCCAAATGTTAGTGTTTTAAATGTAAATATTTAAACCTTTGGGATTGATTAAAGCTTTGATTGATCATTTTGATTGATTAAGCTGCTCAACATGATGGACAACACTACACATCCTTTAAACGATATATTGATCAGGAAACAAGAGTATTTAAAGTTAGAAACACCCTTAAGTCCACTGTAAAATGGACCAGAACAAAACTTCTGCACCAGCCTTTTACACTGACTTTGTGCCTATAAATAACTTTGCAGTTGGTTAATATATTTTACCTGCAACATTATTAATTCTTAATGCATTTATTTCTATATTGCAAGTAAGTTTGTGACATAAATATTAGGATTCTAGTCATCAGTTATTTTATTTACTCATATATCAAAAACTAATAATTCTGACAACCTGACATAAAATATATATAATTTAATCACAATATTAATGTCAGCGTTGACAAGGCCATGACTCAAAAGAGCTTCCTCTTAAGAGTTGTGATAAATATATTATTGTTGCCTCTTCCTTTGAGACATTATTTATTGTTTATAATATACTTTTGCATTGTTTTAGTTTCTATTTGTTACTTTATGTGCAGCATTTGACTATTATTCAAAATGTGTTCCTTACATAAAAATGGCTTGACCTACCTAGAACTCATAAGTGTGCAATTTTTCTTCTGGAAAGTATGTTTAAAATAAACATATTCATGTATACAACCAGATGTTCCCTGATCGTGATACTAAATGAAAGCTATTTTGTTAAATTGATACTTGCGAAATCACCGCTATACCTTATCCATCAGGGAGGCTGTCTGACAACATGTAATCATAGTAGATGAGTATGTCAGAGCTTGCAGCTTCATGAAAAGTTAGTGATAGTGTTTGTTAAACCAGTACCAGCAAAATATAATGACTGCAACACGACCTTCAGTCCAAAGTCAGCAGATATCAAATCCTAGAAAATAACTTACTGTCAGCAGCAGAGGACGGCTCTCTTTGACAGCTCCCACACAGCCCAGACAGCCGATCACCATGATGATCGTCCCCACTGCGATGAGCAGATTGGCTGCCGACAGGGAGGGAAGGGAAGATGACAGCGTGGCAAAGTTTCCCTGGGTCACTGAGAGCCAGACCCCTACGCCCAGGATGCCACATCCTCCCAACTGTAGACGAAAAACAAAAAGAGATGCAACGCCGTCAGAGAGCTAACAAGGCAGGCAAGAACAGTAAAAAAATAAAGAGCAAAACATGAAAGACAGCTTTTCTTGTTTGTGATACCATATACATACTGACATTTCACTGTATGGATGCACAGAAAAATATGTAGCATTCTCATGGAACCGCAGTGACAGTTTGGTTAAAATATTAAAATAAGTGACTCGAGGAAGCTTCCAAGGATTTCAAGACTAGTCCATTTGTGTTAATATACACACCAGCCACAACATTAGGTACACCTGACCTGTTCAATTGCTTGTTAACACAAATAGCTAAACAGCCAATCAGGAGCAGCTCTTGTTTAAGTTCATACTGAGCATTAAAATGGAGAAGAAAGGAGACTGAAGTGACGTTGAACACTAAACAGGTTGGTCTGAGTATTTCAGAAGCTGCTGATCTACTGGGATTTTCACCCACAACCATCTCTAGGATTTACAGAGAATGGTCTGAAAAATGAAAAAAATGTCCAGTGAGCAGCAGTTGGATTTAATAGATAGAAAAGCAACATTCAGAAGGTCAGGTCAGAATTAGGTGTCGACAACATGACAGCATGGATTCATCCTGACTTTTATTTTCTTGTCCCACTTTGGGCCTCTGAGTACAAACTGAGCATTGTTTTATACACCACAGCCTACCTGAGTATTGTTGCTGACCACGTCCATCCCTTTATGACCCGTGAAACCCATTTACAGTATATTTTATCCGTGCAATGTCAAATAAATTAAATAATTGAACTCAGAGGGAAAAAATGTTAAGAAACAATGGTGTTTCTGTGATCCAATCGGCAGTATTTCACATGTCCAAGCCAGGATCTGAGTCAGTGAACACAACATGAGGTCAAGCGTCTGCGAGAGACAGGACAGGGAGACTGATGAGGGTCCAACATGGTGACTGTGGAGAAAAAAGGATCCAGACGGATCTTTTATTTTAATATTTGTAAATGGAAACACAAATCCCCACTGATTTACTTGTGAGTTTCATTCGTAAAACTTGACTAAATCCAGCAGCATCACTGAAGAAAGTGAGCCAAATGCAGTTCTTGTTGCTGATAGACTCAAATTTATTTTCATTTTGATTTTCAAGACCAAGAAACTGGAAAACAATCAGCCAATCAAATTCATTTTTCTTTTAATTAAGGCAAATATATGAGAACCTTTTTATGCTCCCCACCCAGCTTTATGACCACGGTGGACCCATCTTCTGATGCTACTTCCAGCAGGATGATGTTCCACGTCACAAAGATCAGATCACGAGTTTACTGGACTCCAACGGATCTCAATCCAGTCCAGAACCTTTGGGACATTTTGGAATGGGAGATTCACATCATGGAAGTGTAGCCAACAAATCTGCAGCAACGATGTGATGCTGCCATCAACATGGACGAGAACCACTCAGGAATGATTCCAACATCATGTTGAATCTGTGACATCATGAAGGCAGTTCTGAGGACAAAATGGGCCCAACTCAATACTAGCAAAGTGTAGCTAATAAAGTGTCTGGTGTAGCGTAATATAACCTGATTTTATCGTTATAGTACGGACACACTTCTACAAGGTTATCAGCTTAGTTTTGTCGGTTTTATGCTAAGCACTGTTAGCTACCTTCACTCAACTGATGGTTATGCAGGCATTCTAGATTCTCTTTGATTCAAAGGGAGACCTACGCACGTATATTTGAAAGGTATAACCCAGAAGCTGACTTAGACTTCAGTTATTTTATTAAAGAAAACAGATTGAATAAACAGACAGATGTGAGGTAGGTAGTTGCATCTTAAGAGATTCTTCTGATGTTATTAAGCTGAGAGTTAATGACGAGAGCCCGTGATATGTTATTATCTAGGGATCTCGGCTAGAAAGGAGGGGAGCTGAGCTAACTGGATCGAGTGTTATTTATCAATAGCCTCGGTTTTACCAGGTCGGGTTGGTACCTGCTAAACCGCTCCAGATCGCCTCGGCGTGAGATGGGGGTGGAGGTTCGTCGGTGTGATCGTTGATCTGACGAACCTCAGAGTTATCCCCGGTGACGTGACGTTACCGCAGGCACGGAGGAGTCTGTCGAGCCGGTCTAGCTGGTCCATGATCGGCTGGTGTAGAGGCTAACCGGCTTTCCCATGGCAGGTGGAAAGAAGCAGACAGATGGTGTCTGGCTTCTTAGCCGGAGCAATGTTCTCGACCGGTGAGGCTGGCTACTCACGAGCTCGGTCGGCACCCGAGGCCTTCCGTGTAGCGGAGGAAAACGGAGGCCGTGTTCTCTCGTCGTGGGGTTGACGAGAACTCAAGAGCTCTCGGTAGCTTCCAGGCAGGAAGCTGACAGAGGGCACTTTGGACGCGTGGCCCAATGGGGAAAGAGTTACCAAGTCACGTGGTTCTCGTCATTAGAAACCCAGGAAGTTTAATGGATTACTAATATGTTTTAACCTTTTAGCAAAAGTAGAAATCATAAAATAATACTGATGCAACATCAACATTCATGAATACTGGAAGAAAATGAATTAATCACATTAAGACATTTCTGGACAGTGGATTAAAGGCAGTGTCTTTAGAATGAGACATCAAAGAGTTCTTAAGTTTAATTATTAATTAAAGGAAATCTTCTTAGTCTTCCGACACGACCGGTCCTGGAAGGAATGTTGATTCAGGTTACAACATAATAAAAGAGTCATTTTAATCCAAGTTATTAGGAAAAAGATGAGTTATTGTGGTGGTGAACCAGATGTCAGAAATCAGAGAGATAGTAACGCTTTGCCAGCGCTACACTGGCAAGTGTATATTTTGTGTATTAGTTGAAAAGTCAAACAAAACCAGAACCACAGTTTTCCAACAACTTGAAGGTTTCAGTAATCAGATTAGCTTAGCATAAAACCTGGAAACAAAGAGACAGGTACATTTCTCCTGACAGAAACACAAAACCTACAGATTAATACGTCAAAGCCCGTTTGCTTAATCTGATCAGATCTCGTGGATTTGTATCTTCTAAAGACTCAACTGATAATGAGCATTAGAGAACTGTGCTTTTTACCATCTCATGTAACACCTACGTTCTTGGTTTTCTTTGTTATTCACAGATTCTGCCCCTGAAGCAGCCTTTGAGTCCATGCTAAAAATCTCACTTCTACTAAGTGCTGCATTGTAGAGAGTGTTCAGTTCACAGCTCACAGTGATTAAAAGGTTTCACACCAGTCTTAAAAAATGACATCCACATCTTTACATAAGAGATTATGATGGTTTAAAGGCAACTGAAAAGTAGTGATACATGCTTTTGTGACTTTTAACATGAGTATTTGTATACACTCATAATAATTTCTTTTCTTTATTTCAGGAATTTGCATTTGCAGCAATTATATATTATCCTAAACTTTCTGCTTACCCTACATGGATTCATTTTCCTCTATAAATTTAGATTTACTTTGTGTGTATGTGTGTTGTAGTTGACTTAGTTTTAGTTTCCCTGCTCTAACAACCTGTAACATCCTTTTAACACCAAAGTTAGTAAAACATGGAGGTTCTTTAAGTGCAGACACCCATCCTCCTCTAGAGAAACCCTGTAAGTGTCAGTACAGTGGTACTTTACTTTAGTGCCGTGACAACCACTGTGACAGCAGTATATGATGATATTTGACTAGCTTGCATTCTAAGGTTGATCCAGCTTTTTTGGAGGCAACATTCAGAGAAAACCAGTTATTAATTTAACTGGACCACAGGAGACAGCTCTAATCAGTGGGACTGACAGTGAGCTGCCAGCTGCTGTGCAGACTGATGAAAGGGATCTGTTGTGTCCTATTTATCTGTTCAGTGTCAGAGCCTCCGTTACCATTTTCACATGGCATGGATCAGCTCTTTTCTTCCCTTCAGACAGTAGCCCTCAACGTGGGCAGGGTCATCTGCTTATTATCTCAGCAACATGTGAAGCTGAAAACATAAAAGCAAAGATGCACAACTTCCTCGTGTGTGTTTAGAGCTAATAATGTGTGCCACTGGCTTTGACGCAGGCCTTTCTGAGTGTTTTCAAAGCTCAGCTAGGGAAGGAAAACAAAACCCCGTGTGTAAATCCACACAGTCAATGTGCTCTAGGATTTGTAATTTAGAAACACGAATATGACTTGCAAGTCAGTGTGTGGAGGAGAGAATTTTTATGCTTTTTTAGGAGCAGCAAACACCAGTAAACCACTGGCCAATCAGAAGTCTGTTGTTTACCCATTTACAGTCATCTGTGGTTAAATATTTTTATGAGAATACATCTCTACTCTTCAGAGTCAAAAACCAAAAGGGATCCAAGACTTTTCTCATTCCTTTTCTTATCCGGATCATGTTCATCTTCAGACACCTGAAAGATTTTCTGATAAATTTATGGATTTCTTTATTTCCTTCTCACATTAAACCACCACACGCCACAACTCCCAAAGGCGAGATTTACACAGATAAACATGATTATTGTTACTCCCCCCTACTTGATTTTGATTCCCAGCTATAGTATGAGATTTTATCTAATGAGCTCTTGAGGAAGTAGGGTATGGAAAACAATAAAAATAATAAGAGCTGGATGCCGCTCATGTTTTACAACTGCAGGGAGATTCCAGCAGCTTGCAAATGAAGGTTTGGATCACAATGGAATATTACTGCGCCACAGAGTATTGTTTTTTTTGTCTATAGGGAGATCATCTTAGCATCCAAACCCCGATGCAAGCCACAGGGAATAATAATTCTGATTATATATATTCACTAATGAAGAATAGCTGCACTAAGAGACATAAAATGTGTAGGTGGTGGACATTTTAAAGGAAATATTTATGCTCAATGGAGAAGAGGAAATGCACGTTGAAGGTATTTCTCAAATTAGACATACATTTTAACCTAAGCTGATGTGACAGCTCAGCAAGGAGAAGCATTTCAATGCTTGCACAGTGTTTGACATGCATGAGACAGCGGTGGCATTACACATGACAGCAGTTATACGCTAATAAAAATAAGAAGTGAGTCTTATATTTTTTCATTTTCTGAATCAGCACAAACTTGTCACTGAAGTTCTTTGCAGCAAAAATACACACTTCAATGCTACTAAAGCACAAAAATACCACCTCAATGCTACTAAAGCACAAAAATACCACCTCAATGCTACTAAAGCACAAAAATACCACCTCAATGCTACTAAAGCACAAAAATACCACCTCAACAGTCAAAGAAGCAGACTTCATTCAGATTGTTGCAGAAATATTACAAGGTCAAAACTACTTGGATTTCAGTACCTTTGGAAATCAAGCTTTTACAAATTTTATAATATATAATTTAAAATATGAAATAAAGCATCACTTTCTATTTAAATCAAAGGTTATTCACAATGTCAATAAACTGAATTTGGTTTATAATGGTTCAAAAGGTGACATTTACAGAAACTTACAGCGTTCTCAGAGTAAAGCGAGGTATTATTTTTCACTGTTTTCTACTGTTCTATTGTGTTTGCTTTTACCAGTTTTTAACTGCTCATTTGCATCAAGTTTCTTTGATCTATTATTGTCTGTTTTACTGTACAGCGACCTTGGATGTCTTGAAAGGCGTTGTTAAATAAAATGTATTATTATTATTTATTATTATTATTATCAGATGTAAACAACTGAAATCAACGTTAATTAATTTTACTTCCCATACAGTCAATCATTAACAAATGTTGAGGATTCTAATGGGATTACAAACCTAACACTCCTTTAAGGAATGCATTTTATCTCTAAGATGTTGAGAAATGATGAGTTAGTTGTTTTTGATTAAATGCTGGAAGTTCATCAAACTGTAAACTGACCTAATGTTTTTGACTGCTATAGTTAGTAAGTTGTAGATTTGAATCTAAAAATTAGTTTCTGAGAATGTCATTGTTTTTGTGTTTGTTATTGTTGATTAGATGCAGTGGCAAAGATGACATTTTGAGTTCAAAGGTGTGGGGGGGGGGGCAACTGGCTTGAGTACAGGGTGAGGGGCTGGAGGTGGAGAAGAGGGGCTTGAACTGCTTTAACAGTGCCATGGTATCCATTTAACAGAGCTCAACGTTGTTTTTGATATTAAAATCTACAGAGCTCAAAACTGCCCCCCCCCCCCCCCCCCCCCCCCCCCCCCCCCCGCACCCCCCCTAAAAATGGCGTCCATGTGTGGTGGTCATCTTGAATTGGGCTGTTGTAGATCTACATCCACTGATTTCTTTCTGAGAGTTTCATAAAAGTTCATCCAGTGGTTCATGAGATATTTTCCTAATGAACGCTCGTATACGTGCACACACTCACACTCGTTTGTGTTGTTTAGTATTGAACTTTCTTTCATCTGTGGTTTTAGTTGCACTCTGATCACAAGATTTGAACCCATCTGCAAAAACAGCAGCACAGACCTCAACCCTCACAGGTTTACAGTGTGTGAGATAGAGCTGAGCTTGAGGTCCAAGACTCACTCTGTCCTGATTCAACATATCAAAAGCAGAAAGGTCGACTCTGATATAATTTTGATCTGATGATGAAAGCATGTCTTGTCCTATTAATTTCCCCAGGAACATGTACAGTATATACTCGTGGGTTTTCTGTGTTTAGCATAATAGAGGTGGAAGTTTTAATGACTACACTCAACATGTACATACATATCAGCTCTGTGATCTTCTTACTTTATGAGTGCTTCATCCAAAGCACATGTCAGGAGCACTTATTAACATATTGATGAATTTAGGTCAAACTGATGTTTTTTTTTTAATACACACGAGTAAAATGTGGAGTGTTACTGAAAGATTTAGATACTTCAGAGAGGACTTTCAGTTTAATTCTGCGTGCTCTATACATTACATTCATTGTGACACTTTGATGTTTGAATCATGAGGGACGTATGACTCTCGAGAGCCACTTCTAGTCCTTTAATCCACTCTCAAGGTTACTGCCTGCTGAGATTTTAAAGGTTAAGAGGAAACATGTTCTCGATGTAATTAACTGAAGTCACTTTCTTCATAAATCTGAGGGTGTGTCAGGTATTTTTAGTTTTTGTTTCAAGTAATTATCATTTTCTTCATAAACTTGTTAGATGACTGGTACAATTTTTTTTAAGCAGCCAAATAATCTGTTTCATCTAGAACTTTTTGCCAGTTATTGCATCTTTAAAGTTCAGTCACAAACACATTTACATTAAACTAAATGTTATTCAGAAGGTGGTGCAAACAGATCAGATCTGTGCAAAGAAATTAAGAAAATAATAATCATTGTTTGGTGAACTAACTGAAGATCACTAGCATCTATAAATAATAGACTAAATAAACTGTCTGCACTAAAAGGCCTCTAAACTCCACCCTCTCCCCTCACAGATACTGTAAGTTGCTGTTGATGCTATAGACTTTGACACTAAAACGTACTGAAAGCATCATGCTGACATATTTTTTCTGGGAGAACATTTATTCTTCTGGCTTGGCGATAACAAGCAAGTCTATTCTTTTCCCCTGGCTGTCAAATATTGCCATTTTGTCAATTCAGATAGCATCCCTGACGTTCCAGTTTGCCGTTTGGCTGAGTTTGGGCAACAAATCTACAATGTGATGGTACAGAAAAGAAAAACATATTTTATAGAAACTTTGTCTTTTCTGACCATTTACCATTTCTTGAGTGAATCATTTACTGTGTGCGTCTTTGTTTTGGCGCTCAGGATGCACTTCACACCGAGCTTGTCGAAGACCGTTTTCATGCATACACAATGACGATGTGTCAGGAGCATGTGTGGAGAATCTGAACTGGGTTTTTACTGTTGAAGTAGGAGATTTTCTGAAGGAAATGTGAGGAGGGGGAGCAGTGAGGTCTGTTGGACACAGAAGGCAGAATATGACCCAGAAAGTGCATTTACAAAACCCAGGGCGCAGTGTTGTGTTAATATTAATGCCACATGAATTTAAACATGTTCACAAAAGCAGGAAGACAGTGGAGAGCAGCAGGCAGGTCGGTGGAAAATGAAGCAGCAATATCTCCTGCACACACTATAGCATAGAAAGTACACAACATTTTTAAATCGGCCTGAACAACATGGTATTTAATATTTTTATCTACACCTCAACCTACATGGTTCTCTGGTGTCGATACAGAACAGTGTTTTGTGACTGCTGCCATGTGGCTGACAGCATCTGTCTTACTTAAAAATCTTCACCATCACAGCGTGAAAACCAAACCCTTTAAATAACTTATGGTAAAAACATGTTAGCACACAAAACTAACAGAGACGTGTGTTTAGAAAATCAGCCCAATGTCTCTGAGCAGTAAACTTAATCTTGACGCATAGTTTAGAAAAATGCATTAAAAAGGTCATTAGGCATGGTTGTTAGGTTATAGGTTTATTATTTAAGCTTAGATTAATTGAGTTTATTATAGTTTATTTTATTTTCCCTGGGTTCAGGACCTTGGAACAGTTGAACACATGGTTAATAATTTAGTGTTTTTTCCACTGTTAGCCACAGCTTGACTGTGTTTACCAGCAGCAGAATGTTGAAGCTTATTTTACTATCATTCCAAAAATGTTGTGAAGGCTTAAAAGAGGAGCTCCTGAATATTTTTGCACCTTCACAAAAATTTTGCATGAGTGTTTCTTGGATTTGAACACTTTATTGTCAGAAGCATCTGAACCATTAAAACTAAACTCGTGTCTTATTACTGACATTCAGCTATGCAGATTTTTTTCCTCTAAAATGCACCTTCTTCTGACACACATGGAATTCAGCTATTTTTTTCTCTTAAGAATTAAATCACTTACCACTATTTATTGTGAAAAGTTTAAGGTGGGTGTTGTGGTTTTTTTTAAGGTAGCAGGATGTTTATTTAGTCTTTTTGTTTGTTTGTTTGTTTTCCTGCTGCTGCTGGATAACTCAAAAAATGGTACCGAGGTTTTTGGAAAAAAAATATGATTTGTACATAATGTCACAACATTGAGGCATTGATTAATCTATTACCTAATAATTGGTTGGTTTGAATTATGTTCACCCAATGTAAAGATTTGTACAGATCAAAGGTTTTTATCCATTTGTAACGTCGTCCCACCATCTTCTCATCTCTCATATCAGCTGGATTTATTAACATGACAGGATAGATCAGGAGTTTTCTGGCTAACAGCTTGTAGTTCGAAAGTAAACTATATTCTTAGAGCTGCTTATTTCATCCAGCAGCTCTCCTGAGGGCTGCAGATTCACTCATATCCTTTTATATACAACCCACTGGTGTAGTCAGCAAGAAAACAGTTTTATAATAAAGTTTGCTGATCATTCAGCTTCTTTCTCACTTTTGTGGGATGCAGAGGATGGGTGCAGTCTCTTTTTTTAGTTAACTTGTATCCTGGTGTGACAGCTTTTCTGTGAAATAGCAGAAACTGGGAAAATTATTATTGATTTCTGACCAATTTCATTTGCTCCTATACATACAGTGCAATAATCGATACAGCTGCACCTGCAAACATTTAGGATCTGTTTGACTTTTGAAGCAAATGCAAATTGGCATCAACTTGCCAAGTCTTTAAAAAAAATCTTAATGATACAAAATTAAAACTTTTAAACTGGGAAATGAAAGACGTGCAACATCCTGTTCTGTTTTTCTGAGGACAAACACCAGACTTCCTTCCAGCACCATCTTCTCTCCCTCCCTGGTTCTCATTTCATTACACAGCAGAGGGATGCTTCAGCAGCAGCTTAAACCCGAGCAGCTATCAGCTCATTAGATAGCTGTCACCACTAGAATATACCACTAATTAGAGCTACTAATTAAATCATGACACACCGACGTCTTTAAGCAAATGCAGCTGAACATATGCCACCCAGATAAAACCGGTGATTTTATAAATTGCATATTTTGTTGCTTGCTTTCCGTTTACACCACAAGCTATTTGAGAGGACAAATTAAGTCAGCCCCCTCCCTCATGTGCTCATGTTGACAAACACATTTTTACAAGAAAACCTGCAGGATGCAATTGGATTTTTGTCTTGACTTAGAGGACCATCATCACACACGACTGAACCCTAAATCAAAGAGTCAATAAGGAAGGGCTGGGATGCATTCATATCATATTGATCCCCACTTCAGCAGGAGGTAGACTATTATTCTCACATCATGAATGCACACAGCATGGGCTGCTTTACTCTCTCTGAATTTCTGACAAGGGAGAAGTTGGAGTTGTTTTGTAAACACGAGTAGCTAAACTCCAGCTGTTAAAACCTCTGCGGTCTGGTGACTCCTTATTGGGATTCATAGTTCACAACCTCACTGCAGTTCATCTGCAATCATGTTGTTCATCTATTTAACATGCAAAAAAAAAGCTTTGAGGCACAAACAACATATACCAGCTAAAAATCCATTTATCAAGTTTTTGTTTTTTTTTCATAAAAACGATCCAAACTCTGATAGCAGACAGGAGGCTGGTTAAAGCTGCTGTTTTACATCTCAGCTCATTAGAGTTGGTGCATTTGGAGGTTGTTTGAGCTCCAGATTGTCTGGACACCAGGTACATTGGTTTCCTTCAAGGAAAATAAGAATTTATGTTAAGAGTGAGGTTTGTGCAAGTCAGACAGGATTACACTGTAAAGAGTGAATCTGCAGACTCCTGCTCTGGGCTGGAGTCACAGAAACATGGTTTAAAAAGGAGAAGCAACTAATTATTACTTTTACTTCTAAAATAATTTTAGTGGTATAGTAATGTTCTTACACATGTAAGAGGTAACAAAAAATCTATTACCAATACTGGACAAATTACAAACTTCTCAGAATCCTCCTCTTATCATGAGTTTGAGTCAAAAATCATCCCCAGACGTCTTCATCTGACGGGTGTTGCTTTTGTTTCTTCCATAAACATGATCGGCTATATGCTGCATTCAAAGACCAATTATAAAACGTGACTAAATCCAGCAACATGACTAAAGAAAGACCCAGTTCCTGGTCTTGTTGCTGAGAATAGAGGGAAATGTAGTTTCTAGAAACCTAAAAACAGTCGACCAATCAGATCCAGTGAGTTAGATCCTTTTTATTATTGAGTCAAACATACGACATCCCTGTACGTGTCGTACTGACAAAGATTCTGTTCATTAAAATGTTGCATTTATAATGAATTTGTAAGAGAACAAAAAAAAAATAATAATCTTTTGCCTTTTTTTATTTAAGAAATATTCTAACTTTTGAGGCCCTGGAGGACTTTACACTCAGTGATTTTGGCCCTCATGTTGAAATGTTTAGACACCTCTGCTGTGCAGGATTCAGTTGCAGAAAAATCAACAAAACAATCAAAGGAGACATCAAATCCTAAGCCTTTACAGCTGAGGGAGGGTATCACTTCAGGTTTCCAATCCAGTTCACTGTTTATCAGCAGAGAGACTAAAAGTCACCAAAACACGCTTGAATGTTAATTAAATGTCAATTGTTTTCACATCTGGAATACTAATTATATATTTCTAGCTATTTAAAATCACAGAGAGTGGTTTAATATGAAAGATAGCCTTTAAGCATTTGCAAAACTGGAACATCATATTTACTAAGAAAAAAATAATAGATGAAAATTCATTATAGGAGAATTTACCATAATACCACTCCACATCTAGAGCTGAATCGATTTATCGAGGTTGAAATACTCCGTTACAAACCAATCCTTGAGGCAAACTGTTAGATTGAATGTTTCGTTAAACTACCTGACCACCTGCTAATCAGTGACCGTGTGGAACAGATATTACTGTTGGACCATGAGCATACCGTACATTAAGTGATGGAGGACGAAAGGAAATACAGAGGAAATGTGAGGAAAAAGACCAGATGGTTAAATATTTGGGCCTGTATCAATCAGAAGAGGAGCAAAACCGTAATCAGTTCACATATATGACAATGACAACAGTGTGTCATTGTCATATATGTCAATATATTTGTACAAGAGACTGACGTCTTTCTGATTTAATGAATCAGATCAAACACACAGTTCCAGGTCATTCCCTCACTCAGCTCTACTTCATCTTGTAACGACAAACAAAAAGCTAGAAATAGTCCTTCACTAACAACTTGCTATCAGTTGTGTAAAATGACAGATCTTTTAATAAAAAGACAAATGTTTTTTTAATAAATAAATATTAACTGGACTAATCCTTTGTGGTGTGACATCATACGGGCGTTGATAGAGCGTGTCCAGCAGAGAGAAGAGACTGCAGCTCTAGAAACAACTGGTGCAGCATCTTTATCTGATTAATCGACAGAAATAGTCCATAGAATACTTGTTTGATAAAATATTTAGTAGTTGCAGTCCTGTCCACAACTATGTCAATATCTGCTTTGGTTTGGTGCAATAAATACAGACTTCTGTTAAGCAGGTGACAGAATCCTCCCACAGATCAAGCATTTTATAATTGCTTTGCCAAATTACTGCAGTTTGTGAGAGCCTGTGCAGCTTTTACTGTTTATTTATCAGGAGAAACTCCTCGTAAGAAATGTCATCTCCTGTAGATTAGATTTGTTTTTGGTTGTAGCTGTTTTCTTCCACCTTTAGAACTCTAATTCATCAGCTGCTCGCCGTTGCGTGCTGCTGAGAAGAGGACTGCCCCGTGATTATTTTCTCAATAAAACCGCTGTACTGTTTGTTCTGCTCTGTCAGTCTCATAATGTAGAGACTAATAATTTCACTCTGAGAGTCGTGAAATTATGACTTATAGTTTTCTTTATGTCTGCAGCCACATTACCTGAATGTCAGAAGTTCTGTTTGCAGAAAAAACACACAGTTCATCCATGACTCTGCGAGGATTCACATCTTAGTTTGTTTCACAGAAACACAATAAAATAAAGTTTTAGGATTTATGTAGGCACTGTGAAAACTAGCAGTCTTTTCCCCTTATCTGACATGTTTACAATAAGACCAGCATAAGGAAGCATCTGTAAAAAAGTCAAAGATTTTACACCAATTTCACTTTCATGTCTTCAAAAATCCTAATGATGTTTTTTTTTCTGACAATTTACACCATCTGTTGGTTTTGTTGTCTAAAAATAAGCTCGCATTAACATATATAATATCTAAGTAAAACATTTATGCCTGACTAGTGGATAAACTAAATATTTGTTCCATCTGGCAATAAGTCTGTGTTACAGAGCTGCTCCTCCACCACCTGCCTTTAAACATGGACTCCTACCAGAGTTAATTCTATCTCAAATAAATGAAACGCATCCACCTTAATTAACCAGCTGTTTCATTTCCTGCCGTAAATCAAGTAAAACTCTCAGATAAGTTCAACACATTCATAAGGGAGTTTCCAAAATGTCTCAAGACATTTGCGAGGGTTCTGACAAACGGCAACTGAGAACGCTTGCTGTTTTGTTGGTCGAGTTTTAAACCAGCTCCAAGATATTTGCAAAACAAACTTTTTCCTAAAATACAATAGTCAATAGTCTAAAAGAACCCTTCTCAAATCTAAATTGCAAATGAAACAAGAAAAAACTGCAAACAATATGAAACATAATTCAATGATTGTTGACTAAATTCTGACTGTGCACAACTGCTGTGTAAAAGTTGCTATATGTTTGCGTTACATCCTATCTTCTACATGACTACGCCACATTTAAACTCCTTGAAAGTTTCATATTTATCGACTGAGTGTGACTTCTAGGGAAATTTTGCATTTCCAGTCAGGCACATGATTTTCACTCTCATTGTCATGTGGAAGACACCCAGCTCCATCTATCCACAAAACCCATCTCCTCCCTCCCACCCTCCTCCCCCACCAACTGCCTCTCTGTCATCAGATCTTGGTTTTCTACCAATTTCCTCAAACTGAACTCCAGTAAAATGGAGATTCTCCCTGCTGGCATCAAATCCACCCCATTCAAAGCCAACAGATTCTTCATCAACACTGACAGCAGCACAGGTCTCCCCTTGTCCTTGACAGCACACTCTCTTAGAATGCTCCTATCAATAACATCACCCGGTCAGCCTTCTTCCACCCCTGTGATTTCAGTGACCCCGTCCATCCCTCACCCCAGAAACTCCTGCAATTCTGGTAAAAGCCTCTGTCATTTAACGCTTCCACTGTAAGGCTGTCCTCACTGGTCTACCAGCCAAGCCTCTCTGTAACTCCAACTGTAGCCTGTGTGATTAAGACTCAATTCCCCCTTCTTCAAACAAGATCCTCTTCCTCACCTTCAAAATTCTCAACCCCCTCCTTCTCTACTTTTACTGTCCTACATACTTTTACTATAGTTTTACTGCTAATCCTGCTGTTGGTTTTTAATCTAAGGTGAACTTGAGTAAAATTGTAATAAAAATCTAATAAATTATAATCAATCAATCAGTGTGGGAGCCTGCTGCTAGCTGAAGGGGTTATACTTTTTTCATAAACAACACCAACTTGTTTGTTGATATCTGATAACATCTAAACAAGTAAATCAGAGAAATGAACCATTTCACAGCTTTTGATATAAAACTTGCACTGATTATCTCAGTTGTGCACATTAAGATATAAACCAGAGCTGTCCTTCTTGTCTTTGAGCTTTGATTCCTATCACCGGTCACACTAAATCATCCTTTATGTACAGAAGTTTTCTGTTAAATTCAGTGTGGTTCCTGAGAAAAGCTTTACGAGTTTTTCAAAGGAACCTGCAAATGGCTCTGTGCTGCGAAATCACTGCAGGTTTGTTCTGAATATTCCTCCGACAGCGTGGAAGTTTAGCTAATCTATTTTTACCCCCTGACCGAGTTGGTAAGATGAAATATGAAAAGCCAGGAGGATATAGTGTTATACAATCAAATAGTCCCAGCAGTAATATTACCATACATGTCCTATAAAGCAGAAATTCAATGCAGGATATGATAAAGAAAAAAGCTCAATAGAGAGAGAGAGAAAGTCACTGATTTAATTATCAAAGGACGCACCAAGAAACACAAGCCTTTAAAAAAAAACAAAAGCTAAACAATAAAACGATTCGTCTGTGAGTTACAGTGAAATCTCTGCACTGATCAAATGGTTTCTGATTAGCTTTCAGAGTCTGCGTGGCTACAGTTTCCTATTGTGTGCCAAATTTAATTTCAACGAGATAACAAATATATGGCGAGGCCAATAGGCTGTTTAAACTTGCTCTTTTTTCTATTAGCGTAACAATAGGCAATTATCGTTTGCTTTTTTCTGCGTTTTAATAATAAGACATTATAAGTATCTAGGGTGAGTATTTGCCCACAGCTCTTTCACAAGGCTTTGATCTTTATTTTTCCTTTTCTTTCTTTCTTTTATGTTCAAACTGTAAACACGCTGCATTGTTCTAACAGGTATTTATACATATTTACTTCTTTTTATTTGCGGTAATTTTAACAATATTTTGGATAACTATTGTTTAAAACCCAAAGACCCCTAAATTCTTATTTTTGTAATCAGTTTATTTGATTAAGCCCAGTCTGTCAATATGATTGCCTTTTGCATTTATTGAATATTTATCAAATAACTTTGAGCAGTTTTGTGTGAAACCTTCATTAAATGTATGAATTTATACAATATTGTAAAGGTAAATTGCTCATAAAGTAAATATTGGTAATTACATTTTTGACTGTGATTTTTTAGAAAAACAAATAACTACTGAGCAGTTAAATTGTCTCATTGATACCTGAATTATAATGGAAATTATAAATTAATTATTAATCGCATATTTCACTAATTCCTGATTTAGTTTTTTCTAAATTCAGAACACTTTGCAGTGTCCTCCAACAAACAACCAAAATACTTAGTAACAGTACTGTCTGTTTTTCCCTTTAATCATAAAACATTCCATGAACCACTCGATTTTATTGAAACTCTCACAAACTCTTTGCTGGATGAACTGTGGGGGAAATCAGGATTTGATCCCCTGCTAGTTTTTCAAGTTGTCCCACCTACAAAGAGTGGAGGGGTCTGAATTTTCATGGGTACACCTCAACTGTGACAGACAAACTCTAAAATAAATTTCAGAAAATCACACTGTATGATTTTTAGAGGGTTTAGAAGGTGACTGTGGCTCTGAGAAGAGAGGCTGTCTGCCATGTGGGAGACCAGAGTTCAAACCTCAGATCAGTAATGTGTTGAAGGTTGAGGTATATGCGTGGTGATACAATCTGGTGATACATGGCCCCATTCCTCCTCTCTCCAATATGGTGCAGTTGGTCTGTCCTCGCTGCAGGAAAACACCCCTAAGTATGATGTTTCCATCCCCGTGTTTCGTTTGTTCTTCCTTCTTTCATCTCAGGAACATTGATAAGCTAAGTTCCATTGTGTCACGCTCTGAACTGGAAATCATTATCCATGCTTTCATCTCTTCTTGCCTTAGCTACTGCAACGTGCTCTTCACCTGTCTGAACAAAGTGTCCTTGGACTGGTTACAACTGGTTCTAAATGCTTGTGTTCCAAATAATCAAAGTCCTCCAAATTCATCCACATCACCCCGTTACTCTACCAGCATCAATGGCTGCCAGTTAACGCCAGGGTCCAAGATCCTGGTTCTGGTCTTTTGGGCTCTATGGACAAAGCAGCTGCTTACACCATTGGTCTTCTGCATCCTTACACCCCCAGCAGGTCCCTGAGGTCTGGTGGTCAGAGCCTCCTGGTTGTGCAGCGTACCAGGCTAAAGACTGAAGGAGACAATAGTCGCTTTCATAAGACGCCAATCAGCGTAACACCGCCACCACGGTGTGTCTTATGAAAGTGCTGTGGCATTCGTGCCGCCATGCTTGGTGGTAATATTGCCACAACGCCGGACACGTGAATGAAGATTACGCCTTGGCGCAACAGAGGGAGGTGTCACTAATAATGTGGCAAAGGTGCGTCGACCCCTGACCAGAAAGAGGATTTAAAAATCAGGTAAACATGGGAAAGCTATTTGTAAACACTCAGCGGAGATGGAGCAATACCGAGATCTGGGAGCTACTGGCAGTAAGAGCAGAAGCAAAAGTCTCCTGTCTGTTTACTACGGGCACTTCCGTCTCACGTCTCATGTAACACTGCACATCAACAGAGCGAAGACTACCCCCCTACCTCCGTTAAACTGCCATTGTAATCTTTTGTGCACATGATTGTGAACATTACCAGCATAGTCTGACCACTTATGAACGACCAAAGGCTCCCAGATGCCAGCTCAGCTTCATGGCAAATTGACAGCATTGTTTTATAAAAGAGGCTAGAGCGTCTGCTGCTGTGGCCCCCAGTCTCTTGACCTCTCTCCCCCTGAGCCTGAGATCAGTGGTCTCCTTAAAAAGCAGCTCAAAACCCATCTGTTTAAACTGGATGTTAATGAACTTCTGTAGACTAGTTATGTGCTCTGATGTCTCTTTTTCTGCTTAATATTTTCTTAACAATTTCTCTCTGTATATTTGTCTAACTTGCTTATAATTGTCTCATCTGTTTATATTTGTAAAACACCTCGTTATCCTTATCTTAAGAGACGCTGAACAAAATAAAACTTCTTCTTCACAGGGACGGTGTTCCTGGGATTGTACTCATTCTTCTTCCTTCTCCCTCCAAACACAGCGAGCGGAGTTTATAACAAAAAGTCATTTTTGGTCTCATCTGACCACATGACCTTCTCCCATGCAATTACTACAGATGAGTGGATGATAGGAGGGCCTTCTAAAGATGAGTGGACAGGTCTGTGAGAGTCAGATTTGATGCTGGTTGGTAGAGGCTCAAATACTGTATTTCCTGCAATAAAATGCAAATTAATCATTTAAAAATCATACAATGTGAGTTATTATTATTATTATTATGTATTTACCTCACGACTTATTGTGAGTGGGTAAACTTCAATAATCAGCAAGGGAATAAATACTTCCTGTATTTCACCCTCATTCATGGCTATAACTCTATTAGTTTTACAGATTTTGTGCTAAAATTTCAGATGATAGCTCAGAATCATTCACAACACACCATCAGAGTGCTAACAGACTGCACACCAAATTATTCTCAGGATTTGATCAAAGTTTCATCATATCTCTTAAAAATTAGTTTAAAACTCTGCTATGAAAGGAGGAGGGCGAAATGCATTCCATGAAGGAAATCTAGGCCTTTAATTTGATGTGTTTTCAGGCTGATGTGCTGATGCTTTGAATAAACATCCAATATGGTGCAAGAAAGTCTGTGAGGGCTTGTTATAAATTAAATAGAGCAACAGTCAGCTTGTTGTGAGGGCCGCCACTTTAACTGACATCTGAACAAAAGAGTCACTTACTGTAACGGAACTGATCTATTTTCATCTCACAAAGGAGACGGCATTAAGTCCAACTGGCTTGGAGGCACCATGACAACCTACTATTATGAATCACATCAATCATTCTTTAATTGCAACTTGTGTCACACAGCTTCAACAGAAACTCATGAGTCTCATCTGACAGTTTGGGGAAGGAAAGAAGAGACATTTGATGCTCAGAGAGAGAAATTCCTGCATCTGTTGGGGTTTTATTAAATAAAGCCTTTCAAGAAACCGACTGTGTGAGAGTGTCACTGTTTCCTTTTATTAACTGTACAAAAATGAGAATAAAAAAAAAAAAGAATCACCTAGAGCGTTCTCACTCACGTCAGCAGTGGCAAAGGGAGTCAATTAAACCACTTTAAAAGCTTTTGTCCTGCAATACTCTGAGGTGAGACTTCAACATTTTCTTAAATAAAATGGTGTATTTCATGTACAAGTGCCACATTAGAATAAACGTATGTTATTTAAAATTGTACTTAGGTGAATAATACAACCCAATCATGAGCACAACACTTGCTGTTTTACTGCCTTTAATGTAAATAATTATAAGGGCCAGCGTGAGATGATTTAATGGTTGGACAAATAATGGTTTCAATAGGGAGGAATTAGTGTAAGTCTCCATGAAATTATTGGACATTATAAATGCGGTTTCCTCTAGATATGCAGAAACAAACATGTAAAAATAAATGGACCTCTTATGGTTGTATTTATAGGTAAGAATTACGGAAAAGCAGAAACTGTTTGTGTGAGGAATAAAAAAAAAAACATTCAAGTCAAAGAACTCAAGATTAAAATTGTATTAACACAATTAAAGTTTTAGGTTTGTAATGTTATGTGAAAAAACGAGAGTTTTTTTGATAAATGTAACTCCGATATTAACTGAACTTTTATCTTTCAGTTATGTATTCTGCATGCTTGCTGCTCTCTTTGGAAATTATTTTTCTGCTTTTGCACACAACCTGCAGGTCTATCCATCTTCTGAAGACATGTAACCATAACTTATGACCACTAGAACTAAATGCATGACCCCAGCTCTCGCTCTGACCCTACTTCTGTAGAAACCCCCAAACCCAGTCCTCTAAAAAAAAAAAAAACTTTAAAGTTGTGCACATCAAAGAAAATTATGCTCAGAAAGCAGAAATTTCATTCATCCAGTGGCTCCACGCTGAAACTCACCAGCACAGTAACAGAATGTTTGACTTCTCTGAACCATTTGTTTGAGATTGTCTGAGGCTTCACTTTCTCATCGTGTCTGTGAAGGTCACAGACAATCAGGATAGCGACCTCCTCTTCTCTTGAACGTGCCACACTTGGAGAAAAATGACAGCTCAAATGCTGACCTACTTTCTCCTATACACCCTGACGGCCTCTGCTCAGTCTGAAAATCAGCTGTTCTGCCCATCAGGAGTTTCAAAAGTCAGAAAAGCTGCATTTCTAACTGGTACATTTGCCCTGGGGGATCAGATCAGAATTAAATGGCCAATAGTAAGCTAGTTTATCTTGGAATGAGTCACTTGCATCTTGAGCGACCATATGAAACAAGATGCCACCTTTGCTTGTAAGTGAATATACATTTTCTTTTCTTTTATAAAAATCTAGCTCCAGAAAACTCTGGGTTGGGTTTACTGAGCTGGTAACAAGCCTCGTATATCACCACTATAATATTCTCTAGTGTCAGGGTTAGTTAGGCTGCACCCTGGCTATGTTGAACGTACTGTAGTACAGTCTCAGATTACAACACACAAGTCCTAGCAGCAATAAAAAAAAATGCAAGGATAACAGGATGTCACATGGACTAAATCCAAGGTGAAAAGCAAATAGTAGGATGAGACAATGATGCAACAAAACTGAGAATAACATACAGTTTAATGAGAAAGGACTGCAAAATGAGAACCAGGTGAGCTAATGAGCTGACGGGACACAGGTGTGAGCAGTCGAGTGACAAAGGACAACCTGAATACTACGTAAAATCAGTGAAGATTAATCACTCTAAATGTCAGATAACTAAAAAACTAACAGATAGTGAAAGGAAAAATATAAAAGATCATAAAACATCCCAGGGACAACTTCAACTCTATTTACAAAACCTGTACAACAAAATCCCACAACCATGAACAGATTATGATGATTTTCTGACCGCTTTAGTAAAGTCAGAGTTTTCTCCTTCAGCTTCTGTCACACATTTGGCTTTGTTCCTGTTAATTAAAAAATGACCTTCTGGATTCACCCGCCTCCTGTTTCTTAGACCTGCATTTGGGTCATTGTCCTCTTTAATCATTCATCCTGACAGCTATCTGACCTACAAACCGAGATTTACACTTCACACAGAACGCTTCTTCAGCTGCAAAATAAACTGTTTTCTTCATTAACAAATGTATATAATCACAACAGACATTGCAACGTCCAGTTTGAGTTGTTTCTATGTAAGACTTTTGATATCATGGTCAAGCTAAAAACAGCATTGCATGCTGATGTCCATAGCAAGAGGACATAATGGTACTCCAGTGTCTGTTTATGTGAAAGGAATTGGTACAAATGATGAAATATGGACTTCTTGAAGAGGGCTTTCATTTCATACTGAAAAGTGACTACCTCTTGATGAGTTCAAATTAAGGGCTGAGGGAACACTTAAAATCTGGGGTAACCCTACAAAATGAGTTCCATCCTTCGAGTGTGAACAAGGAGTGTCGGTGAGTAAAACGTATGAAGCATGAAATGTTGTGATCTTTATTCACAGTATTCAGATTAAAAGTCACTCTAATCCCTCAGGCCTCTTTCCCAGCTCCCAATTTTCCCCCTTTTAAAAGTTTTTTACAGTTTCATTTCAGGCACTTAGATGAAGCTCCAATCTAAAATTAGAGTGTGCAAGGTAAAAGCTTGTATTACATCAGAATCCACAAGCTGCTCTGACTCTTACAGGGCCTCTTACTGTATGAGCCTTTTGTAATGTAACTAAAAAAAGTACATTAAGTCTCATTTAAAGTCAGAAAACATAAAAGATTTTCACTGGAACATGGCAAATATTAAACAACTGTTGCTTAAAGGCGTTGGTCTTTTATGAAGTGGGGTTGTTTGGAGTACGGATGATTGATGAGTGTCATACCTGCAGTAGACAGCAGATAGAGCAATATCAGTTTGGAGAATCATGGGGAAATCAGTCATAGAAAATGAGATAGTCACCATCTCAATCACCTCAAAACTCATAAAGTTATTACTGGTTTAAATTCAATTATAACATTTTTACTCCATATTGTCTTTGTTTGAGATGGTAATAGTCAACAGGCTGTAATCACTTTCTAATACCATTAAAACTGTTCTAAAATTAAACTAGAATATATGGAATTACTGTCAACCTACAAGACTTGTATTTTGTCATAGCTCTACCTATGGAACACAGTGATTTAAAGTGATTTAAACATCATCCATCCGCCCATTTTACAACTCATTCAAGGAAGCCCAGATATCCCTCTCCTCAGCAAAACTCTAAACAGTATATACGTAATCCCTCCAGCAAGTTCTGGGTCTACCCTGGTGTCTCCACCCAGTGGGACATGCCTGGAAAACCTCCAGTGGGAGGCGATCAGGAGGAATTCAAGTCAAATGTCCAAACCATCTCAGCTGACTCCTTTCAGTGTAGAGGAGCAGTGGCTCTACACCAAGCTCCTCGTGATGATGCTCATATCTCTAAGGCTAAGCCTGGACTCTATGAAGGAAGCTCATTTCAACCACTTGTTTCCAGGATCTTGTTTTTTTTTTTTATCACAACCCAAATGTAGTGATCATAGGTGAGGGCTGGGACATAGATGGGCCACTAAATTGAGAGTTTTGCCTTCAAGCTTCGCTCCTTTGGACAGGAGTGATGACCTGAATACTGAAGATGTAGCCCTGATCTGTCGGTCCATCCCTCACTCCGTTCTACCATTACTTGCAAAGAAGACACAAAGATTCTTAAACTCCTTTGCTTCAGGCAAAGTCTCACTCCCAACCCAGAAGGAAGATTACACTTTTTTCCAGCCAAGAATTGTGTCCTCAGATTTGTAGAAGCCGACTGTCATCCCAGCTGCTTCACACTAGGCTGTGAACCGCTTCAGTACATGCTGAAGGGCATAGCTTGAAGACACCAACAGAACCACATCAGCTGTGAAAGTCAGGGAATCATGCCCAAAATAAAACACCCTTTTCTCCATGGATACATCTTCAGATCCTGTCCATAAACACTGCAAACAGGCCTGGAGACAAGAGGTGGCTCTGGTAGAGTCCAATCTGCATTGGTAACTAACTCAACCAGTGCTGAGGATGCAGACGCAGCTCTTGATTTGACTATATGAAGACAAGTGACCCTGGCACTCCTACAGCACCATACATCTTTTCCAAGTCCAAATAAATATCTGCTCAAACAAAAATGTTTATAAAATTAAGTTTAAAGTGCCCAATTAAATTTTTACATTTTTATGTAACACCAGAAGGTCATCTATTATAATGAATTTAATGAGATGTGCAGTCAACATCATAGTTGGTGTTTTAATTTAAATTTAATTCCTGCAATATTTTTTCTCAAGAATCAGCATCACTACAGAAAATCAACACCGCTGCAGGAATGGTAGCAGAAGAAGAGTGCACAGGAAGTACTCGCTTCATATGCAAATGTATCTAAAATGTCAATTTATTCATGCATGGTGGATATTTAATTCAAAGCTGTTTTTAAGAAAGGTGTATAATATTTTTGGATAACCCTTTTAACCATATTACTGTATTACTGCACAGTCATATGTGTTAAAGCCTCTTTCAGATAGATGACTGATATTACTGTTCTACTAAATATTGGAGAACGTAACTTCATTTTTTTAAAACTAAGTTTGGCATCTGATGTCCTTCCAAATGTTCAACTGACACATTTTTAGAACACAAAAAAGTTTCTAAGTAAGAAGTTTATTCATCCTGTCATCTCCTCTTTAGTCAAGTACAAAGACTTTTAACCCTGGTAGCTTTTTCAGTGCTCACAGCATCCCTCCTTAATCTCTTCTCTATTAAAAATTGCAAGGCATGTCTGTGCTACAATATTTGAAATCTTTTATCTATTAGAAGGGTGCTGTGGGATAAAAGAAATATATTTCCCCTCAGGTGTTTGATGTTCTGTGATAAAGTCATTCTGTAGCAGCTCTAGTGTAAACTGTGCATTGTAGCCTTCTGTTGCCATCTTCCCATTTTTACTCTGAAAGTCTGCAGCACACTCATTTGGGCTGGAGGTATTGTCTAAATCTGACATTTGCTGCCAAGATTCCGAATAGGCCTTCTATATGCCCAAAGGGTGTTTGGATGGATGCTTGCCATCTCCCTCCACAAGTACAGAGCTCAACAATCTGCCTTTAGTACAGTGAATTAGATTAACTGCTATACAGTGTTCTTACTACCAAACACGTCTGATAATCCAGCTGCTTTAATGGTTGTAGGAAACAAACATTTCATGAAAAGGAAGCTTAATGATCTTTTTTTTAGCTTTTATTATACAAACAAAAAAACAGTTCGATACGTGTGTCCTCATTAGAGTCTGAAAACCTCTCCCTATACTCATTGTGTCACAATGTTATATGACTTTCTCTTTTAATGTCAAACAGAAAAAAAAAGTCATAATTAGAGGCCTGGAGGCTTAGATGTGATCACATGTCTATTTTGAGAATTTGCTAAGACGTTTGATTCTGTTTTTAAAGAACAGCATCGCATTTTCAGGTCACAATAGGATGAAGGATAAGTCTCTGTAGCCCGAGTCCATATTATTCTGTAATTTGTGCTTTTATGGGAGACCTTCAGAGCTGAGACGTCCTGGTGAAACAAGCCTGCAGCAAATCTTCAAATAAACTGCCAAGTCTCAACCAACGCCTGCCCCCGCCGCCCCCCTGCGCTCCTGTTCATTCATATTCCAAACACAGTCATTATCAAATAGCACAAACACAATCATCTACGTGTCTACAATTTGCTGTTTTTTCTTGCCCATCGGTGCAGCTGTCACAGGCTGCATCCCTTTTACACTGAGGAGATGCATTTACATTTTAATGTTGTTCAAAGTGCAACTGTGTGAGACAGCATGGGGCATTTATAAAGTGTTAAAGAGGCAAGCCTGCATGATAAAACAGATTATTGCCTTAATGTTGCCTTTACACTACACTGAGACTGGAATGATGTTTTAAGAGAAGGAGAGACACTAGAAGTCTGTATCAAACTGCTGAGCCAAAAATGCAGCCCTCTACAACCCTCTATAAATAAACTTGCAGAAAATGGAAGACCCAAGAAAGATAGAGAGAGGAAGAGGGAAGGAGTTAGAGTGAGAGAAAAGAGTAATCAATAAATCTCTAATCTCTTGAGCATTCTCTCCTCCCTCTTCCCACCGAGCAGCCGGGAGCACACACACACATACGCTCACGCATACACCTACAGCCGCCTGCAGGTCTGGCCTTATTATATCGACTGCTATTGGGAGGAGACTGATTTGTTGCAGCGGCGCCCCGTTTGTCAGACACAGTGACAGCAGTCATCCAGTCCCAGGGCAAAGGCAGATTGTGTGGGGTTGTGCGTGAGTGTGAGTGTGTTGGGGTGTGTGTGTGTTGGGAGGGGAGGAGACTGCACTACCTCTCATACAGGTGAAATTATTCAGAATATTTACCCGTTGCAAAATGACAAATCTGACAATCTTTGTATGCACTAAGTGCAAATAAATAACTGCAACATTCAGCCTAAACCCATTAGCAAGCTGGAAACCTAAAATAGCTTTTTATTACTATGCATCCTTGTTCTATAAGAAAATAAAGTTGTCCCTCTCCACTGACGAAGAATGAAGAATACCATTCAACCTGCAGAGATTGCCATTTCATGCTCCCCCGGCTTGGGACTCAATATCAAAGCCTTTTGAAATCATCAAGGCTCTCGTTGCAGAAATGATAACCGTTCTGAACAGCCTTCATATGACTATTCCTTTCATAGAAGAATCAGAGATAATAAACTAACTGCAGTCATGGTATTTGATCATAATGTGTCCCATATATAAAAATAAAAGTCACTTAAACACATAGAACTAGGTTATGATTTTAATAGTAAGAAACACACTGTTATTGGACACCTGTTCAGTATTAACTCTCAATAGTTCAGCTTTTTGCCTTTGAGTTTCTAGAGGTTATAACCAACACAATCACTGTCTTCAAAACCTTAAATGCTGTATGTAAGACAATCTATCTGTAAGACAAACTGTTAAACTAAAACTCAATCTAGTTACTTTTATATAATAATCAGGATTATATAAAAAAATCAAGATGTTGTGTTTGTTTCTGTTAGGTTAATCGTTTTAACACTTTAACCTGCAGGTCAACAACCTGTAGAGCTGGTTTTAGAATACTGAAGAATGTGATTTTAATTAAATTAATTAAACTTTGATTTGCTCAAATAAATAAAAAATAAACAATGAAGAAAAAAGATTTCATATATTTTTTCATGGTGGGGACAAGGGTTATAATTAAAGAGTTAATATAATAGAAATCATTACTAACTGCCCTGTTATATTAATAATTAGAGAATAAAATCTTCCCAGTGACTTTTTAATAGTTTAATAGATACTTATGTCTTGTCATAACCCTCCAGTTTTCATTTTTAGATCACTTGTGTGTTTTAGAAGCTCACCATCCCCCATAACCTCTTTGTGATTTATTAACGTGGCTCATTTCCTCACTCAAAAAACTTAAGTACCCACAACATTGGTCAACATTGTTTTATGGGAAGGAAAATACATCATATGACTTGTGAGTAAATAAAATTTTAGAGAAATAATCTTTCAAGGAAAGAAGGTCTTAACTAATGAAGTCGTAAAGTCTTCTTAGCCTTAACTGTTGTGAGCAAAACTAATAAGTAGGGATGTCCCGATCCGATCACGTGATCGGAAATCGGCCCCGATCACGTGATTTTGGACTCGATCGATATCGGACGTCACCTCCCGATCTTGACTCGGGTTTCCTCTACATGCGCCCCGCCCCGCCAAAATAAAAGCCGCTACGCCTTCAGAAGGAAGTTTGGGTTTTTTAAATATATGTTAAACAATCTAAAGCACATGGGATTTATATATAGTCTATATTTGTGCACATATATTAACCATAATCAGAGTTTGAATCAGTTTCCGCCGGTCCAGGAGGAGGGAGGGGGCCGAGACTGGGAGACACGCGAGCTATGGAGCACTGCAGCGACCGGGTTCGCTGCTCTCTCCACACCCGCCGGGACTCGTCCTCCCCCTGAACGGAAAGCAGCCACGCGCCGACGGGAGTACTCGGTCCGGAGGAGGCAGCGAGGCCGGCGTGGAGCGAGTCACACCTGCGCTAACTCGTTCTCCCTACACAGCGTCTCCCTCCAGGCTCAGAGGAGATTCTGCTGAGTGCTGCAGGTACACCACGTCACAACACCCACCCTCCGTCGGGAAATAAACTGAGCGATGTTAAGATTTTTAAAGCGCTTTCTGAGGAGGAGCTTCCTGATTAAATGTCGCTCCAAAACGATTTCTCCAAATAGTCTAATTAAGCAGTTGGTCAGAGCTGCTGCAGTCAGAGGATAAAGCAGGAGGAGGAGTGAAGGAGGAGCTGATGACTTAAGAAATGATCCAGGTCATTGTCAGTAAACAACAAGTTTGTTCTTTCTGGGCAAAAAATGGAGCAGAGTGTTAAAATAATGTTGACATTTCTGCACCTGAACAGCTGTAGGAAAAAAAGATTTTCCTTAAAAAGTTACTTTAACTGCAAACTAATTTTGTGCACAGAGAATATATGTTTAAGTATTTAAACATAGATATGATAGATTATACATTTGGATGGATTTATGTCTACAGCATGACATCATTTTGTGGCTTCTTTGTTTTTATGAGTTAAACATCGACCAAGTAGAACGCAGAAGCAGCTTGAAGCAGAAACTGTGAGTGTGTCTGTGGTCTGGAGGCTTTATAAAGTTGATCACAACAACATATTAAAAAGATCGGATCGGGACTCGGGATCGGCAGATCTTCAAAATCTAATGACTCAGACTCGGACTCGAGGGCAAAAAAAACTGATCGGGACATCCCTACTAATAAGTAATTTATTTGTATGTATTGTAAGTAATAAATTATGCATCTGTTTAGTTGTTCCCTTTATAGGTCACCACATCGGATCATCCCACTCCTTCACTTCCATGAACCTCTTCTGTTGTCCTTTTTCAACATCTTCTGTTGAATCTATGGACACTTTCTCCTCTGCACATGTCCAAACCGTCTCAGCTTTGACTCTCTAACTTTGTTTCCAAACCTGAAGCTGTCCTTCAAATGTTTTCATTTTTCCTGTCCATTTTAGTCAGTCCCAATGGAAATTTTAACATCAGCTCTGCCACCTCCAGCTCTGCCTTCTGTCTTTTTGTTAATGTCACCATCTCTTCTGTCTCATCTCTTGCCTAAAGCATGATAATGTATGCATTCTGATTATGCATTTTTCATGTAAACACATTTAAACTGTTTAAACCAGCACCAAGCAGTAGGCTTAAGCCCCGTCTCATGACACAAACATTAAGCCGCCACCAGAAATCACAGAATAACTTGTTATGTTTTGCCTTTTTTGGGTATAAAAACAACAAGTCATTTACTTGCCTCATCAGAGAAATGTTTAACTTTTACATCATAATGACCCCCGCCCCCTCAATAAAGCTTATCTCATTTTAACCAAATATATCCAAACTGACTGCAATGTAAATCCTACTCCCACAGAATTGAGAAACTTTGCTAACATTTTAAGGCATTTTGAAAACTCACACCCAAACATCATTCTAAACAACAGTTGCAGCCCAGTGAGATTTGGACTAAACTACAAATTAGGGTGAGGGTACAATGCACAATTCTGGGATATTTTTTCCACACTCCATGGGAAGTTGGAACGGATTCCATGTAAGTCCAAGTTTGTCAGGCTCTGGGAATAGCAAAATTGGGAAGTTTAGACATTTATTTTCCAAGTTTGAATTCCACCAGGTGGCGCTGTTCCAAAATTTAAAAAAATAGTTACTGAGATCTTAGAACTGGAAATGATGCCCAAATCCACAAGGTGGCGGTCTAGACACCAAAAATAGTGACAAACATTATGAAATTGGAAAAAATGCCCAAATCCATCCAGAATAGTTCGTTATATCATAAAAATGGGAAAACAAATGTCCAAATTAACCAGAAAGTGGGTTAATATATCATGGAACTGGAATCAAAATAGCCATCAAATTGGAATGATTAGTTATTTCAATCATCATTTTGAAAATTATACTATTTTGGTTAAGGTTAGAAATTTGGATCAGGTAAGATTGACACGATTAGATTATATTTTAGTCAAATCAGAAATTCAGATTAGTATTGTGGAAGAATTAGAGATTTTTACCAGAATGTAGGAAATAAAGAGATTTGGATCACATTTCTGTCAAGAAGATTATCAATTTGGAAAGAAAAAATTGTGTACCAGGGGCATGGTTTGGCAAACTTGGAAGCATTAGTTATTTCGATCATAATATAGATAAATTACATATTTGTCGTGATTAGTAATTTGGATTGTTTTTTAGTCAAATTAAAAATCTGGATCACAGTTCTGTCAAAATCAGCAATTTGGATCAAATTTAGATTTTTAGTTAGAATTTTGGATCAGATTTTAGGCATATTTAGAAAATTGGATTCAATTTCTGGCTTTTTATTAGAAATTTAGATTGTTTTTCTGTCTAAGGTCACACTTTGGATCACATTTGAGTTCATGGGTTAGTAATTTGAAATCAGGAAATTAGATTTTTTAGATCATCAAACTGACATTTTTTGTATTTTTTCAAATTGTCAAAAATTTCAAATTCACAAAAGGCAAATTTCACTTCAAAACATGTCAATTATAGGGTTTTAAGCAATTCCAAATCACTTACTCCAAATCACTAAATTAAGTTTGCCCATCCCCCACCCCACTCAAAAAGTCAAAATTCAACTTGATTTTTCCATCTGGAGAGGCAAGCAAGTTTTGATTTCAGGTGTACCAGGGGCATGGTTCAGAAATCCATGTTCATGAAAAATATCGGCCTTTTTGGGATTACAGTTTCTGGGAACAGGTCCATCCAGGACCCAATCTAGACCTCCAGACCTCCATGGGGGACTTGGAGCATCATGCACACAGCCTAGGAGCACCTTTTTCTGGGTACTGCTGGCTGGAGGACCCGCTCCAGCGCTCCAGACTTCCAGACCTCCAGGGGGACCATTCAGTTGGTTCTACACAGCCTACTAGAACCCAATCCCGGGTACTTGTCCATGGAGGACCCGGTCCAGAGCTCCAGCCAGCAGATCTCCAGACCTCCAGGGGGACCATGGAGCTTTACACGCCCTATAAGCACTTATTCCTGGGTACTGGTGGCTAGAGGACCCGGTCCGGAGATCCAGACTTCCAGACCTCCAGAGGACCATCCAGCTGGTTCTAGACAGCCTAGGAGCACCCAACCCCGTCTACTGGTGGCTGGAGGACCTGGTCCGGAGCTCCATACTTCCAGACCTCCAGGTGGATCATGGAGCTTTGCTACCCACCATAGGAGCAATCATTCCTGGGTAGTAGTGGCTGGAGGACCCAGTTCGGAGCTCTAGACTTGCAGACCTCCAGGGGGACCATCCAGCTGGTTCTACCCAGCCTATAGGAGCACCCAATCCCATGTACTGGTGGCTGGAGGACCCGGTCCGGAGCTCTAGACTTCCAGACCTCCAGGGGGACCATCCAGCTGGTTCTACCCGGCCTAGGAGCACCCAATCCCGTGTACTGGTCCATGAAGGACCAGGTCCGGAGCTCCAGACTTCCAGGGGGACCATGGAGTTTTGCTACACGCCCTAAGAGCACTCATTCCTGAGTACTGGTGGCTGGAGGACCCGGTCCTGAGCCCCAGACCAGGGGGACCACCCAGCTGGTTTTACCCGGCCCAGGAGCACCCAATCCCGTGTACAGGTTCATGGAGGACCCGGTCTGGACCTCCAGACAGACATGGTCAAAAAGTACCCAGCCAAGGAGGTTCATCACTTGGTAAAGTGTATTTCAGGACCCGGTCCAGACTTTTGGATTGGCCTTCATGCATTTCCAGATATACTGTATGCTCTGAATGTACTAATATTATACTGAAATATACTGTTTAAGGACAGATGTATGACCTAGATAGCATCCCTTTGTGGTATAGGGAGCTGGCACGTTGCCAAGTTTTTTTGCTTTCCAAGCATCTACCGTGGGATTTTTGTAATGGTGGAGCTTGAGCGCCCTCAAGTTTTGGGTGGTACTGCAGTTTTTGGCCAACTTTGGTGATTTTTCACGCCTCCCCAGAAGGTCATAGAGGTACCAAATTAATTGACGTGAAAGTTGGGACCTGGGGCCATGACCGACACATATTGGCGTTCTTTGGGGGGGGGGAATTTGTGGCCAGGAAAAAAAACCCCAAAATATGGAAGTTTTTCTTGGAAATAATTCCAAAAGTATAATTTAAATTACTATGGGTCCCTAATTAGGGATGCACTGAAAATTCGGCCACCAAAAATTATTGGCCAAAAATGACCCAAAAGTTTTCATTTTCGTCCGAAAGAACTAAATCACAAAAACAACTCAGCCAAAACGTGTGATTTTGCGAGCAAATTGCTCAGCCAGTGTGCAAGAAACTGGATAAGACTGTATGATCCCTCGGCCCGAACGCACCTTTGCAGAATGGTGCTTCACAATCAGACCCTGATTAACTACACCTCCTGTTGTGGTGCGTACTGAAGGAGCACTTTAAAGTAGCATTGATAAGCTGCAGGAGCTTGTTGACATGGACACGTTGTCCCGCATAGAACTGGAATCCCCACCCCCTCGTGAGAAGGTGCGCACCACACATCAGCATCAGGTTCTCCCCTAAGTACCTCAATGAAATAATTATGTGCACCTCTGATCGATCTCTCTCTCTCTGATTTTGTCCCCATTGTGGCGATCTTCCTCCATTCCTCTCTTTGTCAGCTGCAGCTGGATTGCTCTTCCCTCTGATGGAGCAACCAGACTAATCTATTTCTGTCTAAAATAGCGTGTGGTGTTGGACTTTTACACAAGCATAATTAACGTTAATATTATAACCAGTGTTTCCGTGGGGTGCACAGAACTGCACTGCTTCTCTTCACGCGCCCTTACCTGTTGCAACTCGGACCGCGGTGAGCCGATTAACGGACAGGTTTCTTGCTGTCGGACCGTCAAAGGTACGTAGAGGTCTATCACCCCTCAACAAATCACACCCTGTTTCTAATAATTGACATAATTATTTCTTTCTGTGCTTAGGTTTTTGGATTTAGGCCTTGGTTTCTTCATTTTCGGTTTTCTGTTTCTGCCAAATATTTCATTTCTTCATCCCTACTACTAACTGCATGTATTTGACAGTTTCAGGTATAAAAATATCTAAGTACAAAGATAACCACAATACCAGTGAGTATCTTCACAAAATAATAGTTTCGTTACAAAATAATGGTACAGTTGTGGTTCAAGCTGAAGAAAATCAAATGATAGCTTCACTTTATTTTTCGGGATATTACTGGTTCCAGTAGGTTTGTCTCTTTTCATTCCTACGTGATCTCTATTTATTACAACACAGGCCTCCTAAGTGGATTCTGTATTATAAATGTGCATTGTGCATTCAAGGATTATCCAGGGTCAAAGAGTTTGCATTGATATCACAGGTAAGCGTGTGTCATGCTGAGCAGAAAAACGAGATGTTTCTCTCGTATTCTCATTTTGACTGCAGCTGCTGCAGGAGGAACGTATGAGATGCTGTTAGACTGTAAAAAGGGTGAAGAGAGAATTTCAAAGCTAACATAGGTTGACCTTGGACTGCTGCGGTAAGAGGACCAGTCTCCATACGAGGGCTCTGATGAATTAATGGGGTGAACGCCTGTGTTGTGAAGTATTTGGAGATTTTTGTAGGAATGCTCAAGAACACACACATTCTTCTTGTTGTCTGCCATTCTAGTGTTCAGTTATGCAACAAAACCTCATGAAGAGAGAGAAGAACCATTCAGCGGTGCTTAGATTTTAATTGAGCAAGCTATGAAAGGCCCTAAATGTCCATAAATCTACCCAGGAATCTTATTGATTAATAATTAGGCAGTGGGAGTTCATGACTATAGAAGAGCAGAAGATTACAGGGAGCAGTACTTGTGCTTTAATGCACACCTGGTGGTACAAAATGCCCTCATATAACCTAGTTTTTATGGGACTGTGCAGCACAACCATCAGACCTAATGACTCCCTCATGATGGACACTAATGCCAACTCTGATCCACCTCCTCATGTTTAACAGCCACGGCACTGAGGGAGAAAGGGCTGGAGCAGGTTTCTGTAAACACAAACAAGTGTGGATGTAAAATCACATCAAAGAAAGCTGTTTCCACCGCTGCGTTCCAGCTTTGTCTGAAGCCTCGGATTACTCTAAATGACCACCCACTCACACATCACTGCTTGGTGTGCTCACACGTTACTGTTTGTTCTCAAGTTTAACTTTTTTTTGTTTGTTGTTCTCAAAAGCAACTCATTCTAAGCCTGCATCAGTGTGCAAAGGCTTTTGTTTTTACTGATTTCTTCACCCCAAATTCATCAAACCTCAATCATTCAGAGAAACGGTGATTGAAGTGAATTAAAATGAATCCAAGCAGCTGTTGGCTCAGCAAAGAAAAGCAATACAAACAGAATTAAACTTTGTTAAACATTTGTATTTTTGACAGTGAATTATTCTGGCACCGCTGACCTTTGAGAAAATAGAGGGCACTAACACACTTCCTACTAAATCACTCAATGTTCTACAGGCATTCACCTTGTAAAAACTGCCCCCAAAACACAAAGATGTGTGTAGTCAACCTCAGTAACAACATATTTTAAAAGCACACTATGCAGTTCTGGCTTGTTTTTAGCACCCCCTAGAGGCCATTCTAAATCACTGTCATAAAAACGTTAGCATTGTCTGAACTCAGAAACACCTAAATCTACCTGTTGAAATGTCTCCTCAGCCTTCACTGCTTTCTACTGGAGCGGTTCATCACTCATTCAAAGAAATCAGCTGTGTTCAAACAGGGAGAGATCAAAAACATGCTGGAATCATGAGCTAAAGACATCAAATTCTAGCTCCGTATCTGTAAAATCCATTGAGTTATAGTCATTTTCACATTTGATAAATTCAGTAGGCTGAGGCGGCCATCTTGAATCTTGTTGACTTCAAAACCTAAGCATTTATTAATGTTTATTTACTGAGTTTCTTTCAAATATATCTATTGGTTAATGAGATAATTTGGTGAGACTACAGACAAATGAACACACCCACAGTCAAAAACATTACTGCCATAACGGAAAGGTCCATTAAAATGATGGTATTCCTTTTCCAGTTTTCTTTTATATTCTACATGTACAATACTAAAAACATCAAAGATAGATGATAAAACTAAACAAAAACATCAGATAACCAGATAAAAAGGCTTGACCTTCTTGACTTCAGAAAAGTGAGTAAAAATTCAGTCAAACCTGAGTAAAAACTCTAACCATGATTCACATTCAAATCACAGGTTGCAGATATTCTCTATTCATTTTCACTTTGTGCACATTTCTGTGACAAAATGATGTTTGGAGACTTGAAAAACTAATCTGAGTTTAGGTCTAGCCAAAAAGAAATACCTCTTGCATCCATTTATTATTTTTCTGCTTAGTTGTTATAGTTTGAGAACTCCATGCCAATTTAAATGTCATTTACTTTTCACAATGCAACAATTCATGAACATCTGGAAGCTTCATGGACTGAAATTTAAGTCAGAAAAACCTGAGTCCTTCACAAAGGACTGCTTCTAAAGGGACATGCCCTGCATGTTGAATCTGTTCTGACTCAGTGGAGGTAAACTTGTCCGTTATAAGCAGCTTTTCCCTTCATTATCTTGATTTCCAAATCAGCAAAATTTCAAGGTCTATGCATGTAGTAATAACTGAATCACTAACAGCTCCCTCTGGGTTGCTGAGGCAGTAAAAACCTAAGCAATAAGGTGTTTCTTTTAGTCAATCCTTCTGTGGCGTCTCCAGACTCTTCCAACAACAAATGAGTCTGTCACTTTTCAAGACAAGCGCTGTTCTTTGCTGTTTTTAATTACCCTGTTATATAACTTAGCTGCAGCTGCTGGCCACGTCTTTCTCACTTAGTATGGGTCTGATGGTTTGTTAAAAAAAAAAAAAAGGTTCATTTAGAACTTTTAAACTCACACACTTAGGAGAAAAATCGTTCTACTTTTTGACACCTCCATCTAATCAGCATTCAGTGAGAACAGAGTGGTTGTGTTGCATGTGATATTGAAATTTGGTGACTTGGAATTTAATATTCTTTTGTCATGATTTGGCATTCTGCTCTTATAAATCTGCCCTCGCACAGACAAACATGCATTTTTGCAATCACTAACGGGAAACAGGAGTGCAGTATTTTAGAAAGCGTACGCCTTCGCTGTTTTTCAATAAAGGCCCATTTCCCCTTACAGCCTCCTGAATGCCTTTTGGTGCATTCAATTGTTACTAATGACAGATTGAAATGGCAATACCTACACTGTGTATGCAACGCTCACTAAATAATTCCCCCTGAACTGAGATATGGAGAAATGTGAAGCCGTTGGCCTCACAAGCTGCTTCCCGACGCAGCTCACCCTTTGTGCTCTCTGCTGATAAAGGCATCGCAGATGAAAAACACCTCCGTAGCAGGCTGTGGGGAGAAACAAATCTTTGACAGCAAAAGTATGAGATCAAACAACATTGGGAGGGGGGGGGGGGGGGGGGGTAAAGAGGCAGAAAGGAGTGAGAGGGTAATGGAAAGCTCAGCGGACAGTGACCAATGAGACATGTACAAGTGAGTGTCAGCGGCAGAACAAATTAGAAGTGGACAAGAAAGGGAAGAAGACCACGGAGAGCTGTCATATAAAGCAGGAAAGGAGCAGCACGCTGCAAAGAGAACTGTGGGTCGTAAAGAGAACGGGAAGGGGGTTAAAGGGGCCGTGAGTAGAAAGAGTAACAAAGATTGTCCCGAGAGAACTACATGACAAAATGCAGTGGCAGGCAGCTTACATCAAGCACAACAAGAAGGGAAGAGAAGTGAGATAGAGAGAGACAGAAGAGAGAGGAAAGGCAGCGAGACGGAAATAATCAGAGAGCATCAACAAACAAAGAGAGGTGACAAATAGTGCGACTGGCTGGCTCAGTCAGTGTGTTGTTGAGCAGCAAGCTGCCCCCTTGAGACTGCATTTACAGTAACAGATGTTCCCCTTTCTACAGTCCTCCAACACAAACCTACTCTGACTTATGTTAGAACTCACTGTCCGTCTCCCAAGAGCTGTACCTACATCAGAGGACGCCATGCTTACAGGCACTGGCAAGAATATTAGAGCGTATTTTAAACAATCAGACATGCATACATCTGATCGTCATCTAACTGATGTTTGGTATTTTAACTTTTTGGTCCCCAAAATCTTTAAGATATGTTGCTTTACAATAGCACAGCTGGTAGCTCTGCCGCCTTGTAGGTCACAGTTCAATACCCAGGTGGGGCCTTTCTGTGTGAAATTTGCATGTTCTCCCCGTGCATGAGTGGGTTTTCTCTAGGTGCTCCGGTTTTCTACTACAAACCAAAAACTTAACTTGTGATTCTGAATACATATATACTGTAGGTGGGAGTGTGTGTGGATGGTTACATGCCTCTGTGAGTCTGTGATAGACTGGTGACCTTTGTACTATACCTTCCGCCCAATGTCCTCTAGAGAGCTCGATGTGACCCTGTAACGGATTAAGCAGGATAAATGGACGTTTTGATGTAATGGACTAACCAGACCCTGAAGAACTCAGCATCAGCACGATGAATGAGAAAAAGACCGGTCCTCTAAACACTTCACCACATAATGTAAACGACCCAAAAAATCGTCTCATTTTTCTCAAGTCCACGCAACAGCAGGTCACAGATGACGTGGAAAAAAGGAACCCACACAATATTCAGGTTTAGGACTAACATCATTTTTCTTTATGAACATGGTTTTACAGCTGTAGGTTCTCTAAGGGTGTTTGTTTGTGTTCATCCATCAGCTGATTGAGGTCACCACTTCACTTCGTCTCCCACATGAATTCAATGAGATTTTAATTCTTTGATTTTAGATTCTCTTTTTCTGAGTGACTCTGATCACTAACACCTCGATCCTTCAAGCCTCTCTCACTTATTCAGTCATGCTTCAGTCCCTTCCTCTCCTCCCTCATCCCCCTTTTTCATCATTAGCCTCCTTTATCCCTCAGACTCGCACGTCTCCGTCTTCCCTTATCTATTCCTGTTTCTTTGCTTCCTTTGCAATCATTACCTCGTCACTCTTTGCCTGCCTGCCCTCCCTCGACCCGCCTCCACTTTCATCTCATCCTCGCCCCCCTGTTCTTCTCTGTCATGTTCCTCTAACAGTCACCAGTTCAAATCGCTGCTAAGTCCACCAGCCTCCTCAATTTGGTAAATCCAACCTGGTCGAGAGGGGCTTAGACTAGAGCAGACTCAACCAGACCCAGCGCTGCTTAGATGAGCAGACACAGAAGACGGTGTTAAGAAGGGGATTAATAAAATAAAGGGAGGGTTTTGAGCTTCTTCCTCTCACATAGACACTTCTGCTGCAGCTACAGGGAGTCTTCTGCTGCCATATATCCACTTGGATACGCAGGTAATAAGATGGAAGCACTGAATATTTCAAAAGGCCTGTGCATCAAGTAGAGCAGGGCGGACCAGACAACATGGGGGTTAAAAAAAGAGAAGGGTGGGTACTTTGCAGAATCACACAGCTTTAATTGCGAGAAGACGTGAAACTAGAGCACACGGAGAGAGAGGAGTGATCAAACACAGCCCTGCTCGTAATCAGGCGAGAGGAAGCGCTGACACTTAGCACAGTTATAAAACCAGTCAGTCCCTGCAGTCCAGATGGAGGCAATGTTTACTTTATGTGCAGCTCTATCAGTTAAAACCAATAGTGGATGGAGAAATATTACATCTGGTTTGAATGCCTCTTGGATAAGACGTCCATCATATAGTCTTTTATTGAAAACCAACTCAGACCTGCGAGGAGGAATCTGGTGCAATAACATGCATCATGTTTGAAAGAAAAGGCGTATTTTCATTAAAAACCGAGACTAAGACATGATAGCATCATCTGTAGCTGAACTATTCTCTGTCATAAGTGCAGCTGCGTAAATGTCAAGAGGCTAATCAGCCTTTAAAAAAGACGCTAACCCTCTTTCCTAATTAAGAAACCCCCTCCTGACCACCAAATCACCCAGTTTTCTTCAGCAATTATCTACATTAGGAAATCTCTTTGGTCTCGGGCGAGTTTACCAGCTGCAGATCCACCCCGTAAGTCTTCACGGGTTGCTGTTCTATTTCTGTCAATTCAACGACCTGCAAGAGTTCCATTTCTCACTGATTTACAGCGCTTGGTGGGGCAGATTGTTGCTCAATACTCAAAAAAGAAAGAAAAAAAAGTCACGCTTCTGACACCTCAATTTGCAGCTTCCTATATTGTCACTTTTGTAAACAGGAGAGCAGAGCGAAATGGGCACCACAGGTGGAATAAAACCTCAGTGACAACAGAGATGTCAAAGAAAAAAACAGAGATCTGACAAAAAGGAGAAAAAAAGTATTCCAGAAAGCAGCAGTGATTTCAATGAAAAAAGCTGTTTGTGATGTGGTGCCTCCAGCTCTCGCCCACAGATACCAGAAATTGCAAACAATGCTACATTATTGGAAATTTCTTGTGTTTTTAGCATTAAGATTATATTTTTTATTCCAGTTTTTGTGCAAGATCTGATTCTCTCCACTGCAGTTCTTGACATTTCTTTTTCTGTCAGCAGTGCTTCTTCTGTGAGAAATGGAGGTTTTTGCTAATTTATAGATGTGAGAGGAGAAAGATGAAGATTTCACACAAATCGTTCCCTATTTTTAATTATTTCCCTTTTAGCTGCACCCACTTTGTGAGAACAGAAGTCATTCACATTAAACAGCTCTGATTCTTCTGGTGAGTCCCTCAAGTTTTTGTGAGCAGAAGATAGGACAGAGGAGTTTTATCTTGTATTACTGTTACAAATCTCTGCCACCAAATTTAAATTGCTTTTTGATCTGACATTGCAGCAATTAATGCGACGGTTCGACAGCTGCTTAAATATTTGCTTTGAGTCAGAAGACATCTTGACAATTCTCCTATTAAAAAGCTTCAGCGAGGACTTGGTTTGCTTATATTTTATCACTATGAAGACTAAAAACAACAGGACATATCTGGCTTTGTCAAAGGGAAAGAAAATCTGGCCACCAGCAACTCTAAAACTCCACGATTAACATGTTGTTTCTTGTTATCTTGATCCACGTGAAAAGCAAAGAGTAAAAATGACAATTCCTCCCACTGACAGCTTGTTTTGACTGCTCTTGGCCAGGCACAGACATTTCCTGACTCATCTGCTTTGAAAACCCGTAGCTCAAGTACATAACCTTCAAAAAAGATCCCGAATAACAATTTATCTTGTGTTGAGTGTGACTTCAACAAAGCCCTAACATTTTTACTGAGCTCCTAAAGATATATTTTTTAAACTCTTAAAAATAATATAGTATTGTGAGGGGTTTGGCTAAGAAAAAGTTTCTTATGGCTGTACAGAATACACCAGTCATCTAAAGATCTGTTTAAATTCAAGCATGCCTGGTATGCCTGAACCTAACCAGGTAGCTGAGGCGTGTAAACCTAACTAAAACCTTTACCAAAAAAAAAGAAAAACTGCATAATGCCTGTAGAAGATAGCTGGGAGACTGTCAGTAAATTCTCACTGAAATGAAATCATAGCTGTAAGATCCCGTTTTGACTTTAGATTTGTGTTAATTGTATGACTTCTGTATTTGCATTGAAGACTCTGTGTGAGAAATCCTGTTGTTTCAGCATACTGTGACTACATGGCAAATTGAACATTTAACTACCAAATCTTAGGCAGCTGTTCCCTGTTTTATTCTTAGTTAAGACCCAAAAGAGCTCACGTTTTTCCACAGTCTAAGAGCCGAGAGGAGCCTTAAAAAAAGAGCAGAAAATCATTTGCATGGTGAAGAAAAAGCCAGTTTTAAGGCTGATTTAAAGTCACGAATCAAGGCCAACAGATTTGAATTCCATGCTATGCATTTCTTCACTCTAAGAACACAGATGTTTACACCATGTTCATGGATCAGCAGACAACTGCTTTCCTAAGAGAATAAGGGTCTAAATGTGACTACATACATGAACTAAGCCCAGTTATTGTTCATTTAGGGGTAATTTTGAAGTAAAGGTTCCACATTTTTAATCCTGCAATGAAGTAAATGTTTAGCTTTTTCTCTTTAGGAGACTGTGCTCATTAAACTGGGGAAAAGTGTTAAAAAGACAACAGTCAGTGACCCATAGCTGTGCCTTTTAGGTGTCAAATATAAGTGGACTTTTATGATTTTGGCATCACAGCTGATGGAGCTGGATGGAGATGGTCTGTATTAAACAATTATTTTAATGATACTTCATAAGTCTTGCGACTACAGTGAATAAATGTACAATTACAACAGTCAGATAGTGAAATATGCTGCCCTCTATGAGTCTGTTGATTTTAGTCCAGCTGAGCTGCAGGCAAAGGCAGAGGAACTCCACATGAAAAGATCTGACTGTATCAGAAGACTTACCAAGATTATTAATATTACTTTGAATATGAACAAAAATAATAAAATAAATAAGGTCAAAAATATAACTTAAAATTAAGTGATGGGCAGAATGCTAATAATGTTTCATTAGCTCTTTAAATTCAGTGATTTATCAGATAATCCTCTATGGGGCAAGTGATCATACTTGTGCATGCTTTAAATTTTGATTTGCAACAAACATTTAAAAAGAGTCAAATAAATAAAACAAAAACAACAGAAAAATGTAATTTTAATGCTTTAAAGGGGAAATCACTGAAATACTTTGAGGTTTAGTTTCAACCATTGAGAGTTATTGGGGCTATAATACTGCCATTTTTTAAAAGTTTATTGGTTTGTTTGTGTATTATTTAAATTTGTTTTACTTATTATATATTTTTAAATGTTTATTATTTTTGTAACGTTTTTAAAACCTTGTCCATTTTTTTGTAACTTTGTAAAACTTTTTTGTAAAAGTTTCATGTTTAGGCTGCAAACCAAATTTTAAAGCACAAACAAAAAGTCAAATATGGCCACTCAGCCTATAAAGAGATAAACTGTCTTTAGTTTTGTTTTACTTTAGTGTCAGTAACCACCTCTCCCAGCATATATAGTCCTCTGTTTTATCTGTTCAGCAGTCAGAATCAATTCCTTTTTGTCCTGTCTTAGCATTTTGTTTTCCTGTTTGTTTAAAATTGTTTTTTAATAAAACTATCTGCAGCTTGTTAAAGAGTCCACTATAACATTATTTAATGCATATACATATTTTAGCTCTTCACTAGCTAAATAACTGGCTCACTTATAAAAGTTTGCTCTTTTGGCTCCAAAGCAGCTCCTCTTTTAGTTCTATTGATGTTCATGAACACAACAGCTCTGTGTCACAAGCAGACTCCAGTCTGAGAGCCAATATTTTTTGTTGTTGTCTTCCCAGGATTATACCATTTATAAAAGAAGGGTGTGTGGTTGCATAGTGGTGCAATATGTTGGCACTGAACTCCCCTTTTATAAACAAATGATGCATTCCTTGCATTTTATCTCATCTGATTGGTTGCATAAAAAAACAAAACATACCAAAAAACAAAGCAACAGCTCTCAGATGGGAGCCAGCTCTCACTGAGCCAGAACATGGAGCCGGTCAGTGCCAACTCGTCAGTAAGGGAAGTGAATATTGGCTGTCCTTATAGTTGCTAGAAGTTGCTAAATGATGTCATCACCTAATTTGCATAATTGCCATATGTATGTAATTGTAATGGATACTGCAGAGAGGAATAATGCCATGGGAGAGACAAAAAGCATGTGTGTGTGTGTGTGTGTGTGTGTGTGTGTGTGTGTGTGTGTGTGTGTGTGTGTGTGTGTGTGTGTGTGTGTGTGTGTGTGTGTGTGTGTGTGCATGCATACTAGGGAGCACTGGTGTTTTTCATTTTGTTTAGATTTCATTGTGTTCCCTGCAAGAGGTCGGCTATTGTTATTTGTGTGACTTGAATCTTTGGTATTTTCAAACAAAACCAGAGGTAGGTTGGTTTTTACCTCTTTTTAATCATCCTCCTTTTTTACAAATAATATATATAAGCTGATCACTTTAGTAACTTTTATCTAACTTATTTTAATAAACTTACATTTTGCACTGCAAACCATGCTTCTGTCTGCAATTATTGTACAAAACTTTACTTGTGTGAGTTACTTTAACGGTGATATGTGAAGTATTTCAGCAAGAGAGATTTTTTTTTATCCAACGTATACCACGGCCCCTCCCAAAGCATACCCCCCTCCCGCTTTCTATAGCCATATATCATAGCTTAGAACTAAACTATCATTTAAAACATTTATAAAACTTTGATACATAGAAAAATGCTCCACATGTCAGCTTTAAGGAATAAATACAGAACCTTTTGATCCTCTTAACTGTGTTATTTTAATGTCACAATTCCAACCATCCTCCTTTTAACTGGGCTGACTGTAAGACAGAGATGGACCAGCCAGTGGATTCATGTATGCATGATTCATTTGCAGTCTGGATGCAGAGGCTTCACATTTTCTGCTCTGACTGCAGCTGGAAGCAGGAATACTTTGCAGGGTCTGGGCCTCCTGTGAGTGCTTTGGGATAGGGTAGGGCCCTCTGGCAGCACACACTGCACAAGTAAGAATGATACTTTCACATTGAAGTCTCCAGAATGTTCTAATAACACCAAAAAGTCACTAGATTTATCATTAGAGGAGTCTATAAACTTGCCAAATACAGTGACAAAGCTGGTGCTTTGGCAACTCTGCAGCCAGTACATTCACAAAAGACATCATTAATATATAAGGTTTTTTTTTAGAAATTCATAATCTGCAGAGTGTACACTGCAGATTTAAAATGCATGGTCTGTGTTTCAACAGAGTCTAAAGGTAAAAGGAGGACCCACCTTTGGGCTGATGAAGCAGTCTCAGTAATGTTCTGTGTTTTGAGAGATACAGACATGTAAATACATATTTAGATGGGAGCAAACGCTGCAGTGGGACGGGCGGCATGGTGTTCTCTCGAGTCGTAAATCAAACTTTGCTCTGCTGCACGTAAATGGGGAAAACAAATAGAATATCCTTCATGCAACTCATGTAAAACCCTAATCAGAATGTTGCCTTATTGAGAATCAGGATAATAGTCAGAATATCTCTCTGCATGCAGTGTCCAAAGAGAGGCAGAGAGGCTGTAGAGAGAACACAAGCACAAGCAAATACAGCATCAGAGGACAAGGCTGTGCATCACATGCTTTAATTGGTTTCCCAGTCGTTTAAAAATAATAAAAAAGAGGATCTATAATTAAAACAAGTCGTTTCCAGCTACTGTGAGCTGTATGGGCACCTTGGAGATATGACAGATGGTGCTTTTAGTATCTATCAGTTTGGAACTATATTAAAACACTTTTTTGGATCCTTACTTTTTTATTTCTCTCAAAAGTAAAAATTGCCAGGGAAAAATAAAGTGTTTTTTCTGTATTTTTATGCCTTTTTTACGTATGCATCTATATGAAAGCAGACAGAGTTTATAAAGTCAAGGGTAAACATGCATGCCTTTTCTTAGCTCTCTATCATATCAAGCCTGGCGTTGATCTTCCACCAAATAAATACCCACATGCAGTCGTACTTTAATTGGTTTGATTTATATGGTTTTACTAAAAGAAATACAGATCTGTAATTTTTGTCCTGCTGTTATTCTAAGAAACAGCAGGAAATCCACAGAAATACATCAAACCATAGGGGATGTAAAGGCTGTGTCAGTGTCAGATGTAATTGCTGAAGTAAACTACCAGCTTGCAGAAAACTTTGTCATTATGACCACAGCTCAGGAATTGGGAAAACATGTCCACTGGTGGATTCTCGTGTTTTAGCGCCTACAGCGTGCAGCCTTTCAGATAAAATTGCTCCATATCCTTTTAGAAAGATACATATTTTATGAGCATACTTGGGTTTGGTCTTTGAGTTTATCTTGTCACCAGTTAACAAAGCCGTCTCAGAGGTTGCTGCGCCCTAAAAGTCGAGGTGATCGCTCCTTCCAGTCTGTTGCACCTCGACTTTGGAATGACCTTCCTTTAGTTTTACGCTGTATAGACAGTCTGGACTCCTTTAAAAAGCAGTAGAAGACCCAATTATTCAAAACTGCTTTTAAATAACTCTTTTATGTTCTCTTGTTGTTGTTTAATGATTTTGATTTGTAATGATATTTTGTTTGTTTTATTGATTTTATTTGTTTTATCATGTTTGATTCTGTTTTCTGTGAAGCCCTTTGTGATTTTTTCTGTGAAAGGTGCTATATAAATAAACTTTACTTACTTACTTATTTACTTACTCTTTGGTCTCACTTCAGATCCCACTGTGTGCCCACACTATTTCCCCCTAAAACACTATGGCTTGTCTCAATAAAACGCAGCCGAGGATATAATATGAATAGATGTACTTTATTCTTATCTAAAAGATGGTGGCAATGGTCTTTTATCAGTACAAGTCCCTAAGGATTTCATTGTGGCAGCTACAAAGGAGGACAGAGCTGAGGTGGCTCTTGGAAACACGCAGGCAGAACCCTGCTTTGTTGTGAAATTGATTGAACAAGCATTTGTCTACTTACAGAGGCAATTTCTCAATCTAGCAAGAGCCTATCGTTGTCTCCAAAGCTGAGTGGCTTTGACTTGTTTCCAGGCCTGTCAACAGTAAGTGGGAGCGATGATGTAGATGATAACACTGATACCTTCAGAGGACACTCGAATACAAAGCGATCAGTATGTGTCAGGTGCAAAAATGTCTAAAGGCCTTGGCGTTATTCCATTATGGAGCGTATAACCAGATGGCAAAGACCTGTTAAATGTAATGAAAATATTGAGCAGCATGCAGTGATTGCAATGACATGGACTGTACAGACATTTTAGGGGGTTGAGAGGTTGTTGTAAAAACATGAGTGGGTGGCAGAGAATTTATATTCCAATCCCTCCTTTATGAGATTAATTTCGGAACGCTTTTCATCACAGGAAGAGGACAACAACCCTGTCACGTTACTTATTTTGAGCTTTAAGGGGATTTTAGGAATGCCCTGAAGTCTGAGGCCCAGATTCATCAACAATACACCGGAGCTGGTTTTTTGCTATATTTTATGCGCATCATTTGTTCCCACTGTCTGTATCCTCTGAGCGCCAGATTCAAAAAGTATATAAATAAATATATGCTCATGCAAGCATGCTTATATCACAAGCAGGAACACAAGAATCTGAAAGTAATCATGTATAGGATGTCCTTTCTAAATCAATAAGTGGGTTGTTTTTTCCATACCAGCTCTATAGGGATTTATTTATGAAAAGGGTCCTAAATGTTCTTTTCTGGAAAGGAGGGGGCATGCTGCACTGTCTCACAGAGAGAGAGAGAGCTCCATTTGTGCTTTATAATTATATCCATCCATCCATCCATTTTCTGTAGCCGCTTATTCCTCCACAGAGGGTCGCGGGGCAGCTGGTGCCTATCTCCAGCGGTCAAGGGGCGAGAGGCGGGGGACACCCTGGACAGGTCGCCAGTCCATCGCAGGGCCACACAGAGACGAACGAGACAAACAACCACACACCCACTCACACCTAAGGACAATTTACCAGCCCAATTAGCCTGACAGTCATGTCTTTGGACTGTGGGAGGAAACCGGAATACCCGGAGGAAACCCACGCATGCACGGGGAGAACATGCAAACTCCACGCAGAGAGGCCGCAGAGCCGGGACGCGAACCCACGACCTCCTTGCTGCGAGGCAACAGTGCTAACCAGCTGCGCCACCATGCAGCCTGCGCTTTATAATTATAAAGCATTTAATTTATATTTTGAATAAAACAACAGCATGCATCAGGTGTGTTTTTTGTTAAATGAATTTAAAGATGCAGCAATGTCTGGCACTCGTCACTGGATGATAATTTAGACACTATATTTCAACTGATTCCTTCTTTTCCTAAGAGGCAAATGAGATCAGCTCTCAGGAAACAGTAAATATTTTTGTAAATGATGATTGCAAACAGCGCAGGTCTTTAAGTATCAAACACTTTTGCATTAGTTGTAGTGAACATAAATATGAGTATGATTTCCTTTAAATTTATGCATAATACTTTATTTGAATGTGGCACAATGCACCAGTGCAGAGAGGTGCTGTTTGGTTAGAATGAGGTGCAAATGTCACTTTATGAGGGCTTTGAGGAGGTGCAAACACCTAATTAGCAGATGCAATAGAAGCTAAATCCTTTGTGAATTTGGGCCTTAGGTTGGCAAAAGTTTAAAATATAACCAATTTTAAATGGCATGCGTTTCCAGTAAAAGTCAATATCAGCATTTAGCAGCACTCCACTTTATTTGGCATGAAAAATACAAATTGTTCTTTTGAGAAAGCACCATTAAAGAAGCAGCATTTCCTGCTTCCCAGGCTCCTTTTCACAAAGAGAATGGCTTATTTCAGCAAAACAATGGAAACCCATCATCTTGCTTCAGAACATACTTATAGCTGAAGTGAACTGGTGATAAACTGGTCCACCTGCAATACAGACTTGTCACTCAGTGAAAACGATGAGGGGAAAATGGGGATTATAACAGACTGATAGACACACAGCTGTCCCGACATTTAAAAGGCACAAAATACAAAATTCATAGAATTAGGTGAAAACGATAACAGTTCTCATCATGTTTTACATTTTCTTTGATTGTTTAAAACTTAATTGAGCTTCATTGATAATCCTCATCAACATAATTTTATTTGAGATAATTCTGCTTTTTTTTTTTTTATATAAAATGAAGGTTCAGTAGATTCAGCTGCTGTGGCTTAATGGCAGAGTGAACGTCTCCAGCTGGATATTTGGTGGTTCACTTTCCAGCCTCACATCTTAAACACTGAACCTCACATTTATCCCAAACATGCTAATCAGAGAGCGATTGTAGAAGGGAAAAAGCGCTGCAAGTTAAAAGAAGTGCTGTATTAGAGAATGAATGAGTGGTTTTCTAAAAATCCTAGTAGAGCAGTGATCAGGTTAAAAAGTTTAAATGGTTTTTAAGAGCCTTATTGATTATATTTCTTATTAATTTGAGGATTAACGATTATTTTCTACAGAAGCTTGATTGGGTTATTAAAGCATCATCAAGGTGATTCATGATGCAGCCTTTCTCCCACCCCCTGCAGTTCCCCCACCTGTTTCTGAAATCTGCACGTCTCTCCTGCTCTCTCATTCTTCTGTCACACATCTTCAACATAACCCCACCCAAACCTTTTAGTCTGCCTCGTCCATCCAGCTCCTCTGGCTCTGCATCACTCTACCTGCATCCAGCACTGATCCCAAGGTGGTTGAGGCATCCCCCCCTTTCAGTTTGTTAATCCTTACTGTTCGTACGCTGATGCACCACACTGCGGTCTCTCTCTTTTTTCCCTACATGCTGCTACAACTGAACCAAACAAGGACAATGGAGACAAACCCAGCCTCCCCCTTGTCTCTATCAATTCTCTCCATCTGTCTATCTCTCCTCCTCTGACTCTGTAGTAGTTAGGGTTCTTCTCCACGTTCAATCTCACATTGCTTGCTCGTTTTCCCCATACACCGCCGCCTGATCCTCTTGTTGTCCAGACCCATTTTGCCTCTGTTTGGATTCACTTTAATACAGACACTCTTCCTCATCTTTCCCCCACTGCATCCCAATCATACCCTTTCCCCCCTCTCCCTGCATCTCCTGCCAACAGCATCCTTATTCAAAGCAGCGATGCAGCAAAACTCTCCCACCTCTCTGTTTCCCTTGCCGATAAGACGATAGAATTTTTTTTACCATTGATAATAAAAGGTTCTATTTTTATAGCCAACTGAAAAGCAGGGCTTCATTTTTGCATGCTCTCCCTGCAGTTAATGTGCAGGAATATAAGAAGCGTGTTATAGTAAAGAATAAAGAGGGAGAGTGAATGCATGTCAATAAAGGTCTCAAAGGGCAAACAAAGCAGCGCTAGCAAAGATTGTCACTGGAGCTGCACTTTACATCTAAAGTTCTGAGACTAATCGACTGATGTTTCTGACTGTTTGACAGCCTGCTCATGCACTTGAAGGTGTGTATTGTCTACTGTATGTCTCACACTCCTCAGTTACACAAACTCTCACAGGAAGGTCAAATTCTGCAAGATTCTCTGACGAAAAATTAATAAAGTGATGCAGAAATCCATGAATCTCACTTGAACTTGTTGCACCATTCAGTAAGAAAATATCCTCAGACACACGCACATAAAGCAACGTGATACTGTTATGACTAAAAGCTACTTAACAGGGCGACGTGAAAAACCACTTAAAATCCTCCAAGGCCGCCTTTTCAAGGGATTTAATTCTGTAAAGTTATTATTTCTCCAAATAAAATACACAGAATAATAATAATAAGCACTCTGTAACCAGCCATGATCATGCTGAGAAAAACTGTAAATGCATGCAGTCTCACCTTTTTAATCACTCTGGCTGTGATCTGTGATGATTGTGACTGTAGGATGTATGTTTTGAACAGACATGCAAAAAGTAAGGGTTGTTGGCTTCACCTATAAAAATGTTCTTCATGGTGGTGAAACAGCTTCTGAGTTGCAAATTTGTGATTAACAGTGACACGACAGAATAAAGTGCTGGCAATTTTATCTGTGATGCTGTTATTAAAATGTTAATGTATACATTTTTTATTATTATTTGCGTGGCTGTCAAACTTTGCTTGAGGAGGAAGTTGGTTTATTCCGTTTACAGAAAGCACCAAATGGCCATGTTGTTCTTTTGCTCTGTTTTGCTAAAAAAAAAAAAAAAAAAGTTTAACAATTATTAAATAAATTAAAGGTACCATGAGGAATGTGGTAAACAATGTAGCTTAAAACGTTTTCTTAATGCCTCTTAACAACATTATAATATAGTATAACTCGAATTATATTGTGGTAATTAAAAATACCCTGAAAGAAATCAATAAAGTGGTTGTCCTGCAGTTGTCTAAAAAACCTTAGCCAATCATACATTTCGGACCGAAAGCAACTATTGGACAAACTGGTTGTCTGTCTCGCTGAAGCGCTGCACTTCCACACTGCTTGGATCCTCCATTAATGCATGCTGGAGCATTTTTCAGCAGAACATCCCGGAAGTGAGAGAAAAAGAAAAACGGCCAGCTGTTAGCACTTCAGTTTTAGGAAAAAAATATCAGTCTCAAAAGAAAAAACACCTTTTCAATATCAGAAAACAAAAACTGTTTGGACGTTGAAAGAGGAAAAACCAAGGGGGACGTTTCAACGGCTCGTGTTTGGCTCTCTGTTGTTACTGTGGCAATGCACGGTCACATGTCCGGAGGAGGCGCGGCATAAAGATTATACCCGACGGGAGGGGTGAGAGCTCTGAGACGTGTTTGTGTAAAATAGCTAGCTATACCTAGCTTGTTTGAAGATTCCTCAGTGAAGCTTTAATATTTGTCAGTCTACAAAACTAAAGATTTTGGTGTCTTTTAATCAGTTTGACAATTTGTGTCAATTATTCTATTCCTGACATGCCTTCCCTGTTTCTGTGAAGGCGATAGTTCACCTGATTGCTGTGTTTTCTGATACCACCAGCTATGAGAGGACTGTAGCTATTTCACATAAATGTGTCACAAACAACTCATGTCATAGAGAATCAGACACTTGTACTAATAGTCATTTACATAAACATGGGTGTGCTTCCCTTTAGATGCATGCTGGTTGGTTGGTTGTGCAGAATGAGGCTAAAATGTCCCTTTGAGAACTTTGAGCGTAAGATGGAGATACAAAATGCTAATTTAAACCAATACCCAATTGTTTGGTGAATTTCAGCCCCAGGATTTATGTAACACTTCACAGAGTTTGTCTTTTTCACAAAGAGGACTCCTTATTTCAGTAAGACAAAGGAAAACCACCATTTTGCTCCATATTCTGTGGTAGAGATCTCCTAGCAGAAGAGCCAAACTGGTCCAACTGCAATGCTCATCAAATGTTTCCTCACTGGCTATAATCAAGTTTTGATACTGGATGCTAAGTCAAAGGCTAAAACCATATGTAGACCTTCAGCAGTCAGCAGTATCCCTTAGGTCAAAGTAATATTAGCTCTTATTTTTATTAGTCTTTGTGGGAAGCTTTTTTCTTGCAGTCACCCTCTGAAATGTAGCAAAATTACAATAAAATCTCAAACGGTTTATGTTTATTTACTTAGCAAATGCTTTTTTCCAAAGTGACTTACAACAAATGACCTATCAGGCATGTTGTGGTCTGTGGGAGAAGCTGGAGTGCCCAGAGGAAACCCACATATGCATGAAGAGGACATGCTAACTCAAACCAGGAATTGAACCTGCAACCATTTTGCTGTGATGCAACTGTGCAACTTTGCAAAATCCATACTGCAAAATTATTACTTCATAAATTATTTCATTTTATAGGATTGCTTATGATGTTCAAAATACAGTTTCCAGGTCAAAGAGCTCACTTTTCCAGTCTTTCCAAATACCAGTATAAATCATCTGTATTTACCACTGCCAGCATTAGCAACCTAAAATTAAGAATTCAATGTGCCACCACCTCTATATTTACACAGCTCAGACCTCTCATATATAGCAGCCAGACCAGCATCACATAGGCAGTAATATTAAAGGCACACACAGACATCAACAGCTCACAGGGAGATCAAATGACACTTCCTGCACTTTTTGCACCAGCTGCCTTCAAAAAGGCAGCAGGAGTAATACTTCAAGTCACAACCAAGAAATGCAAAGTTTAAAAAAATGAGTGTTTTACTGGTTAGGCATTTGTAGAAAAATGCAAAATATATATAAATATCAGGGCACATAGTCCTTAAACCCTTTCTTGCTGAAAGCCAACATACTGTAAGACATTTCCAGGCACTCTGGGACTGTAGCTCTACTCCGCCTTCACACTGAAGAGAACAGATAAGCTTTCCTGAGTGAACACCAGAACAAGATTCTAATCATACAAAATGGGCTGAGGCAAAGGAGATATGTTTTACAAAGTGTCCTCTTAACAAAACCTTCCCTAATACTCTATCATAAGCCCCCACTCTGACCAATCCTAAGAAATAACTCGAGGTAACAACCGGTCACTTCTTTAACTGAAATATTTCTTTGAGTTGCAGGACGTTATTAGAGCAGCAGGTATATTTTAACTATATTTGAAAGTCAGATGCCTTTTGTCAGGCCTGACTTTTCATATTGAAACTTTGATCTAGTAAGAAGATAAATAAGACATGAGTCATCATCAGAAAAAAGATGAAAGTGTTCAGTCGTGTGCTCTGAGCTCTGTGTGACGTTGCCTAGTTTTATTTATTAGGACATCAAATAGTGGTAAATACATAAATACTGCAAGTCTGACAATTCAGTAAGATCATCTATCTAGAATAGAGTTAGGAGAAAAGGTACCATAGATTAAAATTTTATACATTTAATATAACATTTATAATAGAAAAAATGATCAATAACCCCCTGACTTATTGCAATCTATTTTTTATAATTAATGGGATTGTGCATTGTGTTGTAGAATAGACAGACTCATGATGCAGACTAGGCTGAATGGATGAAATTTATCTCGATAAAAATGAAATGCAATAAAATCCTAAAACAGTCCAGGGAACACATGAGAACAATGGGGTGATAAACAGGAGGAGCTGACAACAGAACTGAGAAACAAAGGACTACTTATCTGCTGGGAGGGTGATTACTGAGTGAGGGCAGCTGGGCTGATTTAGCACATGGATAACAGGTGAGTAAAGAGCCAAAGGAAAGCCGAAAGAAAGAAATAAACCATGACACGGGGATATAGACAAAGAACGGTTCAGAAGACCCTTTATGAAAAGTACATCAAAGAGTCCGAGTACCTGGCCCGGAGGGTTACCGGGGTCCCACCCTGGAGCCAGGCCTGGGGTTGGGGCCCGTGAGCGAGCGCCTGGTGGCCGGGCTTTTGCCCATGGGGCCCGGCCGGGCCCAGCCCGAACCGGAGACATGAGCTCATCCAGCTGTGGGCCCACCACCTGCAGGAGGAGAGTGAAGGGTCCGGTGCTTTGTGGATCGGGTGGCAGACCGAGGCGGGAGCTTTGCCGATCCGATCCCCGGATGGGAAAACTGGCTATCGGGACATGGAACGTCACCTCTCTGGTGGGGAAGGAGCTGGAGCTTGTGGAAGAGGCTGAGCGATACCGGCTAGATATAGTCGGGCTCACCTCGACACATAGCATTGGCTCTGGAACCCAAGTCCTGGAGAGGGGTTGGACACTTTTCTTTGCTGGAGTTGATCCGGGTGAGAGGCGGAGGGCTGGGGTGGGCTTTCTGTTAGCCCCAAGACTCTGCCTGTATGTTGGGGTTTACCCCGGGGGAGGAAAGGGCAGCTTCCCTGCGCCTTCGGGTTGGGGAACGGGTCCTGACTGTTGTTTGTACTTAGGCACCAAATAGCAGCTCAGAGTACCCACCCTTTTTGGAGTCTCTGGGACGAATGCTGGATAGCGCTCCTACTGGGGATTCCATTGTCCTGCTGGGGGACTTCAACGCTCACGTGGGCAATGACAGCGTGACCTGGAGGGGCGTGATTGGGAGGAACGGCCCGCCCAATCTGAACTCGAGTGGTGTTCTGTTATTGGACTTCTGTGTAAGTCGCAGTTTGGCCATAACGAACACCATGTTCAAACATAAGGATGCCCATCGGTACACCTGGTACCAGGGCAGCCTAGGTTACAGGTCGATGATTGACTTTATAGTTGTATCATCTGACCTGAGACCATATGTTTTGGACACTCGGGTGAAGAGAGGAGCGGAGCTGTCAACTGATCACCATCTGGTGGTGAGTTGGATCAGATGGCAGGGGAAGATGCCGCGCAGACCTGGTAGACCCAAACGTATAGTGAGGGTCTGCTGGGAACGCCTGGCAGAAGAGCCTGTCAAGATGGTCTTCAACTCCCACCTCCGGCAGAGCTTCGACCGCGTCCCGAGAGCAGTGGGGGACATTGAGTCCGAATGGGCCTTGTTCCGCTCTGCGATTGTTGAGGCGGCTGTTGCTAGCTGTGGTCGCAAGGTAGCCGGTGCCAGTCGTGGCGGTAACCCCCGTACCCGCTGGTACACACCAGAGGTTAGGGGAGCCGTCAGGCTGAAGAAGGAGGCCTACAGGGCGTGACTGGTCTGTGGGTCTCCAGAGGCAGCAGACAGGTACCGGCGGGCCAAGCGGAGTGCAGCGGTGGCAGTTGCCGAGGCAAAATCTCGGGCGTGGGAGGAGTTTGGCGAGGCCATGGAGAAAGACCATCGATGAGACCAAAGAGGTTCTGGCAAACCATCCGGCGCCTCAGGGGAGGAAGGCAGCAACTCGCTCACACTGTTTACAGTGGGGACGGGGAGCTGCTGACGTCAACTGGGGCTATAGTCGGGCGGTGGAAGGAATACTTTGAGGAGCTCCTCAATCCCACCGACGCGCATTCCGAGGAGGAACCAGAGCTGGGAGACCTGGGGACGGACTGTCCGATCTCTGGGGCAGAAGTCGCTGAGGTAGTCAAACAACTACGCAGCGGCGGAGCCCCGGGGGTGGATGAGATCCGACCTGGGTACCTCAAGGCGATGGATGTTGTAGGACTGTCGTGGCTGACACGTCTCTGCAACATTGCGTGGTCATCGGGGGCAGTTCCTGTGGAGTGGCAGACCGGGGTGGTGGTTCCCATTTTTAAGAAGGGGGACCAGAGGGTGTGTTCCAACTATAGGGGGATCACATTCCTCAGCCTCCCTGGAAAGGTCTACTCCAGGGTACTGGAGAGGAGGGTCCGGTCGATAGTTGAACCTCAGATAGAAGAGGAGCAATGTGGTTTTCGTCCAGGTCGTGGAACTGTGGACCAGCTCTTTACCCTTGCTAGGGTGATGGAGGGGTCATGGGAGTTTGCCCAACCAATCCACATGTGTTTTGTGGATTTGGAGAAGGCTTATGACCGTGTCCCCAAGGGCACCCTGTGGGGGGCGCTCCAGGAGTATGAGGTTGATGGTCTTTTGTTAAGGGCCATTCAGTCCCTGTACCAGAGGAGTGTGAGTCTGGTCCGCATAGCCGGCAGTAAGTCGGACCTGTTCCCAGTGAGGGTTGGACTCCGCCAGGGCTGCCCTTTGTCACCGGTCCTGTTCATAACCTTTATGGACAGGATTTCTAGGCGCAGCTGTGGTGTGGAGGGGGTTGAGTTTGGTGACAGGAGAATCTCGTCTCTGCTTTTTGCGGATGATGTGGTCCTCCTAGCTTCATTGAGCTCTGACCTTCAGCTCTTGCTGGGGAGGTTCGCAGCCGAGTGTGAAGCGGCTGGGATGAGGATCAGCACCTCCAAATCTGAGGCCATGGTTCTCGGTCGGAAAAGGGTGGCTTGCCAACTCCAGGTCGGGAGAGAGATCCTGCCTCAAGTGGAGGAGTTTAAGTATCTCGGGGTCTTGTTCACGAGTGAGGGAAGGAGGGAGCGGGAGATCGACAGGCGGATTGGGGCAGCGTCTGCAGTGATGCGGACGCTGAACCGGTCTGTTGTGGTAAAGAGGGAGCTGAGCCGGAAAGCAAGGCTCTCGATTTACCGGTCGGTCTACGTCCCAATCCTCACCTATGGTCATGAGCTTTGGGTAGTGACCGAAAGAACGAGATCGCGGATACAAGCGGCTGAAATGAGTTTCCTCCGCAGGGTGGCCGGGCTCAGCCTTAGGGATAGGGTGAGGAGCTCGGACATCCGGGAGAGACTCGGAGTAGAGTCGCTGCTCCTCCATATCGAAAGGAGCCAGTTGAGGTGGTTCAGGCATCTGGTAAGTATGCCTCCTGGACGCCTCCCTCAGGAGGTGTTCTGTGTTCTGGGCATGTCCTGCCGGCAGGAGGCCCCCAGGTCGACCCAGGACAAGCTGGAGGAAATACATCTTCAGTTTGGCCTGGGAACGCCTGGGCGTCCCAGCTGAGGAGCTGGTGGACTTGGCCGGGGAGAAGGTGGCCTGGGCTGCCCGACTTGGTATGCTGCCCCTGCGACCCGGACCCGGATAAGCGGAAGAAGGCGAGGCGAGGCGAGACACGGGGATATACTAAACTCAGAATGCAGCAAAAAGTTAAAAAAAAGTCAAGAGGTCCACAAAGATAAACAAATGACAAAATACAAGCAAAAATTGCGTATATATACATTATTATGCTAATTGCATCAATTATATATAATACATTGACATCTGAACAAAACCAAGCTAAACCACCCAAAAAGTGTCCCCTTGTGACTGGTTCTCGCACAAGTTTTAAGCCCCGCCCCTTCTCCACTTCAATAAACAGGACATTTCACTATTAAAAACTACAACATTTTCAGGTTTTGCTTCTGTTGATTCATGCATTTCTTACCTTGCTTGCGTGTTCAAATATCCATTCCTTCCCATACATTTAGTTATTTAGTATATTTATTTGATGCATAAAAACACTACTGTTCATTTTTGATTGCTATCTGTGCCAGTTGTCCATCAGGGAAAACAAAAATAAGCAATAAACCAGTAGTAGTAAACTAGTAAAGTTGAGCTTTGGTCAAAATGTGTCAAATACCCAACCTAAACATTCACAACTCGTGCATTTAATGAGAGGTTTATAAAGTTCAGTGTTTGATGTAACTGACTGAGGTGGATGCAGGATGTGGCACCAGAAACTGTGAATGTTGAAGAAATCCTCCATCAAATACAGAGGTTTATCATTTCTGTCTCTTCTGTTCTAATACATACTAGCCACGTGCTTTTTGTCTATTTTTTTTTCACTGAACATCTCTTCCATATCCAAAGCATTTCAAACAGCTTCTGTTCTTAAGAACCCCAGCTCTGCTGATGGGTAAAACATAAAAGTATGAAAGTGTGACTTGCTTTGTCTAATCTAACACAAAAAATACCCACAGTAGGAAATATTTTCTGACACTATCAAAAGTGCAGCTCATATTCTTCACAGAATAATAGAAATCTTTCTGAGAGCAAAATATATGACAAAAAAGACGTTTTCAGGGAATAAGTCAAGCTAATGCAGCGGGAACGTCATGATCACACATCAGAACATTCATTCAAACTGACGTTGCTTTAACACTACAGCTTGTGCTTGGAATTAAATCCTGTTAAACTGATGATTCCCACAAAAGCTAAATATTATAAAGAAACATTGTTCTTTCAAACAAAAGGGCTCCCAAGCTACTTATCTAATTAAATTTTTTTTGTTTTTTCACATTGTGCCCTGAGACCTACTGATAATAAACAATGCCTGTAATTTCAATCACAAATCAAGAATGTTTTTTTATTTTATTTTTTTGTTTAATTCCTAGTATCTCCTTCCACGGCTGCAGAAAGACCGTGTGTCTCTTTAGTGTCCTTTAGCAGTCAGCTAGATTCCTCCTGAGACTCCTCTGCAGTCTAAACTGAAGCTCCTCCATGACACAACACTGTCATTTAGGTTTATCATGTGGCTTTTTGTCTCTATACTGAGTTGGTGGATTATATATGAACTTGCTTCATTTGTGCAGATGCAGTTTTACAATCAGGCAAAGGCAATGGCCTCAAGATACTAAGAGACCACAAAACATACCTAATACAGTTTCAGCAATGATTTTACATTTGTGCTGGTAAATATCTGTAGTTAAACATATGGTTTACAAAATGTTTGGTCAAAATTAGCTTCGAAATGCTAAATAGATAAATGCTCCACTCTTCAGGAGCTCAAAAAGAAATACTCTCTCTCAAAAACTACTATGTTGCAAGGTAGGGATTGAATAAGAAATACAAAATTTCAAAATTTAGTGCAGGAGCCAGCAGTCGACACACCCTACTCCATTACCGGAAGTCAAAATGTCTATGACTGTTGTTTTTGACTAGCCCACAAACCCACCCTTCCCTCATTTCATTTCATCATTTATTTATTTTTATTTATCATTATTATTTTATTATTTTATTTATTATTTTAACTCTATTTTCTAAAGTTATAAATTTTTTGGTATGTATCTACATATGTGCATGCACATGCGGGGGAATGTATACTTGTATTAATGTGGGTATATGCCCTTCTTGGTGTGTTGTTTTTGTTTTTTTAGTTATCATTTAGGCGGATGGCTGTTTTCTGTTTGTAGTTTGTTTTTAGTTTTTATTTGGGGGGGGGGTGGATTATCTGAAGTACTTTGGTTGTCTTAGCTTTATTTTTTGTTTAATAAAAAGACGAAAGAAAGAAAGAAAGAAAGAAAGAAAGAAAGAAAGAAAGAAAGAAAGAAAGAAAGAAAGAAAGAAAGAAAGAAAGAAAGAAAGAAAGAAAGAAAGAAAGAAAGAAAGAAAGAAAGAAAGAAAGAAAGAAAGAAAGAAAGAAAGAAAGAAAGAAAGAAAGAAAGAAAGAAAGAAAGATAAATGCTCCTAATTAGCATTAACACTGGTCTCGCTGCACACTGTGATGTGGATGGAAACAGATGGAGGCGTTTGCTGCCATGATGCCAAAAAGAGAAGAAAAATAGAGGAAAAATTAAAAGTTTATTGACCAAACTACCAAAAATAAAAGCCCTTTTCACCTTATCTGCTGACAACATGAACCATAATAACAAGCTGCTAACAAAAGCACTCATGGTAGCATTGCTAATGCTAATTAAGGTAAGATATCTGCCAATAACAGGTGTTATATAAAAAAAGTCACCCTTTGTGGGAAGTATGGCAAGCCAAATTATTCTTTAATTATTAGACAAGATATTTAAGGCAGATACCCATAATTCAAAAATCCGTCTAAACAAAGGAAATGTTCAGCTATCAATAGTTATAAAAAATCTCCATGTTAGAAACATTATTTAGATACTTTTAGTGTCCAAAGCAGTTTCTACTTTTTTATTGTAACGTCGTGTGATCACATGATTAAATGATTAAATCAAACAATAATTTAGTGGGTCCAAATTAATCAGAAACATATTTGTAAAATTGAAATAATTTTTCACATCAGTTTATTTCCTGACTGATGTCCAGTAAGCAGCACCTTAATTATTTTCTGCTGTCTTAAACAACTCACCTGTAAGGTGAATTTCTTACACATTATAGGCAGATATCTGCTGGTTTTACCCGACACTGCTCATCACATCATCACATCTGGTCTTCAAATGTTCTTCATGCATATTTAAAAGACGTCATGATTCCGATCTGTCAGCTGTAATTACTCAGAACTTATTCATTTTAGAATGCTGGCAGAGACTTATTGAATTAAAGGCGGTGCCTAGCTGGGAGACGTGTTAAAGGACAGGCCAGCATGAAGTTTTGGTGCTGGTTTGGCTTTGGTGTGTGACCAGAACACCACCAGGAGTTTTGGCCTCTAGAGGAGGGGTGAAGGACAACTTTTCAAAAATATACAGCCTCATGAGTTTGAGTTTGGAGGATGTTTGGGGAGAGATTTCCCTAACATATTCCAAAGTCTTTTTTTTCTGTCCCTCAGGAGCAGAACCCAATCAATCAATCCTGATCCTTTTGTTTAAATGGTTCTACAGGACATTAACCTTGACAGAGGAAGTGCTCTCTGCCCGCCCTTCGAGTCGTATCTGTTTTAGAAGATGTCCTTTATCACCAGGAGACAAGCCCTTCTGTGTACAGCGAGCAGCTTGACTGTACTCACTCCAGACTGATGCAGAGGAAATAATTTAATGTCAGAATCCTGACGACACAGGGAGCGTATTTCTCTCTCTCTAAGTGCTTCAACTCTGTCCCGCGGCTAATATGGAAATGTGATGGGGAGAAGTGAGAGCTCTTCTTCCCAGTAAAGTATAGCTGATGATGAATCCTCTTTTCTAATGGTTTGTTCACTGAATAAACATACACATTATACGATGAAGGGCGGTAATGTGGCTGTTTACATTTAAAGAGGAGCTTCAGTGCTCAAAAAATGTGCCTATTGCTCTCTTGTCAAGAGTTAAATTAAGTGAATTATCCCAATCCCACTCATGGATGGTAAATATGAAGCCTCCTCCAGGAGGCACTTTGCTTATCTTAGCAAAAAATACTGGAAACGAGGAGAAACGAAGCACATCTCAGTCCACGAATTCCACATCCTCTCCCAAACTCTCATCTAGTGAGCTGTTTTCCTTCAAAGACTGTGTCTTTAACTTAGCCCTTTCTTCATCCTTAGAGGAGGTTTATTTATTTACTTTGACCTAACCGAGTTCATGATATGTTTATTTCAGCCATGTCATTCCCAGCTGGCAGAATGTTTTTGCACCAATAAAAAATTCACAAGTTGTGTTTTTCTTTTTAAAACTGCACTCAAACATCTCTCTCATTCACATTTTGAAGACATTTTTCTGTCATTTTTACTTCTACCTCCTAATCTCTGAATGGTTGATTCTGACATGAACTGACAGAAACAACCAGGACTGAGGTTTGAAACCAGGCCACTTGGTCCTTACCTCAGTTAGAGTTTTGTTGAACATTTTTGCAGATTAGAGTAGATAGAAGTAGTTTAAATGTAAAGAAATGATCAAGTTTTATTAGTACAATGATTTAGCACTAACTTGTAGATGAATAGAAAAATTAATATTTATTGATTAGAAAGATATCAGAATACCTGATCATGTGAGGTGATGGAAAAGTTTAATTCAGCTTTTCTCTAAAACCAGTGCCTTGAAAATCCCATTTTCAGATTCACCTGAGTCTGTTACTGTAGTAAATGATGCTGGATATAAGGTTTCAGGTTTTGAGATCACATGTGACACAACACCACCTCTCAGCCAATCACTGTCCTTCAATAATAAACAAAACCCTGTTGGTAAAGATGAGTCACCCTCCAGAGTTTCACTGGGCAGCATCATTAGAGATATTATGGAATATGAAGCAAAAAACAGAAACTAATCCCTCCGAAGTTTGTTCCTACAGGGGTTTCTATGCCAATAAAACTGGTTTAGTTGTTGTATCCTGTCAGAAATGTGAGATCTGTGAACTTTGGGATTTGGCAGCTTAAACAGCTATAAAACATGTCATGTAGCTATAAAACTCTGGTGACTTCCCATCAAACATCTCTAAACATATTATCTTGCTGTTTAATCATAAAGAACGACAGCGTTTGAACACATATCCACGTTCATTTCCACAGAGTTCCTATTAAAAGTTTATTTATTTTTTCATTTTTTAAAATTAAACATCTGAACGACTGATTAAATCAAGGGTTAACTGTATCACTTTTAAAGTAACATTATAGAGGCTGCATGTTAGAAAATGAACTTATTTTAAATAAATCCACTCAATGGACTGAGCAGTTTTCATCTCCACTCCCCAATTAGCACAAATAGTTTTAACAGATGGAATTTAATTTGAGATAATAAAGTTAAAACCTTCACGACTCAATAAAAGGTGGCAGCTGCAGCAAATTAACTCTGTTTTTAAATCAAAAGGATGGATAGATCCATTCGTGCTTTAATGACGTGGCACTGATTCTGGTGAGCGTTTTCGTGTTATGTGACTATATTATCTAGCTTTTTTTCTGGTTTTATTTTATCTTCACGACTATGGTTGGACCTCAGATGATAGCTCTGGCCATGAGGTGCCTCATTGCTGGGGTTAGTTGAGTCAGAAAACTCAGGGTAAGTTAACTTTGGTATTGGCCACCACTCTTCACACTGCTCTGCTGGTTTTTGGATGCAGTCCTACTTCAACACACCTGCTTTGAATTGAGAACAAGCTGTTGAGGTAATTTATTCACTTGAATCAGGTGTGTTGTAGCAGCTTTAACATGCAGGACAGCAAACCCTGAGGACCAGGGAGATCCTGGTTTAGGTGCAGTTACAGATGTTGGACCTGGTTCATTAGTATTCATAACATCACTGAACTCCTCTCAGGTTAACAGGCCACACACAGTCTTTTACATTAGTATAATAGGCCTATTTTATGGCTGACATCTTGACTTTCAAGGCACAGGTGAATTAATGAGGGCTGCGTTCCACTTCTGCAGCTGTGCATGGTGGTTGTTTTGTTAAAAATGCAAGCAGAACTCCCTATATATGGACATCTGGGAGTCCTGCGGTTTAAATTCCTTTTAATGACATGACAGACAGTGTAGACCTTTCTTCAGGTGTAGCTCTGAGTAGACCCGCTACCTGTTACTATAAGCAGTCAGCCAGTTACATAATGTATGATGGCTGAAAGAGGAGAATTTCCCCCTCATTAAAAAAAGACTATAAAAATGTTTCCAGCAGCAAAAACACATCTGATCATGTCTGGCAGAGAGGCTCCACTCATCACTCTTTATAAAGTAGTGCTTAAACAAACTTTTCAACACGCTGATGGAGTAAGCATGTCTAAAATAAACAGCGAACTGCAAACTCGCTACAGGGACAGATAGCCCAGCTAATTAACTAGCTAACATCAGCTTGTCAGACTCCCAATGTTAGTTTACCCAGAGCAGAACAGCAGAGGAAATATTCTGCATTCAAAGCATGTTTACAATATAACTGTTAGTACTCTACTTATCTAGATCCAGGTTGTGGGAACCCCACATATGTGGTCCAGGGCGTTTTGCCCCTGGTAGGATATCCCATGTTGAATCATTCCTGAGTAAAGGATGAGACAAAAAGCTGCCTGTTGGCTTTGTGCACCAACATGCCAAACTCAGCAAATGCCCTTTAAGGATAAGACAGCATAATAACAGGTATAAGGAAACTGAATACATTTTTAATATGTGAGAAGTCATCATCTATATACACTATTCACGAAAAGTTAGGGGTATTTGACTTACTGGAGTGATATCATGGAAGTAGGGCATTTAAGTAGAATCATGTAATGGGGATTTCCTCATTTCAAAAAATAAATTGAAACAAAAGCCAACAATAGTGGTGAGTATACCCCCAAAAAACATGTCTCAATAACTGGTCGTGTGACCTTTAGCATCAATTAAAGCTTGACAACAACATCTCATGCTGTTTACAAGTGGACTTATTGTCTGCTGAGTCATTGGGATCCCACTCTTCTTGAAGGACGACCCTCAGGTCACTGAGGTTCTGGGGTTTAGAGTTACTAGTGATGTGTTCAGATGCCCTGCAGGTAGCACTCAGACCATGCTGATGTAAAGTTTCCAATAGTCAGACGTGACACTTGGGTTACTCTCACCTCCCTTAAATGTACCTGGAGTTGTGTAGCATTCATCATCTGGTTCCACAGGACACTGATCACAATGAAGCAGTCATCAGTGTGGGAAGTGATCAAAGGACGTCCACTGCTATGTCTTTCTGTGACTCAGTGTCCGTATCTCTGCTGCAGCCTGCTGATGACACTCTGTAACTCTATGCTCAGCGGACACTTCTGCCTGAGAACATCCTGTTTGAAGCCTCGCAATGGTAACGTACTGTTTATCGAGGTGTGGTCTTGGTCTCGTGGTGTCAAAACGTGAACAGCATGATGAGGAGGACTGTTTAAATACCAATTGCAGGACATTTATTGGTTGATTCATGAATAAAACACCTGTTGTTAATTTAGCTGTTAAGCTCCTTGTTAGAGAACAGCAACTTGTGCAAAATTGTCCTGAAGCATTGAACATTGGGACATGTTCATTCAAAGGTTTACAGAAGGTCACACTAAGGTCACCTGTAAAGGTTAGCGTGCATTTTAGATTCATCCTGAAACTTTACCAGACAGCCAAATATCCCTAACTTTTTAATGTTAGGTTTCAGTTTCTTAAGTATATGAAATGTCTAACACTGATATTAAACAGACTGTCAACACGTTCACTTGTGTTTTCTCACATTCATCATACTGTGTCTCAAAATAAAATACCTGTAAATAAATACATTAAACAATATTCAGCAGAACTTGTGTGATATTGTGAGATCAGTTTTGTCTCAGATTACTGAATGTCTTTTTTTCCTATCAGATTTCCCTGAATGCACTGACATCTGATTAGAAAACACACACAGAACTCCTCTAAATTAAGACCCAAGCAGACGTAATTTCACTGTCAATTTGCTTTGTTAAACACATTAAGGAGGAAACCTTCTGATGTTTCACATTAAAGTAATTAAGCTTATAAATGTGTTTTTTTTTCTACTTGTGTCATAACCTAAAAAAGAAAAGATCAAATAAAAGCCTTCAATCTAAAAATATTCCTTCCTCAGAGTAACAAACTGAGCTAATCCTCTCGTAGGATAAAAAGATGAATCTGCTCAAAATGCTACTGGTAAGCTTGAAGTCACAGCATGAAAAATGTATGTCGATGTTCCTTTTTTTTTAAACCACAGAAACATAAAAAAGGAGATGGTAAAATGCTAAATGAAGGCTTGAAGTGGGTCAGTGTTATGGCAATGCCAAAATCTGTGTCTGTAAAAGCTGAAAACTGGAATCAAAGTGTTCCGAGTGCTACACTGGCCTAGTTGATAAGGCCAAGGCTGCAGCTCAAGCTTTTCATGAGCCAATAAAAATCCTAGAAAATTTATTTTTAAAAAGTATTTCCAGCAAAAACTGCCACAAAAGAAACTTTGGCGTAGATATCTAATTGACAATCTGCTCGTTTACTCCGCTGCATATCTCAGCTCGACCCGCTCCACCAACATGACACACTTGTCAGACTGAGTGCAACACTCGATGATGTTTTGACACAAATACATGACATCATCCTAAGTATCAGGATGATATGAATAAATGATTTGAAGAATAGGCATTTCTGTATTTCCAGATGTTTCCCACATTCAAATGACTTTGCTGCCTGTTGGCTTTGTGCACCAACATGCCAAACTCAGCAAATGCAAACTGCTGGCTCCATTACGTGGACTGCTCATGCTGCGCACGTTCCCCACTGCTGCAGCTGCCAATCGATAGAGTGTGTGGCAGCAGGGGACTGACAAGATGGGGCTAACAGATCTCAAATCAGCACAAAGACAATTTTTATTGATCTGGCTAAATCAGGGGAGACAGATGCAACCCATTCACAACTCTGGCAATCTACGGCTCCTCCACCGGGCTTTGACCTACATTACAATGACAAGTAAACACAACTTCACAGGCCACGTCTTCCGCCTCCTCCCTTCACTAGCTCTCTTATCAGCTCTTCACTGTCCCTGTCTCACTCACTGTTGCTAAATTTCCTCCCCTCCTCCCTCACTGCAGCAGGGAGAAGATACATTTATGCTCACAAAATTAATTAAAAAGTGGCTTTAAATTTGTCTTTTTTTTTTTCTTTATTTTGTAGCTGGGGGGCATTTTTCCCAACGGGCTTCTCCTACAGAAAATTAGCAGTGTGGATATTACTGACTTGTTCAATGTACTGAAAGAGTCATTGTTTAATCATCTGAAAATAATCAGTATTTGTCTCTAAGCACAAAAGTCAGTTTCCCCCAAGTTTAGGGGGGGGTTTTTGCCTGGAAATATAAGATAACCAGGCAGCGTTTGCTCATGCGGGCGTTAATGTACGAGGTCAGGGCTTATTTCCCGACACTTTAAGTAACAGGAATTAAAACAAAAGTGAAATCAAGTGACGCCTCATTGGCTCCCAATTTGCGTCAGACTTGTTAGCTGCTGGCGACTCAATTTGCACCAAAGTGTGTGACATGAGTGTGGGCACAGACACACACCCACGCCCCCACACGGACAGACCCAGTGTTTTCTTTTCATGCGATGCTCAGAAAAGGGCCCGTTTCCATGACAATGTGGAAGTCGACGCACCTTTTAACTGCATGAAAGCTTAAAAGCAGAATTCAGGCTAATGGCTCCGTCACATAATTTTATTCTGAGATAGATTCCAAAAATACACACCCATATTTATAATGTATGGCTTCAACCCATGCTTATACTTTTGCAGCTCTTGTTGTGCAGACTTTGAGCTTAACTGAATTTTTTTCTTTTAAATGTAAAAAAAGAAGAAATTCTAAAACTTGAACTGTTTTGGATCTAGACTCCTAAAAGTGGATTCTGGTAAATAGTTGGGATTTAATTGTGGTTTCTACGTTTTTATTTCCTTCCTGTTACAGAGACATTGTCTCAGCTGTCATTTCAGCAGGAACAAGTTGTTTCATGTAAACAAAAGTGATCACAGTCTGCAGCAGAGGCATGTCTGAGCTGCCTGGGGGACATAAATTCAGAGTGAAACTAAGTTTAAACCAGCATGTTCCTTAAAATAATCTGACAACTCCTGAGTAAAAATAACTTATTACAAACAACATCGTGTCACCTTTGCTTGCATTTAAAGATAGTGAGAGAATATAAGTCCTAATTTTAAATGGTATCTGTTGCACATTAGGTTTCTGGATGAATGAGTGAAATCTCATGAAACTTTATGTTATGGTTTTTGAACCTGCAGTAAAGCATTTTTCTCTCCTACTGACTCATCCCTGCAGCAGGACATCTCATCTCAGTCATCGTGCTCCTGCAGACCAGCAGCTCTGAACTCAATCATAACCACCATTCTCACCAACACCTCACAGTTTGACTCTTTGACGTCTTGCAATTTCCTTGAGAACCAATTTGTTATTGGCACCAACATGAAAATGCTCGTTGGATCAGAAAATCCTGATATGTCTGTCATGATTCAGTTTGCTGAGAGAGAGAAGAGCCCCAGAAGCCTCAGAATCATGAAACAATGTGATCAGCAATGTGTGAAAATCACACATATTTATTAAGAAGATGGAAATAATTTTTAAAATGGCACAATGTTTCTGAAGATTTCTAATAAATGGCAGAGTCCTTGATTTAAAAAATAACCTACCTAACAGCGATCTCCCTGGGGTGTCCGTGCCCTGGGTGGCCTATGGACGTCTGGGGCCTGGACCTCCTCCACGTCCCCCATGGGCCTTGGGGACGGGTCTGTGGCTCCTCGAACTTATTATTGAATGTTTCAATAGAGAAACCTTACATAAACAAGCGCGCATATATACACACAGGTGATCACAAGGTGTTCACATAAAGACGGACTCAGGTGTTTTCAGACACATTAACTGGGGCTGTGGTTGGCACTGAACTCTCTTGAACTGGTGTATACGTATACATTTAAAGAATATCACAACTGTTGTGTATTCATATGCTGTTTGTTGCTGTTGTATCTTTTCTCCCTGTTTTGTTTGTTTGTGCTTTATTTACAGGTCTAGAAGTGGATTCTTCACGTCTCTTGTTCTCTTCTTTTTCTGTTCACTTTCTCCCCCATCCCTCTTTCTGTACCCTTCCCTTCACTTTCAGGCTCCGTGTCCAATCAACCATAAAAATATTCTAATAAAGATTTTGGGGGTTATATTTAAACAAAAATCAGGAGGAGTTTTATAGCAGTGGCTGTAACCTCTCACCTGAAACAGCAACACTGTTGGGCTTGTTTTTGGCACTCAGACATTATTCTGTTTGCTCCACAGCCGGACAGGACACGGGGTTAAAAATAATAATAATAAATAAATAAATAAATAAATAAATAAATAAATAAATAAATAAATAACCTACCTTTTACAACAAAAACACTCCAAATTCTTAGTTAAATTGTAAAAAAAATATATATTATTATTGACTTATTACTTACGTGTGTGTGTGTGTGTGTGTGTGTGTGTGTGTGTGTGTGTGTGTGTGTGTGTGTGTGTGTGTGTGTGTGTGTGTGTGTGTGTGTGTGTGTGTGTGTGTGTGTGTGTGTGTGTGGAAGAAAACGAGATTCCCATCTGAGCTAAGTGGGAAGCTTTCTGTCATCGAATTGTTCAAACAGACACAAACCTTTTGTTTGAAAAATCATGTTGAAGGAACTTCTAAGTTTTACATCATCTTCTCATAAAAGAACAACAGAAAAACAACAGCATCCTGAACCCTCCCAGGACTTTGTGATTCTCCGTTACCTCCTGCTGTTCGCAGAACAGCACAGAGAGCCTGATTGGCAGTTTGCTGCCAAACACAAGGGAGCTGCAGAGTAATGACTTTAGGGGGGGGGGACACGGCATGGAGGTCTAACATCAAACCTAAAGACTGTAGTATCACTTGACCTGAAAACACTCCTCTGAGAAACAGTGCTGGGATGTAATTAAGGAGGCGTGCTCTAAAGTTTGTTTAAATCAGACCTCTAAATACCAGCGGTAGGATTTGGGTATTCTGAGCTAGAGCTGCACAGTATCAGGATCACAATATCAACAAACACATGATGAATATTACAAAGGCTCCAAGGAACTGTAGGCTCAAATCTCAAGCCCAAATTTTAAATGTGGTCAGATGACTCCCTACAAGCCCACTCAACGGATATCATCACATTAGTTAACAGTAATATTGCAATTGTATATTTAACTGATATCACACAGCCATATTCTGAATATATAAAAAGTTTGCTTTTAGTTATCTAAATAGAAGCCCAGACTCTGGTCCAGACCCAGACAAAACAGCAACTCATTCCAGACCCAGCCTGTACGTTATATGATTGGTATGATGTAATGTTTACTATATTTTTTTAAATGTTGCATTATTATCAATGCAATTATGTTGTTATAAATGTTGACAGCCAGTGCAGCTCTGGGCTGTGGTTGTTTGCATGCAGTCCTGATGGAATGTGAGAAAAAGATCAAATGTAGAGAAACTTGTGAGGTGGACGTTTTGTTTTGGAGGTTTCTGTCCAAGAGTCTTTGTGCATCAATGTGCTTAAGAAGCAACTAAATTCCTGTCTTATACATGTTGCATATACATTTATTTATTTACACATTTCATTCATACAGGATATGCACTAGTTTATCTGTAATTAACTTAAAGCTGAATTAAATAAAAAATGTTTTTAAAAAAACCAACAGCTGCATGTTTAGTTTTTGACCTCAAGTAACAAATGCTGCTGCACTCAGACTGACTAAACAGGGATTTAGGTTATTATCCAGCTCACAGTCTTCTGCTTCTTGTCACAATAATTACAGGATAAGTACAAGAGCAAAACTTCTTGTGTGTGATTCATAATGCACAAAATAAGAAACCTGGAAAAAAAACCTACAGACATCCTTAAGTATCGTCTGTGGACGGAGGGATAAAAGATCACGACACTGCCTGTTACAGAACAATAATTAATATGGAATAAATCATAGAATAACAAACAGAAAATAACCCTTTGACCGCCAGATCAACCACTTGGTCGAGCACATTTTAGTCCTTGTGTCTTATTGTAGAATGGACTGAACTTATAGCTAAAAATAAATACTAAACTACAAAAACTCTAAAAACAACAAGAATGTTGTAATAAAAAGTTAAACAATGTTACCTTACATTGTTATCTTACCCTATAAATATATAACCTAACCCTAACCCTATATAATACAATACTTATTGCCCCAAATTAATTTTAAAAAATGTGGAAAAAATGATTTTCTTTGTTTTATTTGTGTGATCCTTAAAGGGTTAAGTGTTAAAGAAACCCTAGTACTCTTTCATCTTTTGTGCATGTACATGTGTTCATGTGCATGCATGATGGTGGTGGTAAGGCAGTTTATTTGTTTGTGCAGACAGCGCTATTGTTCATAATACATTACTGTATTTTAATAAGTTCAAGATGATGAAAAATGAAATTATGATTTAAAACTTTTACCTTGATCATTTGAATGTTACAGTGTTTGTTGCACTTTAGCTTCGGTTTATTTAATGTGTCTGTTTTTGCATGAAAACTAAAACACTTTATTTATTGTAGCAACAAAAAAAATCTAATTTTAGTTCAGTTTTCTGATAAAAATACAGTTAAAACCATTACACTTTAAACGCCTGTCAATTTATATTTGGTCTTAAGTTATAAGAAAATGTAAATAAAAGTATTTTTGTCACTAGTTAGCCCAAATCTCTGATCATAAAATATTTGAACCTTGAATCTAAAGTTTGAGACCCCCTGAAACTGACTAAACTCAAAGTCTGGGAACTTTGCACAAAACCTTTATCATACTTCTTCATTGGTATTCTCCTTGTTTTCTATCAGGTTTATTGTAATTGTTTGAATCAAAATGTCAGGTGATGTTCTTTGTTAAGAAAAACAACAAATGCTTCACCTTGAAGAAAAATACAAGTCTGTCTGAATGCAAGTTACAGTAACTCCCCACAGCTCAAAAAAAGCTACTAGACAAAAACTTCCAAAGTGAAAAGGAAAAGGGAAAAGTCAGATTAAAACTCCAGAAAAAAACAACACTACTGTTATCTTCTTCAGGTTGATGCCTTCATCAGGTTCATCCATAACACATCACAAGAAAATTTTAAAAATTGATATGAATAAAAGAAAAACAAAAAGAGGGAAAGTTATTAATACTGTACGTAGTTAAAGAAGAAGATGTGTGTTGAATGTTTTATTAGAAAAGCATGAAGTAGTTTGAAATGCTCCAACGTTGATTATATATTTTTAGGATGATATCAATATTCTCCTGTCTTCTCACACCTGCCCAGCAAACAGATGTTTCTTTTTAATATCATTCATTTAAGTCAACCCTATCAACGCTCAACCTAACAGTTTTCTCAGTGGATGCTGTTCATCACATTCTAATCTAGGTGTCGATGTGTATTCTCAACCAAACAAATTGCTGTACAATGACTGCTCTTGGCAGACAGACTGATCCTGTTCCTGATTATTTACATTGATGGTGCTCACCCACAAAGTAACATCTCATAAATCAGATTCAGAGTTTTTACTCAGCAGGGAAATTTCATTTTCCTAATCATGCAAACAAAGCTCATTGGTGGTTTTCATTTTGTCTGTGAAAACCAAGGTAAAGTTGAGGAATTTTGAAATTTAGAGCTTGTAAAAAAGTTTGAGAAGGTAATCGGGGTCCAACTTTGAACACTAAACCAGCTACAAGTCACCTGCATCTGACCTGCAGCATCATAGCTTCATGTGTCACTCCCACCAAACTCTATATTCGTCCTAATGCACCTATACTGCCTGCACAAGCTCATCTTGTTTTTCTCACTGGCCATAATTACACAGACAACGTCCCTGTTGTTCAAACTATAAAGGAAAAAACACAAATATTCAAAACATTATATCTCATTAAAGAAAAGAATCAAAAGATTGCATGATTTTAAAGGGTAATCTGTATGAATGTGTCTCAATTCTGATACAATAAATAGTGAGCAACACATGTTTTAGCTGAATGTTTTTAATGCTTATGCATAAAATGTTTAAATTGCACTGCTGGAAAGTTATTATGCATCCAGCAAGTGTGCATGCTCTGAACACCAATGCATGTCACATACATCATGCAACTTGTAAGAATCTAATCTTAGCATCTGAGCATGATTCTGCATCTGGTCTGTGATTGAGCTTTGCACAGAAACGCACTTGTCTACTTTATTTAACAACAACGATTTTAAAATAAAAGTTAATCTTGTTGCATTTGTGCTGTTTGTGCTGTGCTGCTGAAAAAGAATTAAATTATACATTCCCAATAAATACTAAATCCTGCACAGGGTTCAAGTCTATCCCAGATGAATTAGGGTGAGATGCAGGATACAAAAAAAGTTTTCAGTTCTTTGAAATGCCAAAGTCAATTTAGAAATGAAAATAACTTGTTAACGATGGAAGAACGTCTAATTACCTGACTTCTAATTCATAGATCAGAATTTGTGAATTCCAAGTCTGAGAAATCGACTGAGATACACCTAAAGTCTGACTCCTACCTTAAAAGTCCAATATGGCGAACTCACACATGGAACGTTTTAATTGATGCGGGAGTTAACTTTTTATCTCTGCTTCCATTTTCAGTAATGAAGGTGCTGCTACAATGATTGAATACAGAGAAATACACCGTTATCAGCTTGTAATCATAGTTGATCTGGTTACTGAGCCCAATTAGCAAATCCTATTGGTTAGAACTGAAACAGTGTTTAGCCTGGTCTGTCATCAGTCCCAGATCTGAGTTAAATGGGACACAGCAATATACTCTGTTCACCTGTTCAGCATCTCAATCGCTCCATCAGAATCTCACGTCCTTCATTTCTTACCCCAGTCCTTCTCCTTTCTTAGGCTTTTAGTTTAAATTCATTTATGCAGTCCCAATTCACAGCAAAAAATAAATCAGAATCATTTCATGGTGTTAAGTACAAAATGTTAATCTCAATCCAACTCAGCACCCTCCCTCATTGCTCCAATCCTTCAATGCTTTTTCAATCCCAACCTCTTCTGGTTCTATTCCATTCATTTAGTCTTTCTTCTTACTTTCTGGTTTAGTTTTCCAGTTCTTTGCTGTGATGATCCTAAATTGGCCAGGTCATTCACCCACTGAGGCAGATCTCCTATCCAGAGTCCCCTTCCTCCCAGCCACCAATAACTGAACTCCCCGGAAAAGCTTCAACCTGCAGATTCATCCATCCATACCTCTTTCTTTCCTCTGTGGCACCCTGCTGCTATAGACTCTCACTCATCCAGGGCATGGTAATCCTAGCAGGTTAAATCAAAGGCAACAGGACTTCTTCCTGATTCAAGACATTTTGTTTCTCATCTGAGAAGCTTTCTAAATTCAGACTGAAATGTGTGGCATCTCCTTGCAAATGAATAACCAATAACCAAACATGCATGCTTCTGGACTTTAGGAACACTAAACCTGAGTTCTCAGATAAAACCAACACAGGAACCAGGAGAACAAATAAACATAAACAAGGGCCCTGTTGAGATTGGAATCCTCATGGTAATCAGAAAGATCAGCTTTATCTTTACATATTTTCTGTCTGAGCTTCTCACACAATTATCTTTGTTGTATATCATTTTTATGCTCTTCTTTGATAAACATACCACAGTCGATCTCACTGCTTTTTCTTATTTTCAGAGTTATCTTTTCTTGAACTTCATGCTCCTCCTGAGACATTTTCACACATCAACACTGAAGATCTTTTTGACAATGTGCAAACATTTCGGTCTAAACTTTTTTTCGGCAGTTCCCATTCACACATGTACTGTACTTCAGTGCATGAGAATTTCTGCTGAAGATGGTGCTCTCACAGCGTGAAATATGAAGGAGGAGGTGTCGGGAAGCGTGTGTCGGGAGCGCCCAGGAGCTAGGATGTGATGCAACAGCATGTTGAGAATAGTGGATGTGTCTCCCTGTGACTGCTCTTTGTCTTGATATCAATAATAAAAAATAATAATAATATGAAGCAGTATCACTTTCCAGCAGGCAAATTTATATAAAATGAGCTGCTACGTTTACTGTATACTTTGTCTCAGCAGATGATGTCCTGGGTGTTTTAATAGGATGGAAAATCCCTGCAAGAAATCAGGAACGAATGCTGCAGGCATTTGCATTCTCACATGCCACCAGAGCATCTCCAGACCAGCTCAGGACTGCAGTGCATGAGTGAAAATGACTTACAGGAGCATATCAGCAGCAGGTCCTGATTTTATTTATTCCCATGGGAGAAAATCAAATGAACAACCCCCGCTACGAGGGAAATATTAGACCTGTATCACACAAGATGCACATCTTCTGAGCATTCTGACGCCAAATAGGTTTTCTAGATCAACAAATTTGGAGAAAATTACATTTGTTCAAGGTCTGTCCATGTCTCAGCAGCACATTCTAATGAGATCTGGCAACAGAAATACTCCATAAAATTATGGCTCAAATTTAGATGGAGATTTCAGTGTTTACTCATTACTTCTCCCATCTCCACTAATAAATTTATTCTGCAGTTTACTTTCATCCCCTGTCGTGTTGTCAGGTGTGTAGACAATGCACCGCTGTTACATCCAACCAATGAAACAGTTGCTTCAATTTTTAAAAGTCTCAACTTTAATATCCGACTAAAGTCACATTAAGAAGCAATTCCTTCACCGGATCAGTTGTTCTGCAGAAGATTTGAGTTTTATGCTCAGTGTGGCTAAAATCAGGGTACAGGAATTCTACTCAACACTGCAGATAAAAGTCATATTCAGACCTGTTTCTCCACTCTGTGTGAAGCTGCTATAACTCCATGATTATAATGTACTAACTAACATATTTGACTTGGTTTCACAAGAATGTTCCAGCACCTTCCCTGTCTTTACAGCATAAAGTAGTGATATTTGAATAAATTATATCCACACAATGTGACAGTTTATTAACACCTGCAGTCAAGGCACAGAAATCTCACTAATTGAAAAAATTATACTTGAGTAAAGTGTGTCAGAAAATAAGACCCCTCTTTGTTAAATCATTAATTAACTGTGATTATTTGAAAAGCTAGTTCAGCCACACCCAGCCCTTTAAAAAATCACTTAGTAAAACTAGGCTAAAGGATCTTAAAAAGCAGTACATAATAACCAGGCCCTGTTTGAATGACATTCAAGAACAAAAGGCCTCATTTGGTTACAGGTCAGAGAACACAAAAACGCATCTCATGTTTACCAAAACACAAATCTTTCTCTGGACTTGGTGAGACAAAAGTGAAACACGGAAAAGATGTGTGTCCTGTTACATCTAAACCATTTCTGAAAATAACATCACACCAACAGTCAGACATGGTGGTGGTAATTATTAAGATTCTTTATCATTCAGACATGTAAGGTCATTTTGATTTACCTTACCTAAAACCCACCTAACAACCTTACATATGTATGCAAACGAATCTTAATAACTGTTGACAAAAGAAAACATGATGAACTCAGCGTGATGGTCTGGGCCTGCTTTGCTGCTTCAGGACCTGGATGACTTGCTGTAACTGATGGAACCATGAAATCTACTGTCTACCACAAAATTTCATGTTGGAAAACTCTTTAATGTTGCTGAATCAAAACTTGACTGTAGTTTGGGCACTACCAGTTTACGCCAGGTGTGTTTGAATAACTTTTTTCCATAATAAATCCCACGATCATCCTAGTAACTGCAGTTATAAAAATGTGTTTGCTGATCTGAACTATTTAAGTTTGACAAAAAAGTAGAAATAGAAGAAATCTGTAAGGAGGTAAAGACGTTTTCACTGCACTGTAAATGAGCTGATGATGACAGCATGGTCATCTTTTTCTCTTAACACAGAGTTTGTTTGTCTCTGAAAGTGAAAGTAAAGTCAAAGCCAGACATATTTTTGTCTAAGTCCGCTCTGTCAGGCTCTTCTGGTTCTCTTCCACCCACACTTTTGTGCTGAAAGCACAGAGGTTACATTCAAAACCTTTCAAATTGGCCATCTGAAAAACAAGAATATTACCATGACATTTAAAACCTGGACTTGCATAGACCATTTGACATCTTCAACCACTTTGGCTCAGATTTATTATTTTCAATGACAAGTCTGATAAGAACTCCTCTGTTGTTACCTAGAGGATTCAAACATAAATGACTTTGCAGGAGGAGAGGGCTGATGCTCTTTGTGGTCATTATTTATCCCCAGCAGCACTAGACACAAAATGTGCTAATAATAAACACCAGAATTTGTCTTTTGACAGCAGTTTGTAGCTGATAGAGGATGTTCGGGTGAAGAGGTTACTCATTTCTTGAGGGGAATTGCTGGATTTCATTTCAGCATTCAAGGCCTCATTTCATTCTGTTAGCGATAAGAACAGACATTTGACAAATCAAGCAATCCCACAGAAGTAACCGCAGAGGCAACGCTCACTTTAAAACTCTGTGACAAGTTGCAATGAATTGCACAGTGGGAGTTTGTGGTGGGGAAAAAAAAACACAAGCTAAAGATCTTTAAATGTGAAGCGCAGCAGGGGCACACGACAGGCGTCACAGTGCAAATGAAAGTGATCTGTTGCAGGGCTATCAGAGTGAGAGTGACAGAGGCAGACACACTGGAGCTCAAACATCCCTAAAGCAAACAGATACCATCAACCAGATAGAGCCGACTGACAGCAGATCCTCTGATGGACTGAGGAGGGCCGCTGCGCTGGGAGGAGGGAACGGGAGAAGCAGTCGAAGACATGCAGCACAATGGCAACCCTGTGATTAAAGTCTACACACAAAGCAAGCTCCCAATATGCCAAAGCTTAACAAGGAAAACAATGCAGAGTACACCCACACTGAAAGTACAATATCAGGAGCAGGAAAAGCTTCGCTCACCCACACAGTGGGCTTTGTACACAAGATCTAAATGCATGAACTGTCTCTTTCTCACACTGCCCCTCCTCTCTCATCCAACACCTCTGTGTTCGCAAGACAGCTCCCTCCAAAATGAGAACGAAAAAAGCAAGAATAACAGAAAAAGTTCAGAAAGAAAAACATACCAAAAAGAGCACCTTGCAAAATTCATTCATGCATTTTCAAATAAAAAATAGTGGTAGAACTCACCCAGAAAAGGAGATTGAAGAAGACCATTCCATAACGCAGGGCCATCATGCAACCCTCGGCCATCCTGCAGCGCCGCAGTTCTAGAAGGAATATGAAGGAGAGGTCCAGGTAAAACACCACATACTTCTTCCCTGGAGCGTAGCGCCCATCGGAGGTCTGTGGGCCCTTTGTCGTATGAAAGCCGAATGCAAAAGGAGGTCTCTTATACTCAAACTCCCCACTGAAGCGGTGAAACCCTGAAGTGAATGGTGGCGTGTCGGGTTTGCTGTCCAGAGATGGACTGCGCCGGTACGGTGTCTCGTCTGTGCTTGAACGTCTCATTATGGAAGCTCAATGAGCCTTTTAAAGTCTTTAATAGTCACTCCGAGTACTTCACTTCTGAGATAAGTCCACACTGAAGGGCAAGCTGTTTCTCCACCTGGAGCTGAGAGATGGATTTCAAAGTATTTCTGACCCCTAACAAACTAGAACGGCTGACTTGATTTAATTCTAAGTCTGGTCACACCTGATCTGTTAGAGATAATGCGTTGCTACAATAGAATCCTTATTCTTACAGTGTCCTGACACTCAGCAGGAGACTTTGCATATTCATGCAGCCAAACCTGCATAAGTAAATGTGTTTAGGACAAAGTCCTGCCATACACAAACACATCTGCACATCCCTTTTTCCCTCTGCGTAATCCCTCACACACAGGTGTCGTTCTCTGTGAGATAAGCTGGTTTGCAGTTTCATCTCATAACTGTTCAATCAGATAAACGACTGGAGAGTTTAACCTGTCCAGCTGCTCCAAGCAGGCAAAAATGATCCAGAAATGTCCTACCTGGTCTCATGAGAAGTTCCAGAGCAGCTGCTCCTGGCCAGCAAGTAATGACACCCCTGATTTGGCTAAATCAACTTGTTTTACTCAGTAATGAATGAAACATCCAGTGAGAATGCAGCGCTGCGCTGTGGTCTGAGTTGCATCTGAGTGTTCAGCGTGTGATTGTAGCTGCCGATGTGCTTTTGCTGACATGCAAGAAAAAAGAACTAAAAAAAACATACACAAGAAGATGAGAGGTAAAGATGCTGTTATGGATGTGAGAGGAGGACTGGAAAGAGGGATGAAAAGATGAAGGATGCTTGTGATTGGACCATTTAGCTTCTTGAATTAGAATCCCTGTGGAGTTTCTGCCTTGACTAATTTCCTCCTTGCTTTACACGTCGACCCTAACTTGTCCTTTTTGCCTCTGAAAAGTGTCTAGAGGATGCTCTGCGTCTCTTCACAGTCTATTCTTCGCATATCTAGCAAGTCACCCTCTTCAGCTCTCTCTTATTCTATTACTGTACCCCTCTCTGCTCTCCCCCCTCTGTGCTGACGGCGGTTAATTAATTTCCAGACTCTCATCACTGAGGCAAAGTGTGTGGTGTCGCCTCCTCTTGTCACTCCCTCCTCCGCTACAGCGCTTCTCTCCTCTTCTCTAGGTGGGCAAGGAGATCAAGGTGTCCGTCAGGGTCATGGCAACGCAGCAAGAGAAGTCAGAAGGAGAGTTAGGCAGGTTTCCTCAGAGAAGCAAAAGAAAAAGACTGCAGTGTTTGAGCGGTGGTCCAGCCTCGCTGCCTGAAGCTCCCTCCCTCTTTCTCTTCACAAGCTCTTTCTCTCTACCTACACCCCCTCCCTCTTTTCTTTCCTCCCCTTTCTCACAAGCTTCGATGCTCTCCCCACCACATACACACTCTCAAACACCCCATCTCTCCTCGGTCACTGTCCCCAAAAGCTTGCAGTGCGAAAAGCAGGAAGGATGGCAGGGATTCATATTCTGGCCACACCCCATGAGGGCTTACAACCAATCAGTGTCTCGCAGCTCCATCTTCTCACACACACACACACGCAGAGAGACATCTACGAGATAACGCTTGGACACACAAAGCCTGGTGTGCCGCTGACATACCAGTGCTGAGAAGCCTGTTTCCTCCACCTCTCCTCTCTGCCTCCTGCTTCCATCTAATCCCACATGCAGAGACTGTTTCTGCGCTCAAACCTGGCTGCTCTCTGCATGCTTGGCTTCCGTCATGTTCCATTCTCCCGCCGGACCTGAACTCGGGTCATACAATATCTGCGTATATCTGCACACAGCACAGATTTTCACACCACAAGCCGCTCACCTGAAGTGTGACTCTGTATGGACATACGGAGGAAGTGCGCACTGCTGCTGACATTCACACAAAATTACTCCATGCTTCCCACAGCCCTGTCGCCATCTGGGTCACTGGTTTTATGAGTCCATGAGCACATATCAGATCTGCAGGGAATGCAGACTATATTAATGGTTCCGTCAAGTATGTAATGGACCTTTGTTTTGTCTCCTGTGAGTGTTTTCATCAGACTTTGAAGGCAGAAGGAGTACAGGAGAGTGAGTGACTTTCTGACTGATGGACATTACTGAAAACAGCAGGCATGACTGTAGGGTTTCTATTTTGTTGTTGTTGTTTTTCAGGAAACTAACACACAGGAGAAAATGTTAGCATAGAACGAACTGAAGACTTTTTTTTGATAAATCTAGCATTGATTTACCAAAATGCTTTAGTTGTTTTGTTATTTTATAGTCAATCAAACAAAAATATTAACATGTTGTGTATAGTAAGAAAAAACAATGAGTTTAATTTGGGGCAATATGGGTTATTATGTAATGTAGAGTAATATTATAGTTTTAACTGGGACATCAACCACTTGGCATGACCTGTTTTAGTTCTTATATCTTACTGAAGCACGCACTGAGCCTAACACAACAAAACTACTACATTTAAAAGGAATTCTAATAAATATGGAGGTTGAATACAAATGTTAAAATGTTTACTTTACATTATTATTGCTCTAATAATAATATTGATATTATTAAGACTATCTATCTATCTATCTATCTATTATTATTATTACATTACATTGTCTTATAAGCCTCATTGTTCTTTTATTTCTTAGTGTGGATAATAAAGAGGTAATGCAATAATAGTGATAATAATACCATTAAGGTAGTAATGTTTAACTTTTTATTGAAGTATCCCCATATGTTTAAAGTTTGGGAATTATTTTGCTTATAGAATATAATCAGTGTTGGGGAGAATACTTTGCAAATGTATTCAGTTACAGAATACTGAATACCCGTTTTAAAATGTATTTTGTACTGTATTCCGTTACTTTGCTTAATCCTGGTACTGTATTCTAAATACTTGGAATACTTAGAATACTTCCCCTATAAAACACGATTTAAGTCTATTGCAAAGTGATGTTCTTGATGTTCATTGCACTCCAGATGGAAAGCTCTTAACATGAAACCCACAATTGTGGAGAAACCACAACAACATCATCAAGCTAACGTCATTTCAGATACACCACCGACACTGTCAATGTGAGAAATGACAGAACTAACACGATACAGGCTGTTAAATAAAGCACTAAGGAAGCAAAACTAGAAAGATAAAACTGACTTTAAGGTGTTTCTTCAGATTAGATTAGAGTCTTTGGACACAGTAGGTTGTTAGCTGGCAGACAAAGATCGCACTGCACCGTCATATTTCGCTCGCCCCGTTCCTTTTTTAGAATGAAAATTAGCTTGAATTTCCAGGACGTGAATGAATTTATTCCTCCACTGCTGGTAGGTTGATTCAGCTGCGGTTGTGCCTCAAACTACTCCATCTCTTGGTCTGAATCCATACGAGGCTAGCTGCTACCCGTTGCTACCTGCTGCTACCGGCTGGTCGGGAGTGTACCCTCTTGTTTTGGTAGGGTTGTTATGGTAATGGAGGCACGTTGTTTAGGGACATTATGGGATAGATAACCTACACAACATGGAGACACAAGTATTCCAAGTATTCCAATGATATTACGAAAGTAACTGTATTCTGAATACCATGTTTAAAAATAGTAACTGTACCAGAATACAGTACGTCAAAATAGTATTCTAAATACATGTATTCCGATACTACCCAACACTGAATATATATATATATATAGACTAAAACTATGTCAAAAACAAGCTCCATTATAACCAACTTTTTCATATTTTTAAATATTTTCTTTGAGCCAGTATGTGCTAATATGACCCTTTACAGAGTTAATGAAAAGTCACTCAGCCCCATCTGGTGCTTAGATCTGGAATACCATGTTTGCAACTTCTCACTTTCCAGTCCGGTGCCCCGGAAGTCTCACAAACTCACATATCTCGAGAGGGTTAGGCTAATAGCGCCGGAGTGTTTTTAGCATGATTCCTGCTTTCTTCCTCTCTGCTTGAACACAGCTGATTTCTTTGAAGGAGTAAATAACCGCTCCTGTAGAAAGCAATGAAGGCTGAGGAGACATTTCAATAGTTAGATTTAGGTGTTTCTGAGCAGAAACAATGGTGCTAACGTTTTTACGGCAGTGATTTAAAACAGACACCAGGGGGACCCAAAACAAGCAAAACTGCATAGTATGCCTTTAAGAAATCACTTCAATAGAACCTGTCTGACAACAGGAAGTAGGCTAAAAGATCTCAAAAAGCAACACATCCTGCCCTGTTCTAAAGAAATTCAGGGAAAAAAGACCCATAACATGTAAAGTACTGCAGGTCTCGGTTAGAGTTATGTTCAGAGGTCATGATTCAGCATTAAGAAACATATGGGACCAAAATGTCCTTGTGCTGGCCACATCCATGGCCACACAGCATTGAATGTTAGTAACACTCATGCACCTTACCTTTTTTCTTTTCTTCATGTTATGTAGCACAATTATGTTAATATATATGGATTATTTAGGAAGTAATGATTTGTAGTTTAAAGTGCATAAGTTTTATCTGTAAGCACACAGTTAACTTTTGCATTTTGCATACTGATATTATTTGGTTTGTTGTGTTTGGAGTGACTAATTCATTCTTCCTTTTACCGGTGCTGGGGATCATATGCCTCTTATGCTGCCTGGGAGTTGGGTCAGACTAAAGATTGGACTGAGGACTGAAAGCAGCCAACTACCAGAGGTGTGAATTGGGTCACACCGAGAGCTGCTGCTAAGGAGGGGAGAATGATTTATTTTGCTTAGTTACTACGTTTGTGTGTTATAAGTTTGTTTAAATTTAACATTTGATTCTTATTCACATTTGTATTTTCTAACTTACCTGTGTTTGTAGTCAGTATTTGTTTTGCTTGTTCCCCTATTGGTGTCAAAATGGTCTGATCAGCCATGATAAAACCCAGGTGTGTTCTTTGTTTGTTAGGTCAGGTTAGTTTGGTTCTGTTAGTGCAAATTTATCACATTTTGACCTTAGTTAAATTTTGTTGTTTTGACCTCTTTTATGAGCTCCAATTGAAGGGATAAAATTAAAGCCCATTTTTTTTTCTGAAAACTCCTGTGACTCCTCATGGTTTTACACCTCGGTCCATCACAGTCCTCCAGGAGAGAGTTCCAAGGCCACAACATCTCCTGACCAAAAACAACACAAAGGCCTGTCTTACATTTGAGAAAGAAAAAAAAAACATCTTGGGGACTGAATGTTGCTAGAGGGCATAGCACAACGTCAGGGTCTACAGACTCCTTTCTCTCAAACAGGTCTTCTGGCCTATCTTCATGTTTAAAATTTGAGTTCATCCAGGTCTAGATGTCATCAAGACAGTTCAGTAGTGGTTTCAGTGGATCATTGGTTTTTACTTTTATGGGAAAATAAATCTGAATATCACAGATGAAGCAGTGGATATTATATGCTCTGAAGATGGAGCCTAAAGGCAGCATGTGAAGCAGAAGAGCAGTGGGCCCAAAATGGAACCCTGATGAACTCTACAAGTCAGAGGTGCTACAGCTGAAGAATACTGATCTATTTGAACTGAGAAAGTCCTTTCTGCCAGGTATGATTTAAACCACTGTAAAGCAGTTCCATTAATGGTGTTCAAACCAAGATAAGAGGATGTTATGATCTACAGTGTCGAAGGCAGCGCTCAGGTCTACAAGGATCAAAGCAGCAGAGTTCCCTGAATCAGCAGACAAAAGGAGAACGTTATGAACCTTCAGCTTGGTGTTTAAACCCAGATGCTTTTGTTTGAACTGTTTGAAGATGCAATGTGTTTTTTTCCAAGAAATTTTGCAACTGGTTGTGAACAACTTTCTCCAGGACCTTGAACAGAAAAGGTTGTTTGGAGACGGGGCTGACATTTGCCAGAACAGACCTGTCAGTTTTTTCTTTGTAACGAGAGGTTTGATGTTCTGAAATATTTAATTGTGACAAACACACACACACACAAAAACTGGAAGTCAGGAGGAGGCAAAGAGTTATTCACTCTACTGTATAAAAAGCAACAATTCTACAGTTCATTCTAAGAAACACATCTTTATAAACAAATTTAGCTTTTCCTTTCAAAAAAATTATCTTAAAATACTAAAGAGTGATTGTTTGGTCCTGATGATCAAACAGGACTACATTGTCAGAAGTATCAGTCAGGAACTGTGTGCGTGCGTGCGTGCGTGCGTGCGTGCGTGCGTGCGTGTGATTATTAGATCTTTACATCAGTTGGAAGAAAGTAATAAGACAGACATGGATTGACAGTTTAAGTGAGCCCCACTGAGTTTAAAAGACAAACATACAGTTTGTCTGCACACTGCAGGCTGGTTATTTTATCCCTTCTGTGTTTCTATCTAAACATGCCTTGAAGGTTTGTAGTTCTCAGAGGAACCCTACAGTTACCTCCAGGGAGTTCCCACAACTGTTTGGTGCAAAATAGGCTCTTGACGCACTTCTTACTTAATCCCTGATCCCACTGTGTTTTTGAAGCTGATGTTTTGCTATTAAAGTTTAAAAAGAAACTTCTATTTATTTTTTATCAAGACTGAGACATCTCTGCATTTATTTTTTATTGTACATATAGTAAGACCCCTTTTTTTTTTTTCAATCATAAAATATAAGAGGAAAATGTCATATTTACAGTACTCAGAAAGGAGCTCATCCTACTTTTATGTCCGTTGTGTTCCTAATTGGTGCACTCTCATGAAATATACAGACAAAGATGAATTATGCAGCAGGGACTCATTAAGTGTTGGTGAGTGGATTGTTTTTAACATATTGTGACACCACAAAGCAAAACACCTTCCTGTCATTCGTGACCCTTCATTAACACTTATACTTAGACACAAACAAACATTTATTGCACAAGCGCATCGACACACAATCAAAGTAAATGCGCAGAGGCACCCTGGGGCTGGCAGCAGCTTTGAAGTCTGCTGTATTTACTGATTCGCTGATGAAAAAACAAAAAATAAAAGCTTTTGGCTGCAGCACGGAATCATTACGGAGAACATGATGAAATTATTTTCGGTTAAGACTGACGGCTTAAAATACAGTGTGAGTCGTTGCAATTGATATACCTATAAAGGAAATGATGGGCTTTTCAATTAAAATCCAACTAAATGACAGAACAGGCTACAAAGATAACATCAGTGCACACACAGCAGCAGGATGAGCACATGAAATGAGAGGAGCTCTCCACAAGACTGTCAAATTATTTAACGCTGTTTGCCTGGTAGAATTGTAGCTTATGCAACCACAAAAAATGAAGAAAAATCATTTCCCGCCATGCTTTTAACATGATGCTATTCTGGGCAAGTCAGGGGTTTAGGCTTCATTTTTCAACACAACATCAGGAGGTTATAAAGCCAGGTCTAGTCTAATCTAGTATGTTAATTGATAATTGTATACAGAGTGGATCAGAGTGAAAGAGCAGCTTCAGTTTTGCTCATAATGTTTTAAAACCTGGTATTTATTTAGCTAAACTCTCAATCAAGTTTGATTTAATTGTCCAAATCAGGAGATCCAGAAGGTTTTTATCACTTCAAACTTATCAGTGGAACACCAAAATAAAAAGCTAGAACTTTCAGGAGTCTGTTTGTAGGATGTTTTTAAAATACTGCAATATCGTATTGAGGCCTTCTGATTCAGGTTTCCTATTTTACAGGAAACTTTTTTTGTACTACGAGAAAGAAAAAAGTGGCATAAGCATAAATAAATAAATAAATAAATAAGTGTTGAAACTCACTCTAGCTTATCCTCTAGTCTCTTACGTTCATATTCATAATTAAAGGCCTAGTGTTCTTTGAAAGAATGCAAATAATTCACTGCCTTTTATCGTTTCCATCTCGTGTTGAGGAACGATGGGAGTATTACTCGCTTTGGTCCAGTCTTAAATATCACATTATGAGCAATGTCACTAAGGATATTGTATAATCTGTTGGCACTTCAGGTATGTGCTACTACAACTTCCAGCTGAAAAACTGTAAAATTCACTGAGTTATAGCTGTTATATTTATATTTTATATGGTCAGTTCACTGTAGTGTTGATCTTGAATGGGGTTGACTCCAAAAAAGCATCTGCTGCAAGTTCAGCTAAAAGACAAGAAGGGTTGACCTGGGCTGCATGACTTTAGAAACACATGCAATATTATGGTTGACTGTTATGATAAAGATATAGTTTGTGATAAAGTAATATTCTTCTTTCTTTTTTTTCTGTTCTGTCATCCTGCTCACAACTCTCTCCTTGTGTTTTAGCATCTTGTTCATTATCATCTACACCAAACATGGGCGTCTAGGGCAGTGAGAGTCCATCAGATGGCCAATTATATTGTTAGGATGTAGAGCAGGGGTGTCAAAGTGCAGCCTGTGGGTCGTTTACAGCTCTCAAAGTGACTTTGTGCAGCCCTCAAATGCAATTCAAGAATAGTATCATTCTGGACTGTTGCTGCAGCCACAATTTTAAATTTCTGTAAAGATTTAGGGGGTAGAGATATGATTTATAAAGGGACCATTGGCAAGTTGCAAGTACTTCTGTTCTTGTACTGGTGACATAACACTGACAGCCTAAATTGCCTCACAAATAAACATTTAATTTAAACTAGGTAACATCCAGACCAGTTGTTGATTTGTGTTGTGTTACTTTGTAGCATCAGTGCCCTCAGGGGGGCTTAAAGATTCCTACAAAACCCCAAAATAGTTACTTAAAGAACTGCTCTATTTTAACAACAAAATACACAAAACATTGCAAAAATCTTTTTTAAAACATCATAACTTGGGGAATTTGCCACTAAATACTGTAAAGATATTTAATTAAACAAAAAATGACAGACATGAAGACATCACTTTCCAGAAACAAAGGTGTGTGTGTGTGTGTGTAGCAGGCAAGCTGACAGACGTTTTCACAACAGCATGCAACACCAAGGATCACTGAGGAATCAGCGGCATAACGATTAATCAGAACAGCTCCACTGGGAAATAACCGTGTTTCAACCAACTGAGCAAAGTCAGGAGGTATTTAAGATCTGCTGACAAAATACACATTTATGGAGAGATGAAGAAATGGCTGCATTGAAATACAAAGACTTTAGATCTGGAATCAGCACTGTAAAATGTAGAGGAAAGGGCTATTAAAAGATAAAATAAGAGATCAATTATTTAAAAGACTTGCAGTGAAAACGGCACTTGGATATAAACCAAGATATAATATGTTGGAAATCAGAATAACAGAATATTAAAAAAACTGTTTCTGGTTTCATAGAATCACTGGTGTTGGAAAACATGGAATACTGGAAATTCTTACGTTATTTCAACACACAGCAAAGACAGAGATATTTAAAAAATAATAGAGCTTAAAAAACACTCGGCGATCTAAAACTGAGCGTATTTTTATACCAAAAGAAAAGGTCACAATTTGTTTAATAAAATCTGTTAAAAATGTCTTGCTAAAAGAATATTTTCCATGCAGACATTCATAAAATAATCTATTTAATGGAACATAAAAATGCCACAAACAATCATTTATATGCATATATTTATATACATATATTGCATATATTTGTGCAAATACACGTTTTTCATTTATAAAATTTAAAAAATGAGCACATTTAAAATCTGTTGTTTTTTTATTATCTCTAGCCAGACTGACTTTCTATTAAGTCCATTAATTGTTGACTTTAACCATTTGCAGTCAAAACACATCAGTAAATAAAATTGTGGATTGTTAACTTCTTTTCATTTTGACAAACAAGCAATCAATTATTGACATAAAGTAAGCAATGATTGATCACATCAAATAAATCTAACCTGAAACCATATAGAAAACTTTTTATAGCCCTCTCTTATCTATTATTATATCTTCCAAACTTGTATAAAACCTATTTAAACCCTCAGATCAGACTACAGAGACCATACTAACTCTAAGTTCCTAATTAGATACACTAATCTGAAAGATTTCAATGGACACATTTAATATTTGCTAAAACTTTGTCAAAGACAGGATTCTTCTAATTAGGATAAATAACTGACAGCATTAATAAATCACACTTTAATTACAGCAATTTGACCTTTTAGCTCTGAAATTAAGCTAATCATGTAAAAGTTCACTTTTGATCCAAAACTCAGGGGGTTCAAGTGTCATTATAGGATTTTTTTTTTTTAAACCATTGAAACATTGAAAACGCTGCACTTATTTCTTATTTAGGAGTTGTATTCCTGTAAACAGGAGATGGCTGAACATGGACCAAGAGCTGTAACTTGTCAGAATGAAATATTTGAATGTTTTATTGATGCCAATAAAAGCTGGGACAACAGTGCCTTATTTGGGCCTCCAAATTGGATTCACAGGAATAAAAATAAACAGGTAAAGTTTTTGTCACGGTTGGGGTAAATGCAGGACCCAAGTGCAGGAGGATGGAGGCAGGAACAGGCGAGGTGAAACCAAAAACAGCTTTACTGCTGGTTGGACAGAACTCGGGGAGACACAGGACAGACAAGGCCAGGGATACAACATGAGGAACTGACAGGGAGTGACTGAAATAAACAGCATACTGTATACAGGGAGGGAGGATATTAGGGAGATGAGACACATGGAGGATTAGTGCAGGACACAGGAGGAGGAACATGGAAAACACAGGGGAGGGGCAGGACAGTCCCGTTTTAAATAAACATCATTCAGTCTTTTTGCTCTAATGCAGCCATTCAGCAGAGTTCAGACTCTGATCTGGATCTGGAATGTACAGCAAGCAAATCCAGACCCAGCCTCCACCTTGTGTTAGTGATGCATTACTGCTATGAAGTACAGTTATACAGCACAAACTGTCAAAGGTTTGGCTAAACAATCTTCAGGAATATCAGAAATGTGCCCCAGGCAGTTTGACCACTGGCCTTGCCCATCTGCCACTCACCTACCCCCCACTACCCATCCCCACCTGCTCTTCCCCAAATATCCATCCCCTAAAGAACTGGTACACACGCATGATATCTAGTGCGCATGTGTACCTGTATAATATAGCACTGTGGCAGTATCTAAACGTGTAAAGAAAAGAAATGAGCTAAGTTTTCAAAAATGGGTGAACAGAAAAAATCATTTTTTCCCAGTCCAGCACAAGTCTTGTGTGCCAAATTTGCTCAGAGAAACTTGGGGCTGTGACGAGTGAAAATGTGAAACACCACTATGATTGAAAGCATGATCATTTTGAGCAACAGTGCCTCAGTGACATTGATATTTTGAACATCATGAAAAGAGATTTGAACCCGGTTTTGTTTCATGCCTCAAGAAATAAATTGCCTTCATTTTCACACAAGATTAAACATATTAAATTCAACTTATATCAGCAAAGCATCAGCAGTGACCCCTCACACCCAGGAGGTAACCTCTTTTCACCTCTCCCCTCCAGCTGGCGCTACAGAACACTGTACACCAAAACCACTAGACCAAAATACAGTTGTCTCCCCAGGCCATCAGCATGTTGAACAATCACACTCACCACCCATAATGCAGGGGAAAAAACTCCTGCAAACTATAAATAATATTACCTGTAAATACAGGATACATATCTTTAAATTCTGTACCAAACTGTCTGGTGATTTATTGACCTGAAAAGTGTGCAGGCATGTTTAAGTTCAAATATAAAAATGGTCTCAACATGTTTACATGACAGTGTTATATCTGTTGTTATCAACCACCTCATTACAAAGAATTACTGCAGAGTGTCATCAAATTTGTCAACACCTGCTATATTAACTTCTTTTTCTCAACTTTTGAAGTGGCATTGCTAACCATTAACGTGATGACAGCGGTGTTGGGAAGTACTCATGATCACGGAGTTGCAGCTCGAGTTGCTTGATTCAAATTTGAATTTGAAAGCTGCAATTTGAGCAGCCATCTGGATGAAGAAGTGGAAGAGTGATAGGAGACGCTACAGATTTTTAACATGTGGAACCGGGCGGGTCTTTGTAAGTTAGAATGGAAGACCATTTGTCGCAAAGTGGCTGCTGTCTTTCCCCTCTCTCTCTCTCCCTCTCTTCCATCTGCCGCTCTGCTTTTACTCCATCTGTTTGTTTCGCTCCGACAATCAGTCCTCAGCAGTTATGAGACGTACAGGCGGAGCATAGAAATGAAGGCCGCTGTACGATGCGTTTCAGCTCCATGTGAGAATAGTATTTTATGACTTGGATTCTCAGTGCAGCTCATTCCCCTGACACTAATAAAACAAGTCACTCATTTAGCTTGTAGTCATTCTGTAGCCGCCCCTCTTGCCTCTACATCATTTTGCTGCTGGACAAGTTTACCAGCTTTATGTTTTTTTTATCATAGCTCAACTCGAATTTAATACAAGTTAAGAAACCAAATCAAAGCCTACGAAAGGAACAATCAGCATTTGTTGGAGCAGGTAAATTACCTATCGTCATGGAAGGTGAACGGGGGAAATTGAACTTTAATTATTTATACAACTTCTATAGCACAGGCAGCTTTCACCGCTGGAAAACAGAAATTATCAGCGGGCATATGTCTACTTATGTCTTCAAATGATAACAGAAGGAATAGAGTAGATTTAATAAATAACATAATACACCAGTAAAATCCACATTTATTATTAAAGACGCCTGGCCAGGTGGAGACTGCAACACAATCATGGACTCAGGATGTGTTTGTCATGAACACGAGGAATAAAAAGCTTTTTATGTTAGAAAGATGCAGCATTGTACGCTTTGTGGCATTTACATGACAACCCGAGGAAGGACTTTGGACTTGTAAGTTTACTTCACCCTTCACAGCTTCACCGCACAGCAAAAAAAAAAGTGATGAATAACTTGTGAAAAGTCTTTTACAAATGAGTAATCTGAGACTCGCTGCTTAATTATGGCCAGCCCATTTGCAATAACATTTACATGCAAATTAGTCCACAACTTTTCATACAGGCCTGCTAAAAGGCAGAAACAAACAGCAGATACTGGAGATAATGAGTCTCTGTAAAGGCCACAGTAGCCAAACTATACACACATCAGTTAAAATGAACTGCAAGATCATACTGGTTCAAGTACTCCAGTCTACAAAAGCCACCACAGCATCGCCAGAGATAAAAATGCTTGTAGCAACTGCATTTTTAATTTATTTTATGTTGCCAATTTATGTTTCGCTGAATCCTTCCAGCTGAACGCAACGGTGTCTCATCAACCAGAAAACAAACACACATCAGGGGGCTGATGGGGTGGTCACAGTATAATTCAATAAATACCTTTGACACTATGAATCCAATCTATTCTAATTCCTTTTTAATTACGTTCTAAATCCTTTTTATGCCTTAATTTAACTAACCGCTAATTGATGAGGATTAATAACTTCATGGTTTGAAGTCAAAGTCTGTGTAACTGTGTGACAATGTAGGAGGTCCTTCAGGCTAAAAGACATTCGGGTTTTATGTGTTATGGCAGAGAAATGTTGAGATTTTAACTTTCAAGGATCATCAGTAAGGATTTATGATCACTGCATGCCACATGGTGGGTTTTACTTACAATAACAGTTTGGATTTTCACGCAGAACTAAATCAATCTGAAAGGTTTAAATACAGTTTCTGACTTTGCTGAGGTCAACCTTTAACGGTTGTTCTCATGTATGGACCTGACCAGGTCAGGTTATATGACAAAACCTAAATCTGTCAGGGTTAGGGGTAAATGCAGGACCCAAGTGTGGAGGAAGGGAGGCAATCAGGGAGGCGAGACACACCTGTGGAGGATTAGTAAAGCTAGTCACAAAAATTTCACAAATGCAATAGCAGTTAATAGTCTTTACATTGCCATAAAGTATACGTTTCATGGTTATTCTGGCAGAATTATGAAATTCCAGACAAGTTTTTTTTTCCTGTAACCATTTCTGCTTCAAATAATCACATACTTTTGTGTAAAAAAAAAAAAATCATCTAATGTGGAATTTATGTTGGTATAAAAATGTATAAAGTTGGATTTGCATGAACTGCTATGAAACTTCTTTATTGTTTTAAGATGAAACACTGAAAACAAACAGATTTTTGAAAGAGCTACAGTATCTACAGCAGGTAATATCAGCGCTGTCCCTTTAAATACCCAAACATGTAACCAGGTTTGAGCTCACATGTCTGAACCAACAAGAATCTTTGTGTTGTTGGTAAATTACAGTTTTCTAATTATACGCAGGTCTCTTATGACTCAACACTAATTTGCGATGTTTCCTGGTCGACCGCTGTGGTCCTGACTAAAATGAGCTGGTTGCATCTCTAATTGAATATCAGCACATTTTGAAATCCCACCTGCTTGACCCATCCATCCATGTTTTATATTTAAGAAATGAATAGAAAATAATGTAATTAAAGGCCATAAATCTTCCTCAAACCCAATAATTCTTTGACATTATGTTAGCTCATTTAGTAGCTCTCCTGCTGCGTACCAGCTGGATAGAAGTGCTTTGACATTTTATCACTCAAATTATTGAATTATTAAAAGTTTGACATTTTATCAAATAGATTTTTTGACAAGAAATGTACAAAGAAAATCTCATACACAAAAACCTTTAAATGCTAAGAAAAAACAAAACAAAAGAAAAGTTGAAATGTTAGCATTTTCGTTTATTTGGTGCATTAATAACAGTTATGTTCAACTCATATTCAAACATCCCCATATTTTTTCAGCTGAGACATGCACTTTATCAAAAATGTTATCACAATGTCAAACGGTTAAAAATGGAAGACAACTCATCTTCTTTAACAGTTGCCCAAAGTTTAGAAAACAGCACTGTCTGCACATCAAACCAGAACAATTAGTGAGTTAGATTTAAAAAAAAATCTTGTGTAAAAAATAAATACCAATTTAACCTTAAACTCAACAACATTAGAGGAAGTTTCTTTTATGGAGGAGCAGTGGGTTGTAATGAATGATTCTATTTGAAGAGCTCATTTTAATGCAAAGAGCTGCACAGGTTAATGGACAGCTCAGGATACTTTGTGTGTGAATAACAGAAGCACAATGATTAATACAACTAAGTTGTTAAAAAGATAAACTGTGGCTGACTGCTCAATAATTTACACCTACCATTAGTCCAGTTCATCTCATATAATTACCCCTCGATGATGATTAGGGAAAAGAAACACAAACATCTCAGACTTAATTGCGTGAAAAAAAATTTTCTGACTTAACAAATTGACAGAAAAATTACGTCTAGGTGCAGAATTAATATGAGAAACTCAGCCAGCAGGTGTGGGGAAATGTTTCAAACCCTGGGTGAAATAAAAACACCTCCACCCATTTGTCTCCATAAGCGCATCAAACATTCCTGCCAAAGGTGGCGCCGGCAGCCTGATGACCGAGCCTGATCCCTGATCCACACCTCTGAACAGGCACTGGAAAACCCGTGCACCTGAAACATGATGTATGCACACGTTACATCTGCCATTTGCATTCTGCTGCTAGAGTAATCCCTTCCCAGCAGAAAGGTTATTACCCTGCATGCCAGTCAAATACTGAAAAGAACCAGACAAATATGCTTTCATGTGGACGTATATTTATAGACATAAAGAGAAGAAAAATCCATCTGGGTGGAAAGAATCAGCGTGGTGATGCTATAAATGTAACCATCCATTACACAGACACAACCATGCATTTGACACATGTAAAAACTCAGCATAGCAGAGATGTAACAGCCTTCCACACTGTCTAAACATCAATATAAGATAGCTGACAGCCTCATAAATACAAAACATGACTCCCACTCACTCATTATAACACCTAACTCCTAAAAAAATCTCTAAGCAACACACTGGAATCAGATTTATTTGGACGTTGTGTGTATTTGCAAATAAAATCAAATTAACCCTGTTACTTTTTAATATTGTAGCGTATTATAACCTGTTTTTATTGTTATGATACGAACATACACTTCCGCAAAGTGATTAGCTTAGTTTGGTAGGTTTTACACTGAGCTATGCTGAGATACCCTCACTAAACTAATTATTATGCAGGGATACTTCTAAGTTCTGGATATTCAAAGTGAGGACTTACGCACCTTATACCTGAAAGATATGAACCGTAGACATACTTAGACTGCACTTCTTTTATTAAGCAAACAGATTGAACGAACAGACAGAGATATGAGGTAGGGAGTTGCATCTTAGGGGTTCTTCTGATGGCATTAAGCTGAGAGTTAATGACGAGAGCCCGTGATATAAGATATATCTAGGGAGTTACCGAACTAGTTATGAGGGGAGTTAGAGACTAAGTTAACCGGAGAGTTACTTATCAAGAGCCTCAGTTTTACCAGATCGGAGTTGGTACCTGCTGAGACGCTCCGTGGGTCAATTCGGCGTGGTCAGGAGGGTCGTCTGTGGGTAGAGTTGCCCAGGACGGTCCTCGGATCCCCGAGGCGGCTGGTGGAGTCGCCCCAAGGCACGGAAAAGCCCGAGAGTCGGTTCAGCAGCTCCATATCTGGCTGAGGAAAGAGGCTAGCAAGTTCTTCCCCATGGCAGATGAAAACGAAGCCGACGGATGGTGTCTAGCTTAGAGCTGGGGAAATGTCTTCGACTTGTGGGGCTAGAACCCACAGGGAAGTCGGCACCTGAGCGTACCGTGTAGCTGAGAAAATGGTCGCTTCTCATCTTGTTGCTGGCTGAACGAGAACTGGAGGACTTCCGGGCTGGAAGTCTAACATGGCATCTTTTGGACGCGTGGCCCAATAGGAAACGAGTTACCAAGTCACGTGGCTCTCGGCATTAGAGATCCCAGTTTAACCCTAAATGGATTATTAATATGATTTAACCTTTTAGCGAAAGTAGAAACATGAAATAATACTGATGCAACATCAACATTCATTAATACTGGAAGGAAATTAGTTAATCATATTTAAACATTTCTGGACAGTGGATTAACGGTAGTGTCCTTTAGAATGAGACATCAAAGAGTCTTTAAGTTTAATTATTAACTAAAGAAAGTCTTCTGGGTCTTCCAACACAACCGGGTCCTGGAAGGAATGTTGATTCAGGTTACAACATAATAAAAGAGTCATTTTAATCCAAGTTATTGGGAAAAAGATGGGTCATTGTAGTGATGATCAACAAAGGTCACAGTTCAGAGGATATAACGTATTTGTTGACGTTACAATATTGTAGAATATTTTAATACAAAGCAAGACCTAAAAGTGTTGTTTTAGCAGAACCTATGCCCACGTAGGTAATTAAAGGCCTAGCATAATGCATATTGACCAAAACTTTCATGCCAAAGTTTTAAACTAAGATAATCTCATGCTGAGAACAGATAGAGTTATAGATTCCTATTGATATTTCGTTTTGATCCAGTCAGAGCATATAGGGCTATTGCTGCAAGTCTCCATCCTGGTCAATCTCAGACTATCCATTTAGCCTCTCTCCATGATGGACTCTCCCCTTCCTTTCCCTTTATGGTGCACACGATAGGTGACTGGTTTGTTGTTTTAGATCCCAGTTGAGAATCTGCTCTGGCCACCTGATGTGCAGGATTTGGCAAAGACAGGTGTTGATGAACACCTGAAGCATGCGTGATATGCCTTCATGTCTCAGACCTCAACAGAAGCATAACTAGCATTGAATAACTGCATCCTGTATGATGTCACACCAAGAGAACTCGGGGAACTTGGTCCAGATGAACAGGTTATGCCAAAACATTACCTTCATTTGGTTTGATCTGCTCACACTGTACATTTAAAATCAGACCAAACTGCCCGGTCAGCGTCATGCAGTTGCAACAGCTGGTCATTTGGTGTGCTATTGCATGAGATGAGCTCTGATGATGAAGGGACAAAAACATAAAAAAGAAGCAACCTTGCTCATCGATTAGCCAGGATCCTCAGCTGAGTTGTTTGTCACACAAACAATGAAACAACCCCAAATGTATACTGTTTTGTAGTTTCCATTTGTACTTTGGTTTTCAAACCTAATAGACCCTGTGCACGTTAGCATATGCTACTTCCGGTGGGAAGACTCCTGTCCAGTGTTTTATTTCCGGTTTGATATTCTCGCCTGGTCGCACCCTATTTACTGTCTTGTATTCCCGAAGAAGTCGACAAAATGAGTGGACTAAGCGGCGATTTAAATTCTTCTAGATGTCTGGGGCATTTGCCTAATATTTCTGTTGATGATGTTCACCAACTTGTTGATCGTTTTTCCCTGCGCCAAAGAGCAAACGAGAGAAAGGCTTTTATATTTCGCAGGATTTATCTAATTTTGAAGGTAAGTCACAACTTCCCCATCGTCAATACTTATAGTTTGAGACCCTTACCAACGTAAATTATTTGTGTATATGCTGTGGCTTTTTTACGGTTTGTTTACATGCTGTGTAATCCTCCGCTGACGGTCGCAGTTTGGAGAACCTGTTTAGAAGCTGCAGATCGCTCGGTTCCTATTCGATTGATCTAACACCGGGCCCATTTAGCACATAAATCCATAGGATTATACACTAAATTAGTCCATCAGCCAGTCATCATATAGAAATAAAAACTCTCCGGAGTGGAGCGCAGCAGCAGCTGAGGCACAGCTCTGTGCGCTTTGCGGGACTCTGTATAATATTAACATTCATTATGATTTCATGAGAGAGAGAGATGAGGTGTTCACAACCTTCCCCATCGTAAATCTTAATATATAGCAGGGGTCCCGTTAACCGGAAATTTCCCGTATTTAACTGTTTGGTTTTTTTTTTTACTTTGACGGAAAGATCTGAAGGGCGCCGGTCATTCTGACAGGTTTGCGCACGAGCCTGCCCGTCCATACCGTCATAGGAAATCACTGAATTGTCCCCTCTAATAATTCGAACCAAGGATGCAGAAATAGTGCAGCATCTCCACCAATACCTGCAGCCCAGACTGAGGTTCTGTGCTGCAGAGCGCAGACCTGTGATCCAGACGTCCTGCGCTCTGCAGCAGAAGAACACTGGTCCTCCAGAGCGCATCAGGTGTCAGACCTGATCCGCTCAAACGCCCGTTTGCAATCCGGTGCTCAGTGCGCGATCAGATATGGATTAACTACACTTCCTGTTGTAATGCTCTCTCAGAGTTGCGTTCATAGGCTGTGGAGGCTTGTTGGCACGCAAAATCTGCTCCGCGAGCTGCGCGCACATAGAACTGGACTCCAAACGCGAGGAGGTCCGCATTAAGCAGCGCCAGGTTTTCCCCTGAGTATCTCAATGAAAAATATGTGAACCCCTCATCCCTCTCTCACTGTCTCTCATGATCTCATAATGAACGTTAATATTCTGTAATCAGAGTCCCGTCGAGCGCACAGCTGCACCTCGCTGCGAGGCGCTCGACTCCAAACGGAGTTTTTAGAAATTTCTATCTGATGACTGGCTGATCGACTAATTTAGAGTCTAATCCTATGGATTTATGTGCTAAATGGGCCCGGTGTTTGAGTAATAATGCTACTGAAAATGTAATTATTATAATTTTTTAAATTATTAAGTGACGGATAAAAATAGATTATGACCGGATTTTTTAAACCCTGTCAGTCAAAATGACGGAAAACCAAAAAGTCTAGCGCGACCTCTGATATACAACAACCATTTTTTAACCCGATCCTTTCCTTTTCGTAATTTGGACATGATTCTGTAGTCCATCTTCGCAGTAAGGATTCACCGTCAAATACAGCTACAGGAAACGAAAGACAGTACATCCGGTCTCAAACCCGGAAGTTAGCATTTTCTCGTGCACAGGGTCTATAGTTTTGGGCTTTTATAACAAAAAGTGTCTAGGTAAATGTCTGCTAGCTTACAGGCTGGGAAAAGGGCTAACAACCCTGTTTCATGAAAAATGTATAGAAACCAACACAGAAAGAACGTCAGTAGTTCTAGTTTTGATTAAATCTTGATTATAATGTTATCACAGCATCTCACACAATCTGTTAGCATAACAGCTAACTTTAGCTCAATATCTGTAAAGTTGACAGAGTTTTGGCCATCTTGACTGGAGTGGACTCTAAATTTTGTCAGTGGAGGTTCTAGTTGCGTTTTTAGAGGGTCACATTCTAAAACAAAAAAACTACAAATACTGTCTTTCGGTATTTTAAATTTTAGTGTATAATTACAGCAATATAATAACAGTAATTCAGTTACAGTTGCTTTGGACACAATAACTTCAGTAATTTTCAAAATAAACCTATTTTGCAACTTGGATCTCTAGGTTATCATTTCAGAGACAACATGAAACAGTATTTGTCTCTAACGCATGACTCAGCACTTATCATTACATCAGGACATTAGTGATTTTAGACCAGTGGCTCTAACGTCTCTAGTTATGAAAGCTTTTGAAAAACTGATGAAGACGAAGCTGGTCAAATCCACTGAAGGCAAGTTAGACCCTTTCCAGTTTGCTTACCGGAGTGACAGAGGGGTTGAAGATGCAGTTTTAACTCTTCTTAACCTAACTCTTAAACACACTGATGGCCTCGGTTCTTATGCTCATTTACTGTTTTTAGACTTTTCATCTGCTTTTAACACAATCCAGCCCCACATTTTAGCCGATAAATTATTGACTCATTTTAACCTAAGTCCAGCTGTTGTTGGATGGGTTTTAGATTTTCTTGTCGACCGATCACAGCGTGTCCGGGTGAATGGTTCCATGTCTTATGAGGCTTTTTCCTCCACGGGTTCTCCTCAGGGTTGCGTTCTCTCTCCTTTACTGTATATCTTGTACACCAATGACTGCCAGAGTCATCACACAGGACGACACATTCTAAAGTTTGCAGATGACACAGTTATTGTCAGTCTGTTGAAGGGGGAGGACGACTCACCGGGTCAGGTGGTGGAAGACTTTGTCGAGTGGTGTGACAATTCCTACCTAAAACTCAATGTCACTAAAACTAAAGATCTGTGTGTAGATTTTAGGAAGAAGTCCAGTCCACCACCTGCAGTTGTCATCAAAGGAGAACCAGTGGAGCGTGTTCAGCACTATAAGTACCTGGGTGTTGTCATTGACCAGAACCTGGCATTCAGAGAAAACTCAGATAAGGTCATCAAAAAAGCAAATCAATTCAATTAAATACCTTGAAATACTGAAATTCATTGAAATACCTTCAATTCAATTCCTCCGCAAATTAAAGACACGGTTAACACTGTGTGTCGGCTACTACGACACCAGATTTGAACTCAATATCTGTCAAACTGACTGATTTGTAGCCATGTTTTTAAGGTCAGTTGGCTGTGGTGGCCATGTTGAATCCAAAATGTAATCATTTGTAGATGTTCAGCCAATAATTACTTCCTGTGAGTTTCAATAAAATCCATCCAGTAGCTCAGGAAATATTTTTGCCAATAGCACAGATGAACACACACACACCTACACACACACACACGAACAAAAACCTTGAAGTCTGTGATTAGCACAAATCAATGGCCTCGATCTAATTTGAGAAAAAGCTATTTGCACAAGTCCCCCTCTTGCTGATATACTTTAAAAGGTCTGGGACGTAAATTAGTCTGCAAAGCCATAAGTCTTTTTACAGATAAAATACCTGACAGTAATATCTTCATTAAGCCGTTAAAGTTAAAAGCATTCAGTAATTCAGACATACTGTAGTTCACTTTAATGTTAACGTTCCCACAGCTTCATTTAGACAAGCCTTGACAGTGACAAAGAGCCACAATGTGTGTGTGATTATTAATATTCCTATGCTGTTTGTTTTAACTTTAAAAAGTGTTGAGGCTGAGTAAAACATTACCTCCAGTAGAGGTAAATTTAATGCTTTTCTACACCTGTTGTAAACAGTGTGATTCAATCTAAAGGTGTTTATTGCTTTTGAAAGCAGCTGTTATCACCTTAAGAAAAACATGAATTTTTCCACTGCAGAGGCCTTTCTATTCCACACCATCATTCTGGGGCTCCTCCTACATCCAACATACCTGAGACATTCTGCTTCAAAAAACCATCCGCTTTATCTGACATAACATTAATGGAAAAGCACTGATGTAAAGGGAGTTGTTGTTTTTGTATTATGGTGGTATCAGTCACTGAATGAAGAGGTATTTGTAAAAGTGAATTTATTCCCACTATTATTCAAGTGTGGTGGTCTTAATGAAACTCTTTAAGTGCTTAAATCCACAAAAAATACAAACAATGTTAATGAACTGAACGGGTCACTCACAAAGATTTTTGTTTAAATTGCAAAACAAGCACAAAGATGAATAAACATGCTCTGATCTTTGTTCTGTATTAGAGCTTAGAGTAATTTAACAAAGATATTAAGGCTTAATGATGTGGAGTGTGGCAACTGAATGCAGCAATTTAGATAAATAATGTATTAAATCTAATCGTTTTGCATGAATCTAGTCATTGTTTTCCCATTTTCACAGGGTTTAAGGTGATAAACAGCCCATTCATTTAAACCCTATTTTTTTAACACTGATTTAAAGACGTATTATTTCTGATCTCATTCTCAGAATCACAAAGGAATCGCATCAAAACGTAGACACACACAGCTGAAATCCCACTACGGGTAATCTCATCAGAAAGGTGGCTGTGTGTGGGCAGACCTGCTTGATTCAAGAGATGGCCAACACCGGAGAGATAAGCAGTGATAATGTCCCTGGAGCAGGCATGAAACAAAATCGGACCCAACCACAGCAGCATTGATTGATGCGCCTCTTTGTGTGCTAGTGTGTACTTGTGTGTGCAAGCGTGAGCTGCGCATTTTCTCCAGGATCTTTGTCCATTCTGTTTCCCCCAAGGCCGTTGATAACTCCTAACACACAATACAATAAAACCGGCTGCAGTCTGGGTCTCAAGGGCAGCGAGACGTGGCCTCATTAGACCTGACAGGCGGTGAGAAGCTGAGCTGGCGATGTCCGTTAATGTTAGAATCGTGTATCATCATGCATTTTTTGTTTGAAATTACACATGGAATTGTTACAGGGGGGCATTCGAGCAGAGGCTGGTGCCTAAACTGAAACGCAGCTACTTTCTTTCCTTTGCCGCGAGGCTAATTTGTATTTTTCACGGCCAGGATGCCAACTATTCAGTGGCTGAAAATGATGGCAAACACGGTTTGATAAACCCTTTTAGCTGTAATGTTTCTTGGCAGGATACGGGTATAAAGTGTATTAACCTGAAACCCAGCACTAGAGAGCACAGTAACAGCAACATGACACAACTCATTTGTATTCCTTTAATAGGCATTTGTCCCTGTCCCTGTGGTGACCTTATACAACCAGTCCAACGGTGGTTCTGAATCCTAATAGGGGAGAGACGATGAAAAAGTAAAAATATATCAAACAGCCGCATTGTCTTTGTAGCTGAGAGCACCATAGAATTAAATAAAACATAGTAGGTAAACAGACTAAAAGGGGGCAAAATGTACATTTTCACTATAGCTAAACACTTTTTATCTTACTCTATAGTGTGCATCTACTCTGTTGTATGTCTACGCTGTGGCAAAATACACCCCTAAGGAAGTAGTTTTAAGAAAACTCATGTGTTTTCCATTAACGCCTCATTGTTATTATGACACCATGCTGCATTTTATGGTCCTTGGTGGAAAGCATAGGTTGTTTCTGCATTTTAGCGTTTTCTTTCTGAGTGGATAACAGTTTGATGAGCCGCTGTGTTTTACTAACTGGTATCATCCATCAGCAATATTGTTAGCGTCAACTAACAAGAGTGTTACTGCAACACAATGGGCTGCAGAAGACACTAACTGTAATGTCTTACTCCTCTAACTACAATGAATGGAGGAGAGCTGAACAAGATTTTCACAGGTTTTAAGGACTTTATTTTATATTTTTTACCAGCATGTGTGGAAAATGTGTTTTTATTAGCTTATTGAAATTAGTTCATACTTTTTTTTTATCAGTAATAGATTTTTGCATCACAAATAAAACAAACCATGAGAATGTGGTTTGTTGTTTCTTAACTGTTTACAAAATATTTTTATGGTTTAAATTTGTTAGCATATTGCAGCAAAATAAGATAAATTACCCAATTTGCTATCACATTATGCCTCTGAGAAATCTTGAAATCATATTTTCATGGTTGCTTGTGTTTTTTTGTTTTTTTTTTCCTTATTAATGTGGGAAAGTGCAATTATCCAATCCACCATGCAACTCCAAACACAAGTGTATACTAACAGGAGCATATTGCAGGTGATTTAGACACATTTAGGGGGGCACTACTGACACTTTTTGCCATGTTGCTCATTCCACAAATGTACATTCGCTACTTCATTGTAAAAATGACTAATCAGGCTTTACAATTATATAAAGTAAAACACCAAATGGTATTATTAAAGGAGAGAAATGACTGACTGAAATAACAGTTACGACCCCTCAAAATCCACTTCAGATTAATTAAATATAAATAGTTAAAAGCCAACTATTCACCCAGTGTTGGGACTCATCTTATTCTTCATTTGCTGCACTCCTCCTCTATGCTGTTTGTATTTTTCATATGACCATAATCCACTAACATCTCTTTTTGCACATATATAATATACCAAAAATATTAAAACTGTTTTACTTCAATTAATTAGTTTGAGACCTAATGCATGAAATTAGTGAGTAAAAAATCTGCATGAAATACAAGATGTGCACTTTCCTCCCATTATATTGATGAAGTTGTGCATGCATATGGCTCTCTCAGTCAGAGTGAAGTCATGCACACGCCTGATATCCACTCCCCTTTCTAGCAATGAATGAATGCAGCACTTTGCTCAGTCATTTGCACCACAATTAAACAGACAATAAAAGGAAAAGCTAAGATGAAGCTCAGTGTAAATGAATGTGCACAGAGATGCTGATAAGGAAATCTGTTTTATTGGATGGCTCAGTTCTGACACCACTAACCATCTTTACTGGCACTGCATTCTGTGTAGGACTAGCAGGAGCAGTCAGGAATGGGCACAATCATGTATGACTGACTTTAGATAGCTGGTTACAGATCCTGCAGTCCCTCTGTAGAAAAGCATTAATGTTTTATATGATTCAAGGAGCCAGTGATAGTCAGAACAAGTATAAATAGAATGGTGTGTGTTGTTTTTGGTTGATCAAACACCAGAAGAGCTGCCACATTCTTGACCATCTGTAGAGATTTTACTATGCATGCTGGGAAGCCTGCTATAAGATTACTGCAGAATGTTTAACCACTGTGGTTGATTGGAAAACATGACCAAGGTAAAGCATGGCTGAAGAACAAACGGTCATAAATAATAAATCACAGATTGCTAGATTTGATGAGGAAAAACGACAAAAGAAATTATTTTGGTTCTGTTGGATGATTGATTGGACTGACAGATTAGTTTAAGAAAGATATAATTAAAAATAATATGCCTTCATCAGTGAATATATCTAACAACAAGCTGAGACTGAGTCAGAGACCATTGGGTCATTCAGTGACAACAAACAGTACAGTAGTTATTAACTTAGTAGAAATAATAGTGTACTACGGCTGCCAGATGATGGAGGAAACATAACCACAATGATTTATCTCACTGAGTTGGGAAACACACTGAACTTATTTCTCTTCCTCAGCTGGAAACACACCATTGTGATGCAGCACATCAAAAAGTGATGTTCCAAACACAAAACGTGTCACTCTGCAGGGCACACTAGACTGGTGGCAATGATATCATCTTTGTTCGCTTTATCCATATTTTTTATCCTGATTAGTTCATAAATATATATTTTGACTACAGTTGGGCTTATAGTTTGTAAAGAACATTTGAAAAGAAAGAAAGTTTTTAACTAAAATGTTTCAAATGTGTCAATCCTAAATAATCTAGAATTCATATTCTAAGGAAATTGCAGTTACCAATTTACACCAGCAGGTGGCAACATTGCATTGTTTAGTGGTAGGACTTATGAGTATTTCTCATAATAGAATCAGTACCATAAAAATGGTTAGGCCTTTTGAGATAAGAAATACACTGAATGCTTTTTTTGAGCATTCATACTTTAGCTTAAAACACATGCAGACACCAACTAATTAATTTGTTGTTAGTTGTTGTGTTTTTAACAGGTACAATTCAGGATTACATAGTGGACATAGAGCGCATCTGATGCTTTGAAAAAAGGCTATGCAACAATTTGCTAATTCACTGCTCCAGTTCCTGAGTGGGTTTTTCACTTAATTTTGTACCTAATTTATCAGTCACAACCTGGACAGACAGTGCTGCTCTAAAAGCAGAGAAAAGCTGCTAAAAGAGCCAGGAGCTGGAGGTCCAAGCAGGGAGCCAGTGTGCATAAATATTTATTTATTTTTTATAGGAGAATCACTGCTTGAAAATGTGGGAAAATATTGCTGAACACCACACCACAGAGTTGGGATCATGACTGACAATAACAGAAGCGTGTTTTCCAACAAGAGTAAGTTGCTGGTGTGTTTTGCCCACTGAAATAAATAAATAATAATAATGGTCATTTTGTATGTTGATGGGTTTGGTGTTGTTCTGCCATTCTTACTTTTATAAAAACATACAGAGGACCATGTGAGTTTAGCCATTGGAGAAAGTGAACGTGTGCATCACTTCGAAGACATGACAAAATAAGAGTATGCTTGCAAAATGGAACTTCATAAAATCATTTTTAAAAATTTTACCAATTCAAAATTTATTGCAATCGTTTGAGGCCAAAATCAAAATTGAAAACAATAATTGGTTTACCGCACAGCTCTATGTTGTACTATAAACCATGCAAGCAAATGATCAGGCCAACGGGGTCATGCTGCAAAGAATGAGCATGCAAACCTACATTGAACCTGTAAACCTTTCTTGAATCTGGAACCAGGTGGGAATTCTTCATTCAGCTAAACAGCAGGGGCAATCTTTGCAATCTACATCTCAGTATTACATCCACAATCCTCAAGAGGGATTCAGGACCTTTAGAGAAACATCTGATCTCCTCTGATCCAGCAGGGTCACCTGGTTAAAAGGACTCCGCGCCATGCAGGGAATAATGTTCTCACATTCACAGAGGGATTCATCATCAAATGTGTGCAAATGTGTTTTTGAAAGCAATTACTTGTTTCACTGAACAGGATCATTTTCTTCAAAGAGTGTGTGAGTGTGAAATCAGAGATAATCGTTAACGCGTTTTCTTGAGTATGTGTTTGTTATATTATAAAACAAATGATGAACACAGAAGAAAATTCCATTAAATTGACTTCTACATTCCAGTTCTCTGTAAAACACTCACGCATGTTTTATTGCTTTGATAACTAACAGAAGTTGTCATAACAGCTGTTGATGTACATCTCCAAAAAAATCACAGGCAGGCAGCAGACATTCTGATGCTGTCTGTCTGCTGCATTGCCACCCTCACTTGCCAATTAGCCTCATTTAGCTGAACATTTGTAATTTGAGAAACACAAATGTTTCAATGTGGTTTTGAACTTTGCGAAGGTCCTGCTTTAAATAGAAAGAAAGGATTGGTTTGACAAATGATTAGCTTTTACTCTTACTGCTCTGTGTTAAGGCTGAGCTATGCCAGTTGGACCTATAAAATGTGCTGCAAAGAGAAATTAAATCAAGAAAACTGTGAAAGCCAGGCCAGCAAACCATGTGTTGAGGGTGTCAGTTGTTTTAAAATGAACCAGGATGAAATGTTTTCATTGAATGATCAATGTAGCCCGTCCTTGACTAGCTTAGATTATTTCTCTATTTTATGCAGCCTGGATGCAGCATTAGGGGAGTTTATATATTGTGTTTATTAGTCATATGTTCTTCTTGATCTATGGAGGTGAAATTTTAAAATCCTTACCTGCCGTGTTTAACCAACTAGATAACTAGCTGGCTAATTGTTGTTAGCATGATAATGCTAAATTGGCATCATTTTGCTCACATATTGGGTCGGAAAAAATTGTTTTGCTTCTTTTGAATATTCTATATTTTTTTATTAGATTTTATTATTTGATTGCATTTCTTTAAGTAATACATCACTTCGGCTAACAAGGTTACTGTACTGGAGGTGGGAATATTATAGCAAGATAAGGCAAACATATGCATCTCCTCTTTGTGAATAATTCATGAAGAAAACATCCAGATATTATTCAGCCTGTGCATTTTTTGTTGTTTTTAAAAGTATTTTTTTAGATCTACAACTAGCGTTTGATGAATGAATCATCACGCATTCTGTGTGAAAAGTCAAACCTCTTAACAGAATAAATAAATCACCAATTTAAATCTGAATAGAAACTGGGTGATGCAGGAACACAGAAATATCTGTTGAGATTTTTTCAGCAGAAACCACAGATTCCCTGAATACAGCAGACCAGTAGCAGTTCTCAAACTTTCCTGTATCATGTTTACAGGCAGAAGAAAACACAACTACTCAGTAACATATTCCTCCTGACTTCCGATGGCTTTGTTTCCATGACAACTAATCCGCAGGCCGCAGCAGTAAAGAAGTACCTTGTGAACTTCTCAGTGAGAACAAGTCACTGTGGACTGAGGAGTGTGCAGACTGTGCATGTTAATTAAATCTCAGACCCAGATAGGACTACAACAAATAAAAGGAAAATTAAGCATTTTGTCCTCCATCACCTCAATCTAAACCGGATCTGCGTTTCTCCTCTTAAGCATTTTCGAAATAGATCCCATTTGTCTTACTGAAGCAAGAGGAAGCAATTAGATGGATCTGTTTGCATAAAGATATTACAAAACAGCAGCCATGCAAGCATACACTTGATACAGTACATCACTGCACTTTCTAAACATTTATAATCATTTGTCTTGTGGTGACTTTTCTTTTGTATTGTATAGTAATTTTGTGTTTTGCTGAAATGGTTTAGCTTTGCAGCTATTTACTACCTTTCTGCTGTCATTTTGCATCTTTATTTGTTTGCTTTGCACATTTTTCATGCAGTCTTAGTGGGAATTTAAATGCAACTCCTTGCTGTTCTAAGGTTTTATCAGGATATGAATAATTATCCAGTCCTCACACCAACTTCAAAACTGGTAAATACAGATTCCTCAGATAAACAACAGCACATAAAATTACAATATCTCATTGTTTATTTAACAAAACCTAGCGATGTGTGATCAATTCTGTTCACTTCAGTGATTTAATAGCTTATAGAACTTCTTTTATTTCTATTAATTTAAAACATCTTCTTCTATAGTCTCATTTGTGTTTATCATTTAGTTTATTCTTCATTCCAGTTCATTGAGGTTTGTGAACATTTGTTTATGGCCAGCTTTCCTGTTGAGGTGTAGAGTTTCCTTTATATTATATACGCTGTGTTTTGGATCACTGTCCCATTGCGCGACCCAGTTTGAATCAGACGTTAGCTGTCAGGCAGATGACCTCACGTTTGACGCTAAATATTTTCTGATCAAGACTTTTTTAAAGTCATTTAAGATCAAGCACTTAAAACCAATTCTCAGCACAATACTTGAATTATTTTTTGCTTTTTTTTTTTTGTTTACACACAGACGGATATTCCTGGTAGCATATTTTGCAGGTGATGACCAACTTTAACGTACAGTTCGAGTGGAGCTGTGTCAAATACATGTAATGCTTGGAAGGTAGGAATAACAAGTGGTCTATGTGGAAAAACATGTAAATTAACATGTAAAACACATGTTCTGCACTTGTTTCTAATGTAATTTTTTTACATTTTCAACATGTTTATGGTCATATTTTTCTATATGATAAATTCATGATTTTTTTTCTGTGAAGAAGAAAACAAACACCAATATTTTCCACCGGAACAATGGATCATTCCATCACATGTGCAATTCTTATCGCTGTCCTGTGAAAACTTGTCTCTTCTCTTTACTTTCCTCTAAAATGTGTTGCTTAAACGTTTGCTTAGACAATTAGAAGGGTGAACTGTGTGTATACTCTGCCAAGTGTTTGAATTTAAATGTTTAACTAAATTGGTCATATTGAATATACCTCTATCACAACCACCAAGAGAAATACCTGAATTATATATGTTACAAGTTGTTGCTTAACTGCTCTCTATGCTCCAGGCGTGTTGTCATGTTGCATCACATTTTAACTGCAGCTGTATCACAGCAGGGCTAATATAAAACCACAGACAAAACAAATTCAATCAGGAGCTGAGTGTGGTCAGATACTCTGATCTGATAAACAAAAACTGCTGTGATTGGCTGAATTTGTTTTTTAGGACTGGCTCAGGACATTTTTCTCCTAATGAAAATGTAAATTAGGACTCTAAATAACCAGAACACTTTTTGCTTATAGAAAACTTCTGACTATATGACTGCAAGGTGCCCAGATTGTGTGGCTGCAAAAAAAAGTCCCTTCCACTGCCTTGCTTGACAGTTGGTATGAGATGACTTTGCTGTTTTATTAAATTTAATAATCTGCATTATGACATTATGATCAGATATCTCCACTTTGGTCTAGTCTATTCTAAAAATATATATATACATACACCCGCTTTCTGAACCACTTTATCTTGTAAGGGTCGTGTGGAGCTGGTGTCTTTCTACAGCAGTCACACGACCAACTAACATGCATGTTTTTGGTTTGTGGGAGGAAGTCAGAGTACCTGGAGGAAACTCAGGTATGCATGGGGAGAACATGCAAACTCCACACAGAAAAGACGCAGCTGAGAAGCAAACCTGCAACCTTCTTGCTGCGAGGCAACAAACTGTGCTAGCATGCAGCCCATTTAAAAATATGTGTTTTTAGAATTTGTTACTTATTCAAAAGTAACTTTGCACAATAATCTGTAAGTTAAAAGGAGGCTATCATTCAGCCATTTTATGGTCATTTAAAGCAGAAACATCCCATGCATCAGCCGTATTCTCAGTGCATTCAGCGGTTAAATCCACCAGGAATTTCTTAATATTGCTCCCAAAAAATATGTCTAATGTGTGTAAAGGGGTTTAATATAGCATTCACATGAATTGCTGTGAAATTTGGGAGATTGGAGCCGTTTTAAGATGGCAGTAATCCACATTGGACGTGGGTCCATTTAGACTATCTGTATTTTTAACGAGTCTGACCAAGTTGTCAGCAGCACAGGAGCACCTCAGGGAACTGTACTCTCATCTTTCAGTCCTGTCATCTGCAGAAATAATCAGACGATTCTGCAGTTGTTGGACATTCAGATGGACAAGAAACTGAGTAGAACTGGTGGACCACTTTGTGGCATGGTGTGGCAAAAATCACCAAATCTCAAATGTGAACAAAATGAAGAAAAATGTAATGGACAACCCTGAGCATCCTCTACACAAGACAGTAACTCAACAACAGACTTCCTTCAATTAGAAGCTTCTTCAGATCCACTGAAACACAGACTGAATATCCTTCCTGCCCACAGCTATAATCTGCTATAATGAATATTTGAAGAAACTGAAATTATAAGTTAAAGCAGAAATGTGGAGCATTTTTTTATGTATCAAAGTTTTCTAAATGTTTTAAATATTTCAGGTCTAAACTATGATCTATGGGTAGAGTTTCACAACATATGTTAGTCTTCTGAAGACCCTCCTTCCTCCTATAGACCCCTTTGAATTATTTCTGACCGACAAACTTTTTCAGCCAATGAAATTCAAATTTCTGCGCGCATGCACTTCACGCAAATCTGTAGAGGTGGGGGCTGCTCGCGCCCAAGATGCTCTGTGTACAGTCTCGTTGGCTTATGGAGGAGTTGGAGCTCATTTCTACTAAAGGTTATCCATTCCCTGGCTACTGAGGGCCTATATTTATTTTTAAACATTTCTCCACACAGAATGGCAAGGCTTGCCAAGGATACACGTTTATTTTGGTTGGGAACTCATTCTGAACCGAGCGTTTATCATTTCCGGGTTCTCCAGCTTCAGCCCCCCATCTGGAGCTCACTGCTCAGAGCCACGAATCTGAAGCACAGCAGAGACAGACAGGGGTCAGAACCTCGTACAGTGAGAGAACAGGATTTGTGAGCTGTGAATGATTGAACTTTGCAATGTAATCATAGTTTGAGCAGAAGCTGCTCCCTTTCTGCCCGACTAGAGACCGGAGTGATGCACGTGCACTCGCGTGTGCGGGTGTCGAGGTGGGGCTATAGAAACCGGGAGGGGGGAATTAATGTTTTGGGAGGGGCCGTGTGGTACGTTGGTTTAAAAACATGCTCTCTTGCTGAAATGCTCCACATTGCTGCTTTAATATTAGTTCTTTTGAAACATCTCATTTCCCTCTAGGATCAATAAATTATTCTAGATTTGATATGCAAATTTGGCCTCAATACATATTTAATGAAGCTAATTCAAAGGTAGATTGTATCTGTCTTTAAAAAGCTCCAATCTCCTAATTTTTAAAAGTAATTAATGTGAATATTAATGTATAAACCTATACATAACCATCTGGATGACAAAGTCTTTTTAAAATGGCCTCTGGATGCACAGGAAGTGATACATGTTGCTGCTGCTGTTGAAGTTTATGCATAAAAATATCCATAGAATTCCATGCAAATAACGCTGTGATTGAAAAATCACAAAAGTAATGACAACATGTTTAAAAGTTTATAAACTAACATTGAATGAAACTTTATGAACTCTTGAAACTGTTTCAACAAGTTTGTACATTTTAGCCTTGGCTTCCTTTGAACTGTTAGCTCATCGTTACTGTTGGATGTAAACACTATTTCTCCAAACAGAGGCCGTTCAGGAAGCTATCTACAAAGGGTAAGATAGTTATTTAAAATGTTTACACTGAAACATGATTGAAAATGGCAAAAAAAAAATCTATTTTCTAATTTCTGCCATTGTTTAATTGACCAAAAGAAATACTAACAGTCACTTCAGTTAGATGCTGTTGCCTCAGTGTTCATATGACCTGTGCACAGTGAGACCATTTCAGCTATTTTCTCATGGCTTTAGGAAACTATCACAAAAACTGTTTGTCTGTGAATAAGTTTGACCGGGACGGAGCAGACATTACAAAAGGGCTGTAATCAAGGCAACAAAGGCATCTATATGGGGATTAATTACAGCGCTGTGGAAATTACAGCTAAAAGGGCCTAATGACATGTGACATCAGCAACTGTGAGTTGACTGAGGGTATAATTAAATGAATCATCCAATTGGCACAAAAATAAGTCCTTTATTGGTCAGTCTTAATGCTATACTGCTTTAAAAGAGGACAAATTAAGAAAAATTTAATAATGAGCACTATTCAGCAGAAAAATGCATAGTATTGCTCACTGTAAATTTGATTTAAAAAAATAAAAAGATAAAAAAGAAGAAAAAGGTTTCTGAGGTTTGTTAAAATCTGGAAGTTTTTTTACAAGTCAAAGCAACATAAAACCCAGATAATTACGTTTCAGTAAAAACAGGAAATGGGTCGCGCATCAATCTTTTTAGTTTGAGATCTACGGCTATGCATGAACAGAACATTTTGAATTGTTTTATGGGTTTACACATAAATAACTTACAACAAAAAAGAAAAAAGCAAGATGGCATTCATTCATTTCTCTTCTAAATTCACTAAATCATTTTAGGACTTGAGACACTGAATTCAGCACAGAAATGAGTGGACATGTCTCTAAAGAAAATCCAACATCCATCGCCTCAGATGAACATTTAAAACCAAAGAGCTGAAGTACTCAGCTTGTTGTTTCATCTGGAAAAAATAAAACTCAAGTTATACAATAACCCGTCAAAGTCAGCCACTGAAGAATGAAGAAGAATGTTTCTCCATTAAGACACATGACTACTGTAATCGGAACAAGCACTTCAATATGATTGAAATATAGCAACAAAAAAAAGCAAGAAACTGTATATATGTGTATAACTTTTCTAAAAACGGAGCCATGTGACCTTAAGAGTCGACTTCAGACTAGAGAGTTATAAATCTTGAGGCAAAAATATCCTAGTTAGCATAATGAACCATAGCGTGGGTTGGCTGAATAAATATTTCAGCTGAGTCCATCCCTGGCTGACTTTTTGTGGCAATTTAATTAATTTTTTAAAGCATAAAAAAAATCCTTACATCCAACATTTGGTCATCTGCTCTCACATTTGCTACAACAAAGCTCAGAGGATTTGAAGCTGGTAGTTTTTTTTTAGTTTTTTTTTATTGAGGTGATTGCTGTTCGTTGTGATAACATTAAAAAAACTCAGCAGGATGGTCAATTTGCTCCTGCTCCTGCAAACTGGCACTGCTGGAATTTTTTCTTTTGCATCAATGAGCACAGATGCAAAGGTTTAAGTAGATCATTGTTCAATATGTTTGAATTAGAGGGAAATTATCCCAAGTGGGTGGTTTTAATATTTTGGAGGGAAACAAGTTCTTACATGTTTGTGTGGTTTGTTTCTCTCATTTCCAACCTCCTTTCTTCATAGATTTGCAAAGATTTCAGAAATTTCTGGTTAGACTAATGACGATATTAGTATATCTTAGAGTGACAATCTTGCAAATGATCATATTTAGGATTTAATAAAAAGTTTTTTTTAAACTAAGACTATAATCCTACAAAAACTCTTAACGCACTCTAACCCTATAAAAACATCCACAAATCTTCTAAATGTGTCACCATCTTGCAGATGATAAATTCCCAGCCCAGGCTCAAAGAGCACAGTCATCTTTATTCACGTTGACATGAATAAATGCTCAATAAACAGATGTTGACCTGAGTGTGTCAGTGGACAGTCCAGGAGTTACAACAGAGCTGTGTGTTGGAGGGCGATGGTTGTGTTGCAGCAGGAACCTGATCCTGATTAAACAGAAATCATCTCATGATCTCATTAATGTTGCCGCTGGAAAATGTTCACCTGTCAGTGCCAAGCTGGTGAAGAACAGCTAACAAAGCTTTTAGAGTTTTAATGAGGAATTTCTGATTGCAAACATTGCAAGCCTGGTCATTTTTTGTAGTAAAAAAAAACAAAAATTAGATTTCAAAAAAGATCTCCTGTTTAAGTTAACTGGAAAATGTATATTTTTATAATGAAAGTTTCACAGGGAAAAACAAATGTATCAACATATCAGTCTTGAAGACAGTTATTAAGGCTTTTTTCAGACATCTAAGGTGAATAGAGTCTTTATTTACTTTTTTCTTGACATGTTTCGACCAGCGACTGTGGTCTTCATTGATCATCAATGAACATATAGACTCCTTTAGAAATAAATATCTCTCCACACTTTACCTGCGACTTCATACAATAAAAACCTTGATCTCCATGTTGTAGTAAAAAATCTTTACATTCCTTATCAGTCTTATGTTTTTTTGGGTGCTTTGTCTAACTCATCAGTTGTAATCATGATTTACTGGTTCATTTGGGCCTGTCAACAGTTTTTTCCATCACTAAAAACAATTTAGGCCAAGGTTTGAGAATTAGGCTACCTCAAAAACTCATGACGATCATATTAATGTTTCTTTCTTCCTTTCTCTTCTTGAGCCACATTCTGTAGGATGTTTAAAATGCACCAGGCCATATTTAATGTGTATTTGCAGACTTTCCATGCTGAATTATGTGGAGGATCAGTAAAGTTTTTCTTGATTCTTCCTTGAGGGTTTTATTTGAGCAGGCATGTCTAAACAGATGTACAAAAACAGTGCACTATGAAGACATAAGAAAGATTTTATTATTTTTAATTTGATTCAATGTTTGTATATTTTTCATGTCCACGTTCATTCAGTTTAATGTAATTTATTAGTTACTTCACAAACAAAGGAAGCAGCAAAACACTTGGTGGTCTTAGAGGCTTTGCTCTGATATTTTGAAGCATCACTGAATTATTATCAGTGTGACTGGCTGCTGCTTAAAGCAGCCTGTGGCAGCTGATTGCTGCTACAAGGTTTTTAAAGCCAGAGACTTTATGAAGCTTTAAATTCAACATCCCTTGCGGTTCTCCAGCAGTGGCTCAGAAGCAGCCAAAACCCTTATAACCTAAATAAAGATAGGAAAAGTCGTTGTTACCGGAGAACTTTGAATCCAAACTTTTGAATGATGTATTTTCACCTATTCTCTGCTCTTATGACTACAAAAAGCATTGAAATGTTTTAATCTTTAAAAAGGTTTTAAAGAGAGAATTTTGTTGCTAACTTTTTAGATTTTAGTTGTTAAACCTGGTAATTATTGGTCAACAAGTATTTGTTAGTTCTTTGGGGAGTTTATATTTTTATTTTATAAAAAGGAAAACACCCGCTGAGTCTGGAAATGGTTTTGTAGAGGTGGGGAGAATAAAGGAGAGCAAAGACAATGACTGGCCTGTACAATAAACTATCATAAATTGCCATGTTGATATTATTATGGAAGCCCATTTCTGCCACTTTGATGGAAAAAATGGATTATTAAGTCATAAGTTACTTGCTATCTCATATTTATGACTTAAAGCTTGGGTCACACAGCAGGAGGCCGATGCGCCGCGCCGCGCCACATCAAGACCATTATAGTTACTGAGAGTGGCCTCAGGGAGCGCAACGTCGTGATCCAGAAAAGCCGGTCTGCGCCGAGGCACTGAAGATACGCGACAGTTCTACATCAGCGCCATCGTTCGGCTGAGACATGACTGTTACAACATTGTGGAGTACTTTACGACAGACATTATGACGCTGAACGACTAACGGCACACAAAACCCGCCAAAACATGGAGGAGGAGCTTTTTATCATTGCATCGAGAAGCATAAGATATTGTACGATTCTAAACATATTTTCTACAAGGACAACATCAGGAAAGAAAGGGTGTGGAAGGATGCTGCTGTGGTTTTTGGGGTTGACAGTAAGATTTGATTTGTGTTACAAAAACAAGGTTTGGCAGAACCGTTCACTCCTCAGTTGTAGTATTAATATCTCAAAATGTGCAAAAATGTTTTAACATTGATTGATTGATTGATTCTTTTAATGACCACACAGCAGAGCTGGTGGAATTTTTTTTCAGTACAGTATGGTTTGTACAGGCTCCAACATTAACATATGACACAGACAGAAAACAACACATAACATGTAAGTGTCCAGAGCGTGTGGACCCAGCTTATCGGCTCTCCTGGTTCAGCATCTTTATGGCAGTGGGTATGAAGCTGTTCTTAAAGCGGGATGTTCTCGAGGCCGTTGCCCTGTAACGCCTTCCGGATGGAAGTAGTTGAAAAACATTGTGTGTCGGGTGGGTGGGGTCGGAGATGATCCTGTGTGCAGTATTTAAAGCCCTTTTGCGGTGTAGCAGGTTGAGGGAGGGTAGGGGTAAGCTGGTTATTTTCGTAGCTCTATATGATTCGCTGTAATTTGTTTTGGGAGAGTTTGTCGAGTGCACTGTACCATACTGTGATGGATGAAGTCAGAAAACTTTCGATAATGGCTGTGTAGAAGCGATGCAGAAGGTGGGGTCGTACTTTGAAGTTTTTGAGTTGTTTGAGATGAAATAGTCTTTGCTGGGCTTTTTTGTGAATGTAGTCTGTGTGTGTTTTCCACTTGAGGTTATTTCTGATGTGGGTTCCAAGAAGTTTGAATGTGTCGGAGATAGAGATGGGTTCGTTTTTGATGTACATGTTTCTCAAAATAATGACACACATATTTATGACTTAATTTTTTTCTCCTAACAGTTGTGGAAATGGGCTTTGAAACAATATCAATATTGTAAAGGCTCTTAAAAACTGCACACTTGAACTGCACACCAATATTTAAGAGAAAAATAACAATAAATATATAAAAATTAAATATTTTAAAATGTTAATGTTCAAAGTTATATAAAAAAAACTAACACATTATTAAAAAATAATGTAAAATTTATTAAATTTATTAGAAGAGAAAAGAAAAACATGGCATGCAAAAACTAACCATTAACCACATATTTTAAGCTACCAGGTTGGACCCCCTTTTGCAACTGCCTTAACTCTTCATGCCATACATTCAGCGAGGTCTGTGTTGACATGTTTTCTTGATCTCACCCATCCTTAGTGACTGTGATTAGAAAACAAAGAGTCTCGTATTTTAAACCCTGTAACAGATTCTGATGAAAATTCTTAATTAGCTCATTAGAATTCACTTCTTTGTAATCTATATAAGGATTGTGTTTAGTAGTGATTTAAAAACATTGCATACAAAACATTTAAAGCATAATTAAACACGCTCTGCTGGACCAATCAGAACCAATCCCTGCTGTATCGCTGCTGTGCTGCATGCAGAAACTGCTTCTCAATCAGCAGTTCAGTCATGAAATGTTTTGTGCCTCCATCACACCAAGAAAAGGGAGGATTTTAATGAAGGAGATCTTTAGAAGCTGCCGCTGATTGTTTAATTCAACTCACTTTAAAGGGAAAAAACTCATCAGAACAGAGTAGCTTGATTTAACATGTACTGTAAGTGGCTGAGATTACTGAAACACAGACAGAAACACTTTAATCATATTCTCTGCAGGAGCTTGTCAGAAAAGGCTTCCTGTTGAGCCGATGAAAAATCACACATTGTGATCAGTTATGTCACTAGAAAACAGCTTAGATTATTCTAATGTGTTCTTATTTAATCTAAATGACATTAGGAGAACAGGTATTCTAAATATGTGCTTAATGTTCCACCATAATTGCATATTTTATCATCAGATTTCTACAGCCAGAAGAGGACAGGTGGTTTTTTTTTTTCATTTTCAAGGCTTGAAAATAGATTTTTACTATGAAGCTATAGGGTTGTCTGTCTGTGGATTGTCAGTTAGAATAAATCTTTTTTAGATCAACAAAGACCAGCTGCAAGAGGCTGTCAGAAATATCTGTAAATTAGAGCAAATCCTCTCAATTGGTTCTTTTCTTTTCATTCAGTTCAGCCTGAGTGTTTACAAAGTGATGAAAGAATAAAATATATTTATATCAGGGGGCGAAAACTAGCTCTGGGGATTGTGTAAGAGACGGAAAACCTATACAATGTCTACATGAATTCACAGAGCGACACTAAATTACACGTTATATAAAGATTAGTCCGGTTGCTCCAAAAACAAGACTAAAAATAATCCTGACCCCTGCGATTTTCACCAAGAAAATAAAGAAATCTTATCGCAGAATGCATGCATTGTAGTGGATAAATAAGCTATGGGGAGTAAATTATAGTTAACAGAGTCTAGGGATGTGAGGAGGTGAGGCAACATGAAGAAATGTCGGAGGGGGAAAAAAAAACCACCCATGCTAGAATTTTATCTGTGTTAAACTGGGCGTGAGACTGGGAGTCAGCAGCATTGAGAGTGTGTGGTTATGGCTTGTGGTTTTCAGTAGGCGCTAACATCTCAGCAGAGCTCTCTGCAAGGAGGAACACAAAAAACAGGCTCTTCAGTGTGTAAGAGGGTATGCTAATTCCTTAAAGCTTGAGAGGACGGGCTGACAAAATAAAAAAAGAAATAACTCTGTGGCATCAAGTGCAAATTATAGTCAGTCTGGTTCAGACTGCCAAACCCTTTTCTGGCTTATTTCCTCTCTGTCATTGTTGAAGGTGACCACCCTAGTCTGTCTTTTTTATTCCTGTTACTAAACTCCCATATCAGTCAACCTGAAACATTTTATGCTCTAGTTTTTAACACTAATTGGTAAATCGCCCCAATTGTCCAGCATCTGCTGTGGACTGCAGGCTTGTTGGATGCTCTAATACATCAAACGTAAATAAAAAAATTTAATTTGCTCATTGCAGACAAAAATCCTCCTAATGTAACATTTAATTCCGCTTAATGTTCTCTTTTGCCGTCACTTAATTTAGCCTATCAGCACCATTAAACTTTAATCTCCTGTCCTCTTATCTCATACGATGTCTGTTTGGCCCCATAATTAATTTATAGTGGCTTTATGATGCTCGTTATTAGTATCTCCTATCTGCTGTGGGATAATTTAACGGACTGCAAAGTTTCCTCTTGCTAAGGATTATCATACTCCAGGAGGACACAGAGATGACATTTTTCTAATCTTGTTTGTACAATAACTCCATTCAGTCATAGTACTATGAAAATGTATTAGGCTTTATTACACATTTTGCTTAGTGTAAAACCTCTGCTGACCAAAAAGAACACAACAGCTCATATCTACCAAAAATATCTTAATGATCCCCAAATGATATTAAAAAAAAATGCGATGTAGTCGAACAAGACAAAAATGGAACTCTTTGGAAGATGTGTGTCCCGTTACATATGGTGTAAATCTAATAATGCATGTCAGAGGGTCAACTACTTTTTCACAAAGAGACAGATTGATTTAAATAAAACAAGAAATCCGTAAGAGGGCGAATGCTTTTTCACAGCTTCGCATATCTTTCTTTTCTATGTTATCACAGCGTTGCATCTTGTGGATGAACAGCAGATCAAAATCAGAAATGTGGAAAAAAAGCACCTTTTATAATAAAACACTCTGTCTTTTCTTCTTAAGGCAACCCAGAAAAGAAGAAAACTGCACTATGAGAGAACACAAGGCTGAAAATTACAGGCATAAAATATACTCAGAGAACAAAGCCAGAGAGGACCGGCTGAAATCTGGCAAAAAGAACATATAAAAGGGAAAATTGAGTGAGTGGATTTAGTCAGTGTCCCCCCACCCACCCCTCTCTCTCTCTCTCACACACACACACCTGCCTGCCTGCACCAGCACAATGCGAGCCTTGTTATATCCACATTCAGTAGAGCCAGTGTTCAAGGCAATCATCCAGGGAGTAGCCACACCTCGATGAGCCCACAAGCCAACCACAGAGCTATACTTGGGACAAACAACACCAGCCATGATGATTAAGGAATGCATTCCTCTCCCAACATATTTCCACTGCTTCAGAAAAACAGAAATGCAAAGAATAAACTACCATATTGTATCAAAAAGCTTATATTTCAAGCTAAATGTTAATAAAAATCAGCTGCAAACTGTCCAGATCCATCAGTTCAGCCCTGCTGGAGTTGATCAAATGTGAGAGGACATGGGCGTGGGTGAGGGTGGGGACATGATGGGGGAGGAAGCTGCCTCTGCCTCTTCACTGTGTGCACATCCAGGAATGTGTCAAAGCATTCTGACTGTCACTGAGCCGGAGAGACTTCATGTGCTGCAGTTATTAGGTTATATATAGAACAAGAGAAGGACTTTAACTTTAAAAGAAACGTGTGTGTGTGTGTGTGTGTTCTTTGTTTACATTGTTTGATTTGTCAGCCTGCAGTGTTTAGTGCAGGTTAAAGATGTGCATATTTTTAATGGAGTGGTTTCCTGTTTGTTCACCACGACTTCTGACCTGCAGCTTCCTGTTACTTTCATTACTAGTTTATTTGTTGATTGATAGAAAATATCCTTCAAGTTGTTTTAATTAAAAGAAAGACCAGAATCATCACGCAGTCTGATTCTAAATTTAACATTCAGCTACGGTTTCTGCTCTTCAGATCAGTTAATGGATTCAAGTTGTAACTGATAAATATAATTCACATGTTGTTTACATTTATTCAGAAACAGTGAAACGCAGCTTTCTTAACTAGGTGTTTAGATTTGGATTTCTTAGCAGTACAATATTTATACAACAGTAAAAAAAAAAAAAGGCCTAATCATTTCTCTTCATCAAATTGTATTTGTCCACTTGCATCAGGTCAATGCATTTTTAAAGAAGCGCTAAATATCACATTTAACGGACTATCACATTTAAACATTGACCTCATTAACAAAGTGATTCACTGAATATAAAGGCGGGTCAGTCTGAGTATTTTTAGACTGTTTTTCTATCCATCAGACTTGAAATTTACACCTTTAATTCTTATCATTTTAATTTGAATATCCTAAATTCAAAACCAATAATCATTTTTAGAGCTGCACTGATTCTGTTTTTTAGGACCGATACAGACTCTGATCCTTAGCTCTGACCTGTTGACACCCATTTATTCTTTTTCCAATTTATTTCAAAGAACTTGAATGAACAGAATGCATCTTTATTTTATTTTACTTTTTATTTTCTGGTTAATTTGAAAAATTATGATTTAAAAAAATATGATTAAAAACTCCCACATAGATCTGCTACTGCTGGCATGAATTAGCACTTAGCAATGTTGAGTTCACAGACTGAGAAAAATGTCTGATTTTCCTACTGTCACTTGGTTTAAACAAGTTTGAAAATTGTACTTTTCCTAATTGTTTTATTAATTAATAACTGAAACACAACGATTTTTCTAACCAATACTCATACTTTCTCTATTGAAAAAATATATATTTCGTTTAGTTGATTATTTATTGTAGCTAATAAGTCACTATTGTATATCTGTGAATGGGAAAATGCATAAATCTCTTGGAGTAGTTATTTTAAGCACAATTTAAATTGAGGTGTTTTTTTTTTCACAACAAGCTACAACATTGGTGTGCTTCGGCATAAAAAGTTATTTCATAAGACATCAAGAAGAGGTGTTGATCTTTATCAGACTGGAAAAGGTGACATAAAATATCTAAAGGATTAGGACTCCACAGTTGGACGGACTGCACAAATTAACCAAATTCAAACCGAGGAGCGGTGGAACAGCTCTGATTAATCCAAGAACAAGCTGTGCAATCATACAAGGTCACAAATGAACCCCGGCTCTTTTCTAAGCACCAAAGTTCTCGTGTTCTGGCTTATAATATTACTCAAACCCATAAAAAAGTTATTTATAATTTGTCCAATCAGTTTACCTGCAAAAGATGCCTTCTTCCTAAATAACTTCAAAATATATCATTTTATGATGTCTCCTGTTGGCCTGAAAGAGGAACTGTTTGACTTGACTGGAAGTGACTGCTGAAACTGACTAAAATAATATAAAACCTGTTTTTACTGGAGGGTAAGAAACAGATTCACCCTTTTCTAGATGGAAAATAAAACTATGGAAGTTTAAATGTGGTCGTTCCTCTTTAGGAATGTGGTGAGGAGATCTGATATCCACGAAGAGATCAGAATCGCTGCCAATTAGGATAAAACAGAGACTCTATGTCAGAAGAAAAAATACAAAACTTCCTGAGAATTAGCAGAGAAATACCTTCAAACTGATCTGCTGACTGATCCAACAGTTAATGGAAACGTTTGCTGCAAGACATACTTAGAGACAAAAACTACTAACGCAGCATTTTAAAATATATCTATACAGAATAATGTTTTAATCTATTAGTTTGACTGGAAATGCACACGTTAAAGGCACATTTATTTAAAAAGTATTAGAAAAACAACTTTTTATAGAGGTAATGAGGTAATAAATGATACTTGACAGCCATGATTTGCAGGTAGAGGTTCAGTTTGAACTTCAGGGTCTTGTTTCTTACGCTATAAATCTCATGCTGCTGCTGAATCGCTGGAATCAAAATAATGAAATAAACACCAGTCAGTCAGTATGATGTTGTATTACTCAACAGAACCTCTGATTGCAGCTTGACAGCGATCAGACGGCTGCATCAACACCTCTCCAAACTCTTTCACTGGTAACCTTTGTGAAGGTTGCAGGGTTCTTACCTGTAATAAACTGAAAAACTGAGTTTATTATAATGTTTGAGGTGCTGGAATGAATTTGAGCTACGCTTTCAAGGTTTTTTGCCGGTCTAATGACGCTCAGTTTAAGTTAGAAAAGAAATGCAGCTTTAAAAAAAATACCCTCAATATTCTGTGTCCTAATCTGTTTCAGCTATGTTACATTTTCTTCTGCTGTGGTTTCAATCATTGTACATAAAATGCTTTTTCACACCAATTCTTCATGTGTGACTGTTGAGAATCAGCACAAACTGAGAAATCACTTCCCGATTCAGAAAGAGGAATACCAACATGTCTCTCTCTCTCTCTCTCTCTCTCTCTCTCTTTTTTTTTTTTTTCTTTTGATAGTTTTGAACAGCTGGGCATTTTTTCAGATTTCAAGTCAAATAAAGGCAGCAATTAAATAAAAGGCCTGGCATTTTATGAATGATTCACATATTGCCTCCTGCCTTTCATGCCAGAGTTTTAAATTAAAATCATCTTACGTTGAGAACTGGTGGATCTCAAGCAATATTGCAATAACGTGTGCAATCTGTTAGTGCTCAAAGTACGAGTTGTGAATGACTCTCAGCTGCTGCCACGTCAAATTTGAGCTCAGATCTGTGAAACTGACTGACTTACTGACATGTTTGTGTCGATTAGCTGTGGCAGCTATCTTGAACGGGCTTGACTACATAAATGAATGCATGCACTGCGAGTGAAACACATGAGTTCACACGCTCTCACACACCACATGATATTTCTCCTACTGAGAAGAATTGGAATTAGGTGTATTTTGGCTGCTGCTGCTGCTTCCCCTGTTTGTGTGATATGATGTCAGGGGAGGGGAGGGGAGGGGCGAGGAAGTCCAAAAATCACACGAAACACAAAGTTTAACACTGAAAAATGTTCAAATGATGTCTATGATTTAGAACAACTTTAGTGGGTTTATTAAAGACTTTGTAGCAGTGGAAAAAAAGGATGTTTGACTATAAGATAAATAGATAAACAGCGTCTGCTTAGGCAAAGTGTCAGAAAAGTGTCCTAATCTCAGTCAGTCTTCATCCACTTAACTCCATGTTGGAGCAGCTGAAATCTGTCCAGCTGGACCTCTAAAGAAAAAACACGTCAGCAACAAAATAACAGAGAAGACTTCACAACATCATCATCAGCGAGTCAAACAGGACACAGTTAGTATATAAGACTATCGTTTCACACTTATAGTTAGGGAATCTAGTGTGAATTTAAAGTTTCATACTGAATGCTAAGGTATTATACTGTATTTTACCCCACAATTTTTTTATTATTTAAAAAAAATTCTCAGGCAAAGCACTTTAAACATTAAATATTCTGTTCAACCAAAACACTTTATTTTGTATTTTTGAATAAATTTGGTAATGTTCATGAAAATGTGATTTATTTTCTATTCAAATTTTAAAACTGTATTATTGATCATTTAATAAAACACCATTTAAGTTTAAAAAAAGAGGCTATCAAAGGTCACAAAATTCAGAAAAATGCAAAGAGAAAAAATGCATTTATGAAAAGTTATGGTATTTGTATAAAATAAAACTAATTGAACAAGTTCGTACAAATTCCTGCTGGGATGGACAAACACGTCTAGGAAACCCTGAATAAAATGTACAATGAAATAATCGTTTGTTAGATTTGTCTGGATGTATCTTTTATTAGAGTAACTTTTCGTTTTGTTTTTTAGTAAATAAATGGGAGAACTGGAAGAGGGAGAGAATGCAAAAATAAATCTGAGTCACTCTGACCTGAACTGATATAATCTAACTTTTAGTTAAACCTCCTAATGCAACCAATGATTACTTTCTGAGATTCTCATTAAAACCTATACAAACACACTTCACCTACCTTTCAGTAATATATTTGATCAATAAAATGCTGCAAGACAAGAGGTTTGCTGACAACACACGGCATATCTTCTCCTTAAATTGGTTTGTGCCATGTTTCAGTTTATTCCAGCTTACATTATACTGTATGTGCCATTAATTTTTTATGTGCCACATGTAATATGGAACAGCTCCGTGCTCCCCCTGCTAGCCTAACATAAGGGCACATTGTACAGCAGCAAATTCCACTGCACTTTGCCAGCCTTGACTTTGAGAAGTCAGCGAGGCCTTAAGTTCCTGTAACCCCCAAGGAGAGAAAAAAGAGGGAAAGCTGCAGGGAGGGATAGCTTAAGGAATGGCTGGTATTCTAAAATGTTGTTTCTCTTCACAAGTTTTTTTCTGTCTGCTTCAACAAAATCCATACCTCATCCAATCAGCGAGCTCCTCTTTTAGCACCTCAAAACACCACAGCGATAAAAGCAGGAAGCAGCAAACAAGAAAACAGAATTACTGAATCACACTGTGAGTTTAAGGATGATTAACACCACCCAGCCCAAAACACAGGGCAGCATTAATTAACAAAATCACACAAGATTAATGGAATCAGGATGGAGTTCATCCCTTAATCAAACAATCTCACGTCACAAAAGCTCACTATTTATCAGAGTTAAATCTCCATAGCAGGATCTGTAGGTTCTGTGTGGAGGTTATAACATAAAGAGGGAATCTGGGGAACAGGGGAAGGAAGTCAGTTAGAGCATGACAGGTAAACAGAAGTGGGGAGAAAACGTACCTGTCACTTAGCCGACTGTCTGCACTTCTTCCCAGCTGTTCCTCTTCCTAATTCAGTGCATGACCAAACTTTTTAAGTTGGTTTTCTCCTCAGACTCCCTCCCTCTCTGCTTCCTCACTCTACATGTTTGCATGCCCATGTGACTGTCACTTACCGGGAAAACTGCACAATAGCGACATCTAGGAGCCAATACGGGTAGCGCAATAAAATGAAACATCCTGTGTGCTCGTTTTTTCTATTGGTGATTTTTAAAGGTGTAATTTAAATAACCTAATTGTTTTGCATTATCCGTTTTCTTAAAGAGTTCAGGCATCAGAAATGTAAACCTAAAGGATTTTTTTTTTAAACAGAAACATAAATCAAATGTAGAACCGAACTGATAAGTGTTTGAGTCACAGTCTTTGGATTTTGTTACATTTTCTTTAGGTCACTTTAATTTTGTGTTTGCTGCTTTTGTTTCATGTTTTGTGTTTTTGTTCAGTTTCATTCCCTCGGGTTTATTTTTATTATAACAGTTTGTTGATTTCTCCTGTCCCGTGTAGCTCATTTCTCCTCCAAACCCAACATTTTTGCATCACCTTTATCTAATTTGGTGTACTGCTGTTTGAAAAGCCTTGGTCATTTCCTGTTAATGCCTCTGTGTCCAGCCTGTAGTGTAGACTCAGCTTCTTGTATGATTCAGTTCAGGTTATTTGCCCTTTGCTCATTTGTCTCATTTTCTTATTACCTGACAGTTGTTTCAGACATTTAATCCTCACAAGCCTCTAAATGACCACACAAACAGGAAATTAGAAGTAAATAGAGCACAAAGTGTACTGGTGCTTGTTGTCTCCTATAGTTATTGAACCTTTGCCCTTTGGGGGAGAAACTCATTTAGGAATTATTGTCACTTTTAACTTATTGGACCTGCACTAATCATTGGCATCTGTCTGTGTTTCACCTATTACCTGAAAGATATATTAAACATTAATATCTCTGGAAAGCAGTCCTAGAAGGCTGTAAATGTACATGACACAATCACTGTGCGACAGAACCCTGGGGGCCATCGAGCTGATGCATGGCTTTTGAATACAAGTATACACTTGCTGAAAGGCAAGAAAGACGATTATGGTAATGGATTCTGAAATGAAACTGTTTTCATATTGTTGCAAATAAGACTGACATTGAGGAAGCTGTTACTGGAGGGCAAGAAAATTTGACAGGGACAATTGACTTAAAGATAGTCTGTGTATCATTCGTTCTTTCCATTTTCAACTGAAAACCAATCATCAAAAAAAAAGTGATTTATTTTTTGTTATTTGTTTTTGAAACGAATACAAAACAACAAAAAATGTCTTGTTTTTCATGCTTTTAATTTGAGTATCGGATTAAAAAAAATATGACGTGGAAAAAAGAGGCAAAAGGAAATTTAAGAACAAATTTGATTTTATTTCATTGCTCAGGTTTACTTTACCAGGTGTTACATTGATATGAGTCCCCCTGTCTAGATGTGTTCCCCCATAGACATCATATATTGGTAGACCCCGCATTGACCGCTACTGCCTATAGGCGCTGGTGAGCGGCGGGGCCGCCATCTTGGACCGGTCGCCTCAGCTCCACAGTGTAAACTTATTGGCAGAGCAATGACGCTTCAGCGCGTTTATTAAATCATAACTCGATCAATACTAAACTGATTTTCATGCGGTTTTTTTGTTTGCAAACGCGAAACATTTAGCTATAATACAGGACAGATAGTTCGGACTATTTCATATTAATTATTGGCTTTGTAGTAATAGAATATTCTGCAAAACACACAATCCTATATGACATAAGCAGAAAGTACTACTCAGCCATTTTAATAGACTTATACAGTACATTTCATGTGTCATATACATATTTTACCTAATAAATATGGTTATATATATATATATATAATCTATTAGTAAATATTTAATACACATATATGTATATTATATACACATAATATATAATGTGTATATAATATATACATATATTATATACACATATATACAGATATAATATATATTTAAATTCAGATATAAAGTTTAGTAAGTAAAGTTTATTTCTATAGCAACTTTTATAGAAATAAATCAAAGTGTTTCACAAAAAAACATCAAAATAAAACATGATTAAATGACAAAGAACTAAATCAACAACTGACTTTGACAGACACCCTGATCCATAAAAAAGAAGAAAAAAAAACACTAAAATCAGGAATAAAAACACGAATTAAAAACTGATCAAATCAAACTAAAATACATCAAATAGCAGATAAAAACACATAATGCATACAAAGGCATTTGCTCTCTAAAAATAACAACTATTTAAAACCAAACTTTAAAACAAATAAAAATAATAAAAGAAATTAAAATAAAGATAACATAAAAAACTATTTAAAAATTAAACTAATTAAAAATATATTTAAAAACACAATGATCAAAGTACAAATATAGATGGTTAAATACCAGGATATCAAAGATTTAATTAAAAGCAGTTTGAAATGATTGAGTCTTCAGCTGCTTTTTAAAAGTGTCCAGACTGTTGATACTGTGTAAAACTAAAGGAAGTTTAGTACAATAGTACATATGAGTACACAGACAAAGGTTATAGAACACAGTGTGGAGAACAAGTAGATGACACAAACTATAAACAATATTTACATTTGAACAAACTGACAGTATGACAAGAGCTAGAACTCCTGAAAGAGGAGAGAGATTTTCTGTTTCCAACGATGCTGGTAGAGACTAACACAGCCTCCTGTGAAAAAAATAGAAAATGAACTATTGAACATATTTGCTCCAGTCCTTTATAAACACTGAACTGGACAACATGTGGACTAACTGTGTAGTGGACGTGAGAGGGGACATTTAGAGTCTCTCTGAGGTGTCTGTAGGCCTTAGGACCAGGTCAGTGGAGTGTGAGGGAAAACTCCCTGATTCTCTTGTGTACTCCTGTCCTGCTTTCACAGTTTAGTTTAAAATCTGAAGAACAAAAGTTAAAGTTTCTGTGTGTGTGTGTGTGTGTGTGTGTGTGAGAGAGAGTGTGTGTGTGAGAGAGTGTGTGTGTGTAGGAGGGCATAAGTGTGTATGACTGGCAGCATACAGGTGAGATTTCAATATGTCCATATTTATGG